>BPUM01000158.1:0-393028 GCA_020521455.1 Prunus kanzakura
GGACAAGAAAGCCAGGAAAGTAAGGGAGTGCTAGTTAGAATGTAGATCTAATGACTTTCCACACCCCTAACAGTTATAAGTCTTCAACATGTCTCAAGATTTAACTTTGTGCAACCTTTGTTAATTACATGACTCTCACATTAAGGAGTTGCCAAAATTAAGGTTTCTTAATTGTTTTCCCTATAGAAGTTGTGATGAAGTTGTAGTTTTTCCACACGCATGATATGAGAAACCCACCACCAGAGTTCTTGTAAGGTGTGAAAAAAAAAATCACAGAAACTTCAAACTACTTTTAATGGTATTTGGTTTTGGCAGCATTCAATTTGACATACTGACTTACTAGTATTTTGGTTTGTGTCATTCAATCAAGTCACTGAATCAAGCCTTTACCATTTTCATTGGAGGTGGGAAAGAAGCTTTAAATTGTAGCACAAAGTTTATTACAAATGGCGTTGAGACGATTTTTAGGGTTTTCGGATGGTGAGCTAATGAGGTTGGATGCAAAACCTTGTTCCAGATTGATGAAACAGAATGCGGGTATTTTCAGTGTTGACGGAGCATTGGGATTCTGGATCCTTTGTAGACTGCATTATGGTCTTTCCTACTTCTACTGTTCTTGTACATACACTATCTCTATGTGCCTGCCATGTTTCATTCATGATCATTATGATCTAATGCAAAGTTTAAGCCGAAAACAAATGTTTCTAGTTGATGAACACAAAGCCATAGCTTATGTTGTTGCTTTTGTGCTCTTTCAGGTCCTAGAATTACAGTTCCTAGGAGTCTTCGTTGGGCAGCTTGTGGCGCGGTATCTATGAGCTCAACCACTGCTTTGCTGGTTGGCTTATTTAGTCCAAAGTGTGAGTCCCAAAACATAGCTACTTATGACAAAGGAAATTAGCACCAAGTTCATGAAAGTTGTATTGCTATTCTAGGTGAGTTTGGTTAGGTTTCTTAATCATTATATACGAGTGATTCAAAGATGGATATTTGGTTCGATGCTATGTGTTTTTTATTTGAAATGAATGTTCCATTTGATTATGAAATGAACAGATTCATAAGATCTTTATGGTTATTGTCTTCTTATACAGCTGCACCTTACTAGTTCAACATGTTTAAAATTGATTGAGAATAAAAAATCTTTGTTCCTGCCATTTTCATAGGAAACCCTTACAGCTGAACTTGTAACATTTTTCCGTCCAAAATGACCAAATGCAAAAATGATTCTTGAGTGCCTGCAAAGGCTTGAACAATTTGTAAGTTGGGCAATCAAGAGGAAAAGGAAAAACCTTGGTCCTTGTCTTTTTGAAAGGGAACCCCACTAAAGACATTTTGGATGGTATTGTCTTCATATTTTGGCAAATTGGCAAAACAATAGATCCTAATAGGCTAAGGTGCAAAACAAAAAAAATCCCAAAAAAAAAAAAAAAAAAAAAAAAAAAACTCTTCAACCTATGCTTTAACTTAAAACAAAAAAATTTTAAATGCAAGCAAAATCCATATATTATCAAAATGAAAATATGTTCAACAACATACTTGAAAATGTACCTATTTTAATATGTGTTTTTATTGTTGTCCTGCAACTAAATTCATAAAGAATTGAATTTTTTTGGACTTTAATAGGTTGATACATACTAGGCTATATTTAAAAAATACAAATATATAGGTTTAATATTTTTTTTATACCAAAAACCTCATTGGGCTACAGCCTATTGTAGCCTTTGTGGTAGTTCCATCTCTGTCAAACATAACACTACTTGACGAATTTTTTTCATCAGATGCATCTCTTCCAAAAAGTACTAAATTAAATTAGTAATACAACGAAACATATAAGTTGTTGTTTCTTACATCACTTTTCGTTCCTAGTTGAAGTGGAAAACCTCTCTTTTCCTAGTTGGAATAGGAAACCTCAAATCTTCCGTTTTCTTTGTAGAATCTCTTGGAATCTTATTCTCCTAATGTTATTAGGAAAGCCTTGATATCTCTTTGTTCGAGTAGGAAAACTTGATCTTTCCTAGTTTGATTAGGAAAACTTCAATTTCAACTCAAAACCCCATCTTTGCTTTGTTTAACCTACAAAACACTAAAACAACTAGATAAGCTTATTATAGGAAAGAACTATGAACAAAAACTAAGTAAAGAGATGCTAAAAACATATGGAATTAAGAACTTATCAGCAGGCATGAGAATATGTGCAGTGGGTAGGGAGTGATTGGATGGGGAGATCAATTTTGGGTGGGTTTGGGGTGCTCGGCAACAGTTGATGGGTAAGGAGGGTGGGGTTCATAGAGATGTCAAACATATCGTGTTGTGTCGTCCTTTTAAATTCGTGCAACTAAGTTATTTGGGCTGAGTCAGTCCATTTAATTAATCGTGCTATGCAGACCCATTTATCAAAATCATTAATCCCAGCCCAACCGAAAGCCCAAGTCCACATTGAAATGTGTCGTTCTCATGCTGTGCTTGTCCCATTTAACTTGAATTTCTTTTTTTTAAAACTCATGTTAGCATATTAACTTCATACAAATAAAAAACATTATAATATGTTCATACCTTTCTTATATGTAATATGGGATTAAAATTTGAGGATTTATTGTAGTATTTATTTATTTATTTATTGAGAATTTAATATGAGACTAAAAATTGAAGATGTGTAGTATTTATTTAATATGAAAATTCATGATATGTAAAGTGGGCCTTGCCAAAAAAAAAATGTTAAGTAGGTCGGGCCAAGCTTGAAGCAGGATTGGATCGCGGGCCAGTTCATATCGTGTCTTGAGCCGGCCTAGTCCCTTGGGCTTAATTTTCTAATCATGACATGGCCCGCCAATAATCGTGCTTGGGTTGTGCCATGCCTAGTTTAAACGGGATGGGCTCGTGGCATGCCTAGTTTAAATGGGATGGGCTCGTGCCGTGCTGGGCCAGCCTAACCCATTTAACACCTATAGGGTCAAAGTTGATAGGAAGAGCGTGATGTTATTGGTATTTTCCATTAGAAAGAACATTAAAATATAGTTTTGCCCCTAAATTTGACAGAAAATGTAACACAATGACCAACGATGGTAATGGAAGTAGAGTTGAGTCAATCATTTTGTAAATTCAAGGACCAAAATGCAAATCAGGTACAAATTCAGGAACTATTGCATCTAAAAACCCTATAGAATTGTGTTGTCAAGTTTAAAAGAATAGGCCTTTGTGTGGTTGCCTATAATGGATCTTCACTTCGTAAAATTGTAATTTTATTGAGATTATATTACATAGATGGAAGGGAATACATACCACTATACATGCAGCAAATAAACTATCCAAACACTTAAAAAACCAAGTAACAAAATAAACTATATTTCCTTTCAAATCAAATAAATGAAAAACAAACCAATAATATACAGAACAATGGAAACAGAAAATGATGGGGAACATCTCCCTTCCTACGAAACTTGAAACGTGCAACACAAGCAAGAGCAAAGTTGTACAAGGTATGGTAAACTAATGTTGGCTTCTTAACGATTTTCTTGAAATAGGATTATAGAGCTGACGGTTTACAGTCTGCTTGAGAAGTCTATGATGCTAAGGGGTAGTAGTGGTGAACTTGTCATGCACATGTGGTTTAGTCCCCTTTGACGAAACCAAGAAAGGAGGCCACTAACCAGAGCCACCAGTTTCGGGGCGAAAGCCAATAACGTCAACAACAAGAAGCATAAAAGCATAGGGAGCCAGGGCCAAGAGGAGGAATGTGGAGAAAATAGAACCCCTAAGAGTGAAGCGAGGCAGAGTGAACCAGACACAATGGACCAATTACGATGGCATGCGTCATCATGACGAGTACCACTAACACGAAGGACGAGTAGCTCGAGGCTAAAGGCCAAGGAATAGACGATGATGCTACACAACGTAAGCATCATGAGTAAAGGGTGGGTGTGGAAGAGATGTTTGTCTGGAAATCGCATTTGGACCAACGTCATAGCTGTGGGAATGGTGAAGGCAAAAATGTCATGATGGATCGTAAATGTTGAAATAGCTACTGGAAAGTTGATAAACAACTGCTGCTGATGATGATTATAATTATTGTTGATGAAGTTCTCAACATTATTACTACTCTGACCATTAATCATCCCTACATGATCAAAATCATTACTTGTCATCTTACTAGTTGTGTTCGTTTTAGGTCGGGGGAGGTTGACACTTATGCCAAATTTGAAAGAGAGGAGGTCGAGAGGTTGAGGGATGGTTGAGACTTATGTAGTCCAAATTCGTATAGCCAGTATTTATGGTTTTTTCAATGTCTAAAGTGTTGATGCCCTATTTGGGATAAGATTTATACGGTGACCAATTTGTAATTAATTACCTATTGTAATTAGGATTCATTGTATAATTATTTCCTTGTAAGAAAAGGTTATTTCCTTGTGAGAGAATTTGTGTGCCCTATATACATATTGGAGAAGAATAAACACTCTAAAATTTACCCAAGAACTCTACTTGTCTAATATTTTCTATGATATTTTTTTCTTCTTGGTATCATATATATCTAGAAGATTGACTAGGCCTGAATTACTGGACCTTTACCCTTACTCCTTACCCCATACATGGTGCTAATGTACGGGCTTGAATGATTGGCTCCGATGTGAAATTAGCTGCAAATGTGGCCTACTATGTGGTGGTCACACATGAGGAGGTGTGTGTTGAAGAATGTAAGTCCCACATTGGAAATTGACAAAGTAAAACTACAATATATATTGAGTGATTCCACTACTAAAACCATTGAGGCCTTTTGTGGTAAAACCCCACACTTATTGGGATATGTACGTGGTTAAGTTGGGGAAAATATCGAACCGATCGACTGGCCTTCTAAGTTGGTGTCACCGAGCACCTACCCGACCAATAGGCCCCAACTTCACTGAAGATTAACAATGTTTTCTCCTCAATGACTGAGGCAGCTGTTCTTGTGGTAAACATCCAGAATGACTCTTCTGTTGCATCGATTGGTATCCAACTAAATAGTACCAACTAATCTCATACGACCCTTACTATGGTCGAACTTGCTTAGGCTGACTCTGGGCATACTATGTGTGTATTGTCTGAGGTTAACCTTTTTTATTCAATGACTGACGTTGATCCAGGTAGCCTAAGGTGTGCTTTAATAGGATCCAATTCATGTCATGATACATGATGGATTCTAGATTGTGAAGCAACGAATCATATAATATTTGATTCGTAGAGCATGACTATACCTCATAACATCAATGTGGCTAATGTCAATGAGGAGACTTCTGATGTGACTGGCGCAGGCAAAGTGGCTCTCACGCCCTTTGCACCATACGTTACTTGTTCCTAGACCTGACAATATTATACACAAGCCGTTAACATGACACAAATTCACACCAAAAAATCAATATTAGGGTCGGCGCTTAACGGGTCATGTTGAAAACGGGTGGACATCTTAGGTCAAGGAGGAATCACAAGCCTATTCCTATTGGGAGCCCAACTCTAAGAAGAAGTCAAAGGCCTACTCCAATTAGGAACTCAACTCGCAAAAGGAGCCCAACTCAAAGAAGAAATCCCATATGTAGTTGGAAAGCCCGAAAAATATTTGTCATCTCCTCCATGCCTCACAAGCGTCATGCAGAAGTTGGGGGACATTTGTGGGAGCATATATTTCACCAGCCAATAAGAATACGATATGTGGAAAAGGAATATTCCTTAGGTCAAACTAATTACCCTAATTAATTCCTATTTAATTAGGGAAATTATCTTTGATTTAAGATAGGAATATCTCCCTAAATCAAAGAAACAATCTCCACCAAATCTCTTGGAGTAATTCCTATCATCTTTTTGGGGAAGAATAACCCTAACCAAATAAGGATTATTCTCCCAAAACCTTAGCACACAAGGAGGCTATAAATACATAGCTACACAAGACATTCAAGGTAATCCTAAACCTAGTTCTAAAACCCCACGAAAATCACTCTCTCTTTCTCTCTTTCGCCGCCCTTCTCCCTATCTCTCCTCACAAAGCTAAGTGCCACCACACACAGCTTCGGCCACCTGACTCTCCCCGTGAGAGAAAACTCCGTCCAGTTTAGCTATTGCCGTATCTTTTCTCAAAGATCCAATTGAACTAACTTAGGCATCGGAGGGCCTTTGGTCAACACCCTCCTGGTGTGGTCTTTTACTCCTATTTATTTCGCTAGGATCGAGGAAAAGAGAGGAGGAAGCTCAAAGGGCGAAGAATCTACATGCGAATATTCTCCCGTGAGAAATTTGCACAAACATAAGGCACGCCCTTTTGGTTATCTACGTCATTTGTTACTGTCTTTGTTTTTAGGTTTTGGTGACTTTGAATTAAAGTGTAATGCTTGTATTTTAGCCAAGACCCACCGTGTTTCTTAACCTTTAAGCATGCATAGAAGAGAAGTTCCTTTTCTGATGTGTGGGGACCTTCGCTAGTTGCCACATTTACTGGCACTCGATGGTTTGTTACCTTTGTTGATAACTGTACCAGGATGACTTGGTTGTTTCTAACGAAAAGCAAAAGTGAAGTTGGATGTATTTTTTAGACATTTCATCTAATGATACAAACCCAATTTTCTATAACTCTCATGGATTGTTCATGAGACGACTTGTCCTCGGAAACCTCAAGAAAATGAGATCGACGAGAGGCACAACCATAGCTCTATTGATTGGTGGACAAGCTGCACATGCCATCTCTGGTCTTGATTTAAAACCCATTTGATGTATTATCAACGCATGTGTCCATATCTTTTGTTCTCAGTTTTACTCAACGAGTATTTGGGTATGTTACCTTTGTCCATATTCAGGAGAACCTTAGGACTAAGTTGGAACCATGCCTTATCACGTGTGTTTATAGGCTATGCCCTAACCAAAAGGGATATCGATGTTATCATCGTCATTCTCGTCAAAACTATGTTACTATAGAAGTGACTTTTCTAGAGACAGAAATGTGTTTTGGTGGAGCAGTATCCCACCACGCTCTTTAGATGGAGATGGGAACTTCAGAATAACTAAGTTGGATGATTGATGAGGTTGATAGACGAGACTTAATCGGCCGAGCTGACTAAAATGATTAGACTGACTGACTCAGTTGACTATGTGGAACCGATTAATGATCTTGAAACGCTCGAAATGACTGAACCGACTGAATTGATTGAATCAGCAAGCTAATTGAAAAGGTCGACTCTGCCAAACCGACTTAATCTAGCCAACCAAATACCCTATTGCCAGTCATGTGTCCTCGAACAGACTGTCTCCATCCTATGAGGCTTTTGTGCATCAGATGGCCTATGTGGTCATTGCAAGTAAGGTTGAAGAAGCCTTACATCCTAAACTCAGGCAATGAATGAAGAAATTCAGGTACGTTAGAAGAATTATACATGGAATGTAGTATATTTTCCGTAAGGAAAAAAAACATGTTGGTTGCAGGTGGGTATTTACTATTAAACATAAAGATGATGGAAATATTGAGCGGCAAAGATGATGGAATTATTAAACATAAATTTATATCGTAATTAAGCTAAAAACAATCAAAACGTTGTCAAACTGCCAATTACTACTTTTCTTTTATTTGATTTTTCCCTTATGTTGGTTCGATTGCTGTTTATGAGCCGTGTCAACCTCAACCTTCTGTAAGCAACACATTCTCGGTTGTGTACTTTTTTGTATGACAACCTTGTAATCTCCATCTGCAATCCAAATTCTCTACTCATAATATAAATTGGTGTTTGGGCCTAAATCCTGCGTGTCAGTCCAAATTGGCTATTGGGTTCATTTTACAAAGAGTATTGGGCATTGTTTACAAAAAATGGTGAATGATTTATTGGGCACAAAGAATATTGGGCGTTATTGATTATCCTTGTGATTTTATATCTATTATATTTCGAAGCATTTGTGATGCTAATTGCTGATTTATTCAATTCGATCAGTAAACATTAGGAATCAAATTCTCTCTCAATTGATTTGTCTGATGGTTTTTGATGAATTTTGTTGATTTAATTCAATTAACAAGATTATTATATTGGGTTGATTTTGGGATTGGATGGGTAAACTCCCAAAGTGGTTTATCTGATCCTTTGCTATTTAAAATTAATCTTGATGCTTAGTTTGTAGTTTATAAGCATTAATATGTAGATTACTTGGAGTCCACTGGGTTTGGCTATAAACTAATATCTATAAGTCATTGAAAACTTGGTTAGTATCTTTTCATCTCACATGGTGTTGAATTTGTACTCATTCTTGTGCTTTATCCTTGGCTATGCAAAATTTTGATAGTTCATTACATTTATAGAGTGATTTCTTGCCCAAATGTGTGATCAATTTCTATAACTTTAGTATGACTAAAGCATTTAGATTTAGTTTTAGTCACAATTGTTGTGAACTTCAAAGCTTATGTTCTGTGTTTATAATTAATGGTAGGTTTCAATATGTTAAACCTTATTAACATTGAGAAACAAATGGAACCAACTTCAAGACATGGAAGCAACAGATTGACATGAATTTGGGATTACTTGGAGTTCACCATAGCTTTTAAGGAGCCTAAGCCAACAACCTTGATTGATATCAGTAGTCAAGAAGAAAAAGATGCTTTTAAGAAGTGGGAGAGGACAAATGATATGTCTTTGCTTATAATGCAAAATTCGATGGAAGAGCACATCAACGGTGGCATTCTAGGTTGTGATCTTGCCAAGGATTATATGGCAGTTGTGGAGAAAAGTTTAAGAGGTCTGATAAGGCTAAATCTAGTTCTTATCTTACCACTCTCACTTTAACCAATTTTGATGGAACTAGCAACATGAGAGAGCATCTCCTCAAACTTTTTAATGTGGCAAACAAGCTCAACAATCTAGATTTGTAGATTACTGATCAATTCCTCGTTCATATGGCTCTCAATTCCTTGTCTTCCAATTATGAGCAAGTGAAGACCAACTACAATACCCAAAAAGAGACTTGGACTATCAATGAGAAGAAAAAGAGAGCCAGGTACAGAGGAAAAAGAAAGAGGAGAGTGAGAGCTGAGAGAAAAATCAGTGAGTCTGTGAGAGTATAAACACTAAAGTTGTATTCTCTTGTAGCGTTATTATTTTACATAGTGAAAAGATTATTGTTGTTGCTCTCTGGGGATATAGGCATTACCGAACCTCATTAAATATTCTGTTTCATTTACTTTACTTGCACCTTCAATATTCACGCATCATACACCTTACGTTTCACAACAATTAAACTTTTATCCTTCTTTTTTTCCCAAGTAATTAAACTTTTATCTAATGAGAGCCCTAATCGTAGCGGGCCCTAGGGAACTCAAGCAGCCCTCCAAATGAGGTTGCCCCCAGACGATTGCGACCGCAAAAGATCTAAAACTTGCACAAGTATCTAGAATAAAATGGAAGTGTGGAACCACACGGAAGCATCTGAGACCCGATTTTCACTTTTTACCGTGCATTTTCACTTTTTACCTTCCATAAACTCCATCTATAAAATCACACTAAAACCCCTTTCCTTTCGTTTATAAACCACTCTCTCTCGTCTCTCTCTCGCAAGTAAACGCAGTTTCTGGGTGAAGATCAATACGCCAAGATGAGGTGTTGTTCTTAGCTCCTAGTTTCTTTTAATTTACATTTTATTGCTGATTTTGTTCCTTTTTCATTTTTGAGTTTCATGTGAAGCATAGGATTTGAGCTAGGTTTTTTATTGTTTGTTTTCAATTTTTTTTTTCTGTTTGGTTGCTTAGAAAGTGACGGAAAATGAGTCATCTGTAAGTATGAGAACTTGACTCTGCCTATGGGGGATGACTTGTTTTGATTGTTGGGTTCAGTCGCTGGGTATTTTCCTTGATTTCCTTTTCTTCACCTTTATGTATTTCTCCGCAACCAAACAGGAGAGGTCTAGGGTTTTAGTTATTATTTCTTCCCTGGAAATGGTAATTACATATGCTGTTATTTAACTGACTGTATTGGTCGAAATATGTATTTCCTTATTTTCCATCTTTCTTTTTCTCTGCAACCAAACAAAGGGCTATGCTTATATTTTTTCAAAACTGAATGTCGTGAGATTTTGGTGAAATCATACCAGACCCAAATAGGAAAGGGAATTTGTAAATTTAGATTTCTTATTTTTCTGTCCGTCTCTTTTGTACAATACGATGATGCATATACAGAAAACTTATTCAATGAATGCAACTATGTTTAATATTGCACTTGTACAGGTCTTGCTTTTCCATTTTTATTTTGTTTACTCCTTTAACTCTTGGTTCTATATTATTTTTGTTTTTCGTGTTTAAACTGCAATATTGGTGAATAGTTGTGCAGGAACGCTTGGTTAGTGTAGGATCTAGTAGCTACAAGTTTTGGCTTGATGAATGCTAGTCTGATTTGTTTTACAGTACTTGCTTCAAGAAGTGAACTATAATGCTAATTTTGTAGTTATTGAAACTGCTATATACATGGGTTTCCATTTTCTTCATTATTTTCTGGAATATATGTATATTGTAACAGTTTACTCCGTTGGTGTTTGTATTCATTTGTACTAATTTTCATTTAAACTTGTAATTTTCAGCCGACATCCTAATGTGAAATGGGCCCAAAGGTCTGATACGGTCTACATAACTATTGACTTGCCGGATGCCCAGGATGTAAAGCTTAACCTGGAGCCTGAAGGAAAGTTTTTATTCTCTGCTACTACTGGACCAGAGAAGACACCTTATGAAATTGACCTTGATCTCTATGACAAGATTGATGTAAATGTAGGTTTCCAATTGCAGCCATTACGTCTTAATCTATCTTTACTACTATATCGGATAGTTATCAATTATGACACTAACTTATCTTTTCCTTGCAGGAGAGCAAGGCTAGTGTTGGCTTGAGAAATATCTGTTACCTAGTGAAAAAAGCTGAGGATAAATGGTGGAGCAGGTTGATAAAACAACAGGGAAAAGCTCCTGTGTTTCTCAAAGTGGATTGGGATAAATGGGTTGATGAAGATGAAGAGCCGGAAGTGAAACCTGATGAAGGTGGTAAGTGTTTCTCGTATCCTTCCTAAATCTCTGCTCCTATTGGCATAGTTTCCTGGAAAAATTCTGACTGGTTTTCATTATATGTAATTTTGGTTTTCAGCTGGAAACAATATGGACTTCGGAGACTTTGATTTCTCTGTAAGTAGTCATACCATCACCTAACTATCACATTACATATATTAAATTATAGTTAGCTATTCCATCACCTAACTATTGAAGCGTGTATTAAATATTTCTTGAACATAAACAATTGCCTTTGTCCTGTTATTTCAGAAACTGAACATGGGTGGCGGCGGCGGTGGCGGCTTCAATCCTGAGTCTCTTGGCATGAACATGGGTGGCGCCGGTGGCTTCAATCCTAGTGCTCTTGGTATGAACATGGGTGGTGCCGGTGGCTTCAATCCTGATGCTCTTGGCATGAACATGGGTGGCCCCGGTGGCTTCAATCCCGATGCTCTTGGCAACTTTGATGGTGAGTTTCACAATCTATTATCCACATAATTTTCATTACAGTTATGTGATTTTATTTTTATTTTAGGAACTGGACTATTAAGTGCAGATAAGCTATAATGTAACTGTATTTGACTTTTGATTTAATTGTCTAAAACTACCAGAAGAGATTGGTGATAGTGACACCGAGGATGAAATTGTTGACCAACCACCATCGGCTGCTGCACAATCTGATGCCAAACCTCCTGTGAGTGGTGAGCATGACGCAAAGGCTTCTGCCTGATGATGCAAAATGTTCGAAAAGTGGCAGGGTGTACTGCAAAGCTTGAGGGGTGAAAGCCTTTCTTACAATGTCCTCAAAGCCAATGCTACTCTCTGTTTTGACATGCACTTGAATATGTGTTTCATTTTCTGACACACAAACTTTGTGAATGCTTTGCTTCCTTCAACTTCACCAAAGGATTCCCTTTTCATTTTGTTTTTCATTTTTCCTGAGGGGTAGTCTAGTGAGAGGATTGCTGTTGGCAAGGCAAGCTCTACTAAATTTCCACTTTTTTTGAATCGGATTCTGGCATTTACTAGGTATTAGATATCAGCTTGTTCATTACTGGTGATGATGTATGGTTTTTATTCATTATAGTATGCATCTCAGTGAGATTTTAAACCCGAGATTTCGTTGATTTGTTGAATGTTATGTTGAGCTTGTTAATCGTGGGATCAAGTATGATTGTTCAGTCTGCAATGAGTTTGATCGCAGGATGATTAGGTAATCAGATCGTCATATGAGTAACTTGAAAAATGGTTATCTGGGTGACCAGGGTCTTCTCTTTCTAGTTCTATTGCCAACAAAGTGCGTGGCTATAGGGTGCAATTTAGTTCTACGGATATTTCATGGAGGACAACGAAAGACAGGAATATGTCATGCGGAAGGGGGAGGTCTTCTCTTTCTAGTTCTATTGCCAACGAAGTGCTTGGCTATAGGGTGCAATTTAGTTCTACGGATATTTCATGAAGGACAACGAAACACAGGAATATGTCATGCGGAAGGGGGAGGGTAAGGTGCTATTGGGGTTCAAATCTGAGACTATTATCTGCAGGCAAATGTTCTTACCATTGAATTATGCATCTGTTGGCGTCGTGGTTTACTTGATCAAGCCGTTTTTAAACCTGAAATGTTGCGTAGGTTTTTATTTATTTTACTGGACAGAAGGAAATGTTGGTAGTTTGGTCAGTGTAGGCGTTAACCAAGCTCTTCCTTGTCTAGAGTTTAGGTTTGAATAATGCTCGTTCTTAATGCAGATTTTAGATTAAATTTTCGGATGGGCTATGGTTCACTGTCGATATGCACTCTCGCGTGACTCTGTTTTTGTAAATTTATTTATTATTGTTTACCTCTTGCTATGTTGTCACGGGTCATAAATATATGTTACGAATTTTGTGTTTTTAATTTTGAAAATTAATGGAAATAAAGGTGTGCTTTTTAAGTTTAATTTGTAAAACAAATAAGAAAACGTTGAGAAAAAGGATGGGGTAACATGTTTTAAAAAAAAATCTATTTATTACTTGCTTCTTGGCACGCACTTATGTGCCAACTGGTTTTTTTTTATTGTTATAAATATATATTTTTGAAAATAAATATGTTCCAAATTTTGTGTGTTTTTCTGTTTTTAAATTTAAATTTGAAAATAAGTGAAAAAAGGGAGAGAGTAACTTAATACGACTCTAACAATTTGTTTGGATTCACTCCACAATGTCATCTCATGATATATAAATCATTCACATTTTAGTCCTCATTTAAAGATCTCCCTTTTAGAAAATTAGCCAAATCGAATATCGTTTAACTATTTTTGTTCGTCTATTTATTTGATCATAGTTAGATGTTGTCTAATTTGGCTTTTTTGGTTCCAATGGTGATCTTTGAATGATAACCTAACAAATAAATAGTTCAAATCATAAGATGATGTTGAGTATGTCTAACCGATAAGTTAGCGTAATGATTTCCATTTGAGCACTCATATATAGAATATTGAGCACTCACGTATAGAATATTGTTTTCCGTTAAGAATAGAAAATGCAAAGAACCCTGTTTTTGGTTTGTGAAATTATAATGAATTGAATTTAACAGATCATTACAATTCTAAGGCCGTAGGAAAACAACTTTTTTCAAGTACAATCGAGTTCGAAAATTCGAATAAAAAATAAATTCTATGTTTTGAGTTTAGAAAATAAAAAGAAAACTATGATTAGCGAAAAACAGAGAGTATCCCTAATGCACCAAAAAAGGACACACAAACTATGGAAAGATCATGGAAAATATGGGTGGGTAACTATATATTTCAGCCAAGCCTACTAAAATTATCCAGCTTATGGAATAATATGAAAATTGTAACATAAATTGACCTGGCAGTAGAATAATTCTATTACTCACACCCAAAAAAAACCAAAGAGAAAAGGCATAACAAACTAACTCAAGAAAACACTTAATAAGGCATATGAAAATACAAAATCCATGATGCGTTTTCAATTGACAAACCAGCCATCTTCTCCACTGTGCAACGGCACAAGGCCACCAACTGGAGCAAATCAAATTGAAAGAACATTTCAAAAACTGGGATAATGACATACGAACTACACCAAAACACCAATCACCCTGTTAAGCAAATATGACAACCAACGCCTGGTGACTGTTCTCCCTCTTGATAAGACATAGAATGCCACATCAGCTGTCAGGCAGTCTCATCACTACTTCAGATGGTGGTCGTAAAGTGCAAACCATCTCTTTCGTCTTCCCAAAATAAACCTGCAATAGGTAGATCAATGACATAACTTTAAATTCCAAAGATAAAATACAAAGCCTTTATAAGCCCTACTGTCTAGCCACAACCGCACAATGGTTCAAGTCCCTGTCGGACGGCTAAGTGGTAAATCCACTGCTTTCAGAAGGCATGGCTTAAGTTCACGCCTGGGCCATGGCTCTTTGCTCAATACTTTATTGAAACATTGTATAGCTCAAACTGTAGAGCAGGATGTAGAAAGGTAAATCCACACATAACAGACCACAGTACCTGATCCAGTGAATTTCTCAGCTTGCTCTCCATTTCTTCGATCATTCTTCCCATGTTACAAAGATGACCTTCTTGAACTGAGAGGTGCATATTCATCTACGAAGCCAACAAGAAAGAATAGTTTATCCACCCCAGGATATCATACAAATAGTACATGAATGGCAGCATAGAAAACAAATTTTGGGTCATCATTTAAAGAACAAATCTTGTGCTTAATCTAAACCATCTCAGCCTTAACACAATCAACAAAACATACTGAGGCTCTGTTCAATTCTACGCACATATGGAGCAAAGAAAAAGATGAATTTCAAAGTAGCTTTGTTTTAAAGCATTTTTAGACCTTTTTAGCATTTTGATTCCACTTGCTTTCCAAGAACCAAACAAAGAGTAAATGCATGTGGAAAAACTGAAATCCCTATTAAATGCATGTACAAGTAACATGAGTCCTTTTTCAAAAACTTGGGGGCCACATCATGGAATATTCTCTTCCAATAAGACGAGGTAATTCTCTACAACATAACTCCAATAAATAATCCCTTTACTTTCACACTGTTCTACCCCTGTTATATTGTTTCCATTTATCCTCTTTTCCCCATGTTAGTGCATCTTTAGGTCTTCATCTTCAGTGCATATGACCAAAAGAATCTTACAAGCTACATTAGCACAGGAACCATCCAACCATGCATTATTTCTCTTTTGGTGGGGAGGAAGGTTTCTCTTCCACTTTTGTTATTGATCTTTTTCACCCGAGGTTGGCGGGCTTGGGGAGACCTTAGGGCCACAAAGATTTCACAACACTCATTGGTGCACATTAAGTTCTTCCTCTCATAAGAGACAGAAGATTTTCCACTACAACATTCAATAGCTAAAATGTGTATTTTGTAACAACAAACAAGAGCAATAATTTGCCGATAACAACTCCATCTATTTGAAACACGTTTATCACTTAAATGTCAAAGCCCAAGAGGCATTTAGATGGGAGACATACCAATCCATCCCAAACGGAAACAAAGTCAAGTATGATTACCTGTCGTCTAATTGATCCAGACAAACTGAACGTGCCTGATGACTCATTGTCTGTAGTCAGAGACAGCATGACAGTGCTGGTTAAACGGTAATGGGATGTTCCTTCCTCCTCCGGACCCACCTAATGTAAAAAACGAAGTTCCCAGAATGATTGGGAGAATAAATGACAAACAAACATAATGAAAATTTAGTTGAAATGTGAAAGGGAAGAGAGCGGCAGGACTACACGAAGACCCTCACCACAGGTCTACATTGGTCCAACCATGACAAATGGAGTTTACCTCAATTACATGTATAGCATCCCATGCCCCCTCCTGCAGATAACCTCTGCGACCTTGACCTGTCTTGGAGCCATCTTCATTCCCACGAATAATAAAAATCAGAAATATGGAATATAACAGAAAAGAAGTTGATATTTATATCTGCTTGGAGATGGTTCAGGCAGTAGACCTTTTTTTATTAAAAAGCAGCCTACAAAACATTCATTATCATCCTCCCACATGTAAACTGATGAAATTCCACCTTCATAATACCTACCAAATTACCGGTCAATTAAACTGTGGTAAATCTTCAAAATGAAACGAATAAATGAACCATTATGCTAAATAAATTGCATGAGGATACTGTCTAGAAATTTTGGTTGGTTTTGAAAATTAGATAATAAGAAGAAAAAAGCATTGTGGAGGTGGTTAGATTATACAATTCAACGACTAACAACAATAACACAAGAACGAGGTAAGTAAAGGACCTCACTGGTCACGATAAATGGCAAAGATGTCGTTTGCTTCAATTTCAAGTTTCCTCAACTCTTCAGACGGGAGGCTGCCGTCTTCTAATGGTGGATGATATTTATTTGACCAAGGTGATCTATATAGAAATATAGCAACACGAAAAAGAAAATAAAAAGATGAGTAAGGCAACTGATATTCGTAGAATCGAACATAAACTGAAGATGTAGCCCCAGTAACCGAACACAAAATCAAGAGATTTTGTAAATTGATTTTGAATACTATAGAAGCAGCATCAAAGTAGAGCAAAAATGAAAGCAGCGGTTTGAGAGTCTGTGTGTGTGTGTGTGTGAAATAGATAGTTATACATGCATTTCATTTACCATATCAATTATACTGCATGCGTAACAAAAAGAAAATCAAATTATACAAAACATCCAGATTCAAAAATCAAGGCCAGATCTGCTCTATCTAAAATCTCCCACAAAAATGCCACTGTTAAGGCCTATTAGATCACAAATCTAACAAGAAGTCATCAAATTTGACTGTTCACAGAACAAAGATTGGAGTGTTTTTACCTGTAAGAGTCTGCATCTCTATTATATTCACACAAAATGAACTCCTTCCCATACTCCATATCGCACAAAACCTGCTTTTGGGAAATCAGTGCAACACAGTGAGTTCAAATGCTGCTATTGTAGTTGTCATTACTTTTCTTTCTTGACTAAAATGAAACCCTAAGAGGCTGGTGAGCCAAAGAGAAGGAAAAACTGAAAACTGAAAATTGGGTTTTGGCGTTAGAAAGGTGGATTTTCTCGGGAAACAAACAGACGGACCTGGAGGGGCTGATCGACTTGAGAGAGGAGATCGGAGGAGTGTTGGGGCATAAGGGAGAGGAGGGCGGAGAGAGCAGTCTCGGTGTGCTTGGGAGGCATTCTCCGCATCAATCCCATCGCTGCTTCCATTTTTTGTTCCTTGGTTTTCTTTGATTTCGTTTCTCAGGTGAGGGCTGGCTGGGTCTAACTCTCTCAGATAATTTTTTTTATTTTTTTATTTTAGCTTTTGCGTTTCCTGTTTTGATTTTGGGTTGTTTGTTTGTTTGTTTGGTGGATAAAAACTCAGAGAAGAGAAAAGAGGCGCCTTGTTTTGTTTGACCCGAGTTTCCCTCGCGGGAACTACCCTTCTGCCCTATTATTTGTATTTATTTTTGTTTTTTTTATTGATCAATTTGCCAAATTGATATAATTTAGTCAAAATATTAAGTGCACCAATGCTAAATATCTCTTCAATGTTGAAAAAAATATATAAGTAGTGATTGGGACAACTATCTATGCGTGCACGAACGACTTTCAACCGTTGATGCATAAACAACCCATAATACGACAACTAAGAATCACATATTTGTGCATGAAGAACTGTCCTTAGCATTTCTCATAGGCCCCGTTTGGTTCACGGAATGGATTTGAGGGGAAATCAATTCCCATGTCATTTCTCAAGTAATGGGAATGAAAGATTCCTTTCCCACGTTTGGTAATGTTGGGAAAGTAATCGGGAGATTTCACTTTGTTTCCTTTCCCATGTTTGTTTTGAGTAGGAATGGAAAACAAAATTTGTATAATTTTCCAATTATACCCATATTAAATCAAATAAAAAAAGAATGCATTTAATGATACGTTGTAATTATAAATTGTTCATAGGGACAAAATAGTCATGAAAATTGTGCATTGAATGTTGGCACATTTTCCCAAACTTTCCCATGAGGAGGGAAAACAAAACCCAAGTTAAGAGGGGGGCATCACTTTCCCCCCTACTTTCCCATGTGCCAGGAATCCGTTTCCCATTCCCGGACTTACCAAACATGGGAAAGCAAGTGAATTCCCATTCCCATGCCTCCTTTCCCATGAACCAAACGGCCCCTATAGGGTTGTGACAGCCACTAAGGAGTTTGAAATTCAAATTTATAGTCAAGTTTTTTACTTCACAAGATTTACAATGAACACCCCTCACAATAATTTGAAAAATTAAAAGAGATAGGCTTTTTCCAGTATCTCAAAGGGCTTGTAATTATGAAAGAATTTATGAAATCATTAAAAAAAAAACTTGTTTTCAATCATCATCATCGAAATAAAATGTCACATCTATCTTTCATATTTTGAATAATTTTCATAATTGAAAACTAAAGATAAATTTCTTCTTACGGCTCAACTAGAGGTAATATAATAGTTGAAATAAGCTTGTAATTCAAGTGGTTAAGTAAAAACTCCTTAACCTATGTCCAATATTTGATTCCCTCTCCCCTAATATCACTTGTAAAATAAATAAATTAATTAATATGATAGTTACACATTACTCACATTTCAAATTATTTCTACTTTTACTCTCATTATTCTTCTTCTATTTAATTTAAGCAACATTTTTTTTATCTCATTCATTATTTCCTCTACAAATGTAGATGAGTAAAAAAAGAATATTGCTATTTCCACCATTTGTTCTATTTCCCCACTCACCTTATTTTCAAAATTTTAAAGATAAATTTATCCTTTTTGTAAAGTGACTTCGAAGAACTTAGGGAAAAAAAAAACCTCGACTCATGTAACCCACCTATTCTTCCCGTTTGACAAAAAGAAAGAAAAAGGAAAAATAAAGCGTACGACTCCTCTATTCAATATTCATAATTTTAGCTTTATAGACAAAGAAAAAGGTGGCAAAACTTTTTCACAGCAATGAAAAGAGTTGAGTTGATTGGACACTGCGTTCTGGATGGGGGGGCTAAAGCAGCTACAAGGAGTCGGTAACATGATTGGGCTTAGTGAGGCCTACATTCATTGTCCATGTTCCTTTTTAACTTTGTTATGCTAGCACGCTAGCCGTTTGGTGTAGAGTATAATCCCGCCAACAAATGAGGGACCCAGTTTATAAATCTGTTCACGGAAAGTGATTTGGAGCTGACTAGTATTACAAGTCAATTATGCATTGTGATGCATTCTAACTTTCCGGACTGTCATGTCGGAAAGTTAGAATGCATCACAGGAGCATACCGAAGTAGTTTTACTTCCCATGAAGAGAGAGCGATTTGGATCTGACTAGCAGTATCACGAGTCAATCATGCATTGTGACGCATAACTTTCTCACATGACAGTACGTAATTGACTTAAAATACCGACACAATAGCATACTAATTGCAAAGTAGTTTTCCTTCCCATGAAGAGTGATTTGGATCTAACAATGGAAATTCCAAGTAGCAAAGGCTTGTAGAGGTTTAATTTAAAATAAAAAGGCTACAAGGGATTGTTATACTCCCAGGTAGGTAGAATAATCAAAAGCTCATTGTGTTAAATTCATTTCCACTAACAGAAAAAGAAATGAAAAAAATCGCTAGTAAGAAAATTACATTGACAACAAAATCATAGAGCAGCATTTATGCAAATGAAACAAATAATTTATCAATACAACATACTACAGTTCAATGGTAGAATCTGCTATACTTTTGTAATCTCCAGATATAATATTAATGAACTCTTCAGTCTTTACGTCGTGTGTTTAATTTGGTACGTCTCTCTTCATACGATGCTGGGATCAATTCAAGCAGAGTAATGAGGCAGCATTAGAAATATTGGAAAGGTATTATGCTAGCAAGTAGAGAAGAAATAACATCGTCTGGATGCAAAATGATTTCATATGAAATTAGTATATTATCCCTAATTTTAAGATTTATTATTTCACTTGTTTAAAGTATTAAGGGTAGACTTGGCATTTCAGCTATAGTGCATGACAAAGCATCTTTTCTTCAAATTAGTATAGATGAAAGAGTACAAAACAGAGGAGAAGGTGTCTGCTGCATATAGGATCTGACTAGCGATCTCTATAAAATCATAAACAGCCATACAAAAATTGCATTTAAAATGAAAAGACAGCAGGAACAAGACTACACAGCTTTCGGACTGGATAAGATAACAAAGAATATTCCTTGAACTCCAAGCCCATGAGAAATCATGATAATCACATTGGACATTATGATCATGATACAATACACACAACATGATGTTATCTAGACACTCTTGAACCCACATATATTAAGTACATAATATAAAACAAGCCACCATAAAGTATAATGTAACACATTCCAGCTCTTTAATGAGGATGCAAACTTGCAAAAACATTTCATTTATTGTAGTGAACAGTTCTATGTAATTTTCAAAGATACAGTAGCACTTACGCTCAGTTGGCCGTGACATGAGAGGGACATGGGAAGATTTTTTCTTGACTGTTCCATTATCCAAGGATCTCTGATCTGAGAAAACAAAGGTCGTCTCAGTAAGAGATAAATATACAACAAATATTATATGGTTTATTGGAAATAATATGAGGAATATTGCTTTCAGCACCTTTTTCTATTGGCGAACAGCTCTGCAGAGCCTCGTGGAAGATTGCTGCTTTGAGATGATAATTTTGACATTCATTTGCCAAGTGTACACGCAAAGCTTGCATAGAATCTAGGAACACAAGTAAATTAAACATTTAGAAGTTGGAGAGTCATTGCAATTTGCTCGGGCAGTTCTTAATTCAGCAAGCAATATTTGAGAGAAGAAAATGGATGTGAAAGAACGTCAACACTCCAAATTTCAATAACTCGCAAACAAAGCATATGATGTATCAATAAAGTACCTGACGAACAAGTGAAGTTGAGACCCTCAAATTCACAAGACTGAAGAACCAATGGGATTTCTGAGGCCATGCTGTATTGAGGTTTTCTGGGGATTCTGTCCGTATCCAATAACGCATCTATCACCTACAAATTAAAGCAGTTTACCTCAGTTACTTTTATGTAACAAAAATGAAAACTTAACGTAGAGACTGCATTTTGGAAACCGGAAAGCATTTTGAGAAATATGTAAGGTTTCATAAGGGAATTCAGAACGCGTATGTGATAATGCAAGAGAGGCATCTGACTGGATGCAATTCGTTTGCATGTGTGGAAGCATGTTATTGATGTGTGATACCCAGATAACTATTCTGTACCAGTACAACTTTCACCTTTACAGTGTTTCTGGCTGCACCTCAGTTTTGTGCGCATGCGAGGCTGATTGTTTTAAGAGATTCAAGAAACAAATAATTTTGAAGTAGTATATCTTAACAGCTTAAACAAGTTTGATATAAAAACTTGAGAACCCAATCAAGAAGACATTTGGTACGCACATCAGGAGATTCATGACCTTGGCCAATCAAGAATAGTACAGCAACCATGCATCGGACTTGGTGCCAGAGGAAAGCACTGCCTTTAATTTTGATTGCCCAAAGCTGGTTCTCATCAAACCTGAAAACAATTGCAAAATTATAAAGAAATACTCATGAAAGTCCATTCAAGAAAGTCTCAATACAGAAAATTCTTCTTTTTGGCATGTTGATAAGATTAGAAACTGAACTATGAGTTGAACAGGTGATGCCAAAGGGATAAATCGGAAAGTGAGATTCAGAAACAGCAAGAACCGAATCAGGTTTTACTGGAACACAGGTTTGAAAAAGGTCAACTCCTAACTGAGAGATAGGAAATTGAAGTCTTGTAAAATAAAGTAAAGATCATGTAGCACTGAATTGAAGTCCAGAAATAACTTTCACACATTAATTTAAAAGTCTTTAAAAAAAACTGTCTAATCTAGAGAATAGTACAAAGATGCTGCCCCCCCCCCCCCCTCCCCCCAAAAAAAAACCCAGCAAGAGGACACCCAGCAGTGCATATATAAAGTTAAAAAAATAAAAAATCTATAGGACATATGAAGAATTTAGCAAAGAGGAAGTCTATTTCTTCCCTACAGCCGCATTGCGTGCTTCAAAACCATATTCACAAATTATAAATTCATGGCTATAATCCATAATAGAGTAAATAAACAAGTGTAAAAGCAGAACCATGCTCTGAATATCTGTTCTGGAAATGTCCAGTTTTAACACTTTCGAGAACTCAAATCTGTGTACCATGGTGGGGAGATGGACAATCACATCTTCTGCTCAAGGCAAAAGGCTGTGTTTGCACATGCTGCTTGCATATTTATGAATGTTGCCGGACAAAACCCATAGGCTACGCACCCAACACACACATGGATGGAGAGAGAGAGAGAGAGAGAGAGAGAGAGAGAGAGAGAGAGAGATGAAATATTCATAGAACTTGAACAAATACTTGTGCCTCACTTGTATAATTAAGCAATTAGGGAAATGTGAATTAACTCATTTAAAAAGAGAGAGAGAGAAAACAGGGTCAGAAAAATTATCTACCCATGTCAACCTCACATCACAAGGAGAGATTGCAAATGAAGTGACTTTCCGCCTATAGTTGTGTACATTTAGTGCATCCATTTTACAGAAGTTTCTGAAGTCATGCTCGCCAACAAATTTCCTACCAGCACTCTCCATAGCCTGGCTAAACATGAAGCAAAGAAACCAAGTTTCTCATTCTCTTAATTCCAATGAAAGGAGCACAAAATGTGATAATTGAAAGAGAAGAACTGCGCACCAAGAGATTCAGATTTTCTCCCCAAAACAAATAATAATACTCCCTGCCCAAACAGCTAAATCTGTATTTGACAAAGGAAAGCAACAAATAGTAATGCATAAGGTCATGACAGTGAACTTTTAAAAAAAAAAAAGGAAAAAAAAGGAAAAGAAAAAAAGAGGGTCAGTACAGTTACAGAATACAGCGAACTAGCCTCAACCATGTAAGCATCACATATTAAAAATGAAAATATTGTCTTGCCGTTATACAGATGATGAAGTGCAGAACTCAGTTATCCTCAAATGAACTAAAATCCTTCCCCAACTTTGATCAAGACAATCATGGTTATCAGTCAGAAAAATACAAGACAGCTTACGCAAGGAACAAATCAAGACTCATTCACCCTCTTCATAAAGGGCAGGGTGATAGGCTACAAGATTTCATTTACCCCATGTAATTGTAATACACCAAGCATTAGAAGGCCTAAAATACCTATACCTTTTGCACATTAAAGGGAGCTTTAAAAGCAGCCCATCTTGTGAGAACATTTGATAAGCTGAACTTCACTTTTTCCATTAAGAAATGCCGTTTTATTGCTACAAGCAATGTGCCTCCAGAATTTCTGGCTGTGACGATTTGACAGCCAGGCATTGGCACCTAATTAAACACTTTGGTGCAAATGTTATGCAAAAAGAAGCTCCAAGAAAATTTAGCCAGACTCATGACGATTTTACATACACAAGAAAAATTATGGCATAACAAATGAAGCTAATCAACAGATTGTAAAGCCTCCTTATTTAATTGATCAGTGGGTGACAGTTATTATGCTTAAGAATCACGATGCCGTTTGAGTGCTCAATGATTTCTTAGGTCAATTTATACTAGATACTATAATCTAAAACATTAATACATATACTTCCATTTTGGGGTTACTAATTGACATGGTCCATGGGAAATTCAAGAGAGCATAACTAGGTGGACAGCTGGCAGCTGGGAGTTTATTCATTCTGTATCTTAAAATGTACTAGTTTCACTAAAGAAATACCACAAAAAAAAAAGACCAACTACTCAGAGGAACTGTCCTCTCAATAGGTTTTTAAGATTAGTATTTTTCATTTCTAAAGAAAAGAAAAACGAAGCAGGACACACGGTATGATAAGTTCTAACAAAAGAAGTATCAAGCAACATTAACATCTCAAAATAGTAGCGAATTTAATACAAGGTAGGCAAACCTCGCATTGAAACCCAATGGAACACGACACCAGCCAAAAACTCGAATATCATCCGGAAGGGCTCGATTCAACACCCTCACATAATCGATTTCGCCTTCTGAGAAAAGCACGGAAAAAAAAACAAAGGAGCATGTGTTATTCAAATGGAATGTTGTTAGTTGAAATTGATCTGAAACTTAAAAGATACTAAAAATATTAAATGAAGTGTCTTAAACGTGTTTCATATGGTTCAAACTATAGTACAGTAAAATCTATGCCCTAAAATCTCAATACAGTGCTAGATTCCTTGTTTGTTGCTTGTTCTTTGCCATGCCGATCAACTTCTTTAATGGTGTGTGCCATGACACTTGGCTAAGCGATAGTGCCAAACTTTGATTAAAGCCTCAGCTAACAGAAAAGTACATTAAATTAATGTGGTGAACAATGCCCCCATCCTATTCAGGACATCGTCCTACAAAAGGTGTCGTTTATTTGAGATAAAACTAGATTCTAGCCCCTGCTTGGGTCCTTTCTCCTTGATTGGGGGAAAGGAATTGTATATTGACCTCGTTTGCTAGTCTGGTGTTTATATATGGTTTGCCCTAGGTGCTTTATTTGTAGTCTTAGGTGGACTGCTTGTGTGAAGAACGAGAGAAGAGAACAGGGGGTCAAAGTGACAAGACACGGGGATCGTGTCGCCATCTGGATTCAGCTGAACAGTGCATACCATTTTTTAAAAAACATGTCAACTATTCAAAGCCTGTCCATCTCCTTTTGTACTTCTTTTGTTTCCACTAAAGTTCTTATATCCTATCAAAAACGAAAAAGCTGCTAACCATATTGCTCTTTGAAAACCATTTTTCTCGAACCTTCATTGTTCTCACATGTTTCCTTGAGGTTTGATCGTAAATAGAGAGCAATCACCTGCATCAATAGTCAAATACATAGTTAAGTTTGAAAATAAAATACAGAAAAGCATCAGCATGAGAGCTAGCATCAAGCAAGGTTCTTTTCTTTTTTTTTACGAGGAAACAAAACTATCAAGCAAGGTTGCAAATATCTGATATCAGCAGTCTGTATTCCTTGGATAAAACCATTAGTCTGGATCTACAGATGGATCGGCAAAAAAAAAAAATGACAAAAACATTACATTAATACATGGTAATTTTGAATTAAAGTGATGGAAATGTTAAAGCAATCAATAATTCACTAACCAAACATGTAAACTACATACTATAGTATATCTATTATAAACATAAGATATATAAAGGTAAAGCCACTTTGCGCCACTGATACATGACATTGAGACTTGAATATTATGTGGAGAAATATCTTTATTCCATTTTTTTTATAACAAACCTTGACAGTATGAGCTGAAGTTTATTACTAGATATTAAAATTAAAAATAAAATTAAAAAAAGTACACCTTGATAGGGTAATGTAATGAATTTCCAAACACACATCAAGACAATGCAACTTACACTGGGCGAACCCTAATTATCTCATTCTTGGAGGGATGATAGGAAGGGATAGAAAGACGCATTAATGGCAGGTGCATAACTACATCCAAAACTTCTCTACTTCCATAAGTTGTTCTCGATATTGTCTGGACCAAAATGGTATCCCATCTACTGTATTTGAACCCCATAGGAACTCTTTTTGGTATTAGAATTTTATATGCATGTCTACCTTTCACTAATATATTTCCACCGTAATCCACATTTTCAATCTTGGCTTTATCTAGGATAGCAGTTGGGAATCTACTTCTAGCATCTTGAGCAGTGATGCTGACTTGAGATTCAGAAAATGATGCTAGAATAATTCAGTTTGACCCATTATTGAGGAATACACAAATAACAAGCATAAGAAAACCTCAAATTGTATACAGTTGTACCAGTTTTACAATCATCAACCTACAAAATTCAAATAGAAAGGTTTGGTATCAACTTACTTGCCCAACAGCAGATACTCCCTTGTCTGTCCTACCACATCTGGAGTAATGTGATTCCTTCTTGTCACCAACTAAAAGCCTTGTCTTTTCAAGAGCTTTAAAAATTTCAGACTGCATATTACCCAGAGTATAAGATGAAGACAATATGCAGCATTCACTTCTGCAAATTACGATTAATTATATAAACCAACAGCTACCATGTATTCAACTTTAAACATTGAAGGAAGTCTTACGGATGAAAATGCTATATTTCATATTCATACAAATGCAAAATATGTACAACAGTACAATATATAGAATGGTATCACTTATGAAATACCATAAAATATCAATACTGAGCGAAATTTTTTTTTACAAATTTGTATACTTTAAAGTTTGAAAGATTTGTAGAGTTGACTGCATTTTTAGAGTACTATAACACATAGTACCATAACCAAGTCTAAAATGGGCAACTGCAAGCATCTTTGAGGGCAAAAATGCAAAAAGTAAATGCTTTCAGTTGTGCTCGAAATGAGCAGATCAATTTACCACAATGAAGATTCTGACATTCAATGTAACATACGTTGCTTATCTAGTTCACATTTCCATGCATATTTCAGGCATAAACTAGGAAAAAATAATAATATGAGAGAGAATACCTCAATAGTTGGATCCATTTGTGCCTCTGCAGCAAAACCATAAAACCTGTAATGTAGAGTTCGAAAGCCCTTAAACATTCCATTATCATTATGAAGGGTATTAGGTTCTTTCTAGCCTATCGATCATGCAATGCTGTTCTAGAAAGCTTCTTCAATAAATTTATCAAAAATGTATCTGGGAGAAAGAAACTATCGGGATGAAAAGATAATACGTTCTTAAGAAGAAAATGAAACAGCCTATATTTCTCTTCACCGTATGGTCTCTCAAATTCAACATTCAACTACCTTTCTGTTTATTGTTCTTTAACTTTCAAGATGTGGGGGCGCCAGGGGGTTGAAGATGCGGTGCTGGAATTTAAAAGTAAATATAAATTTCAACTTAATGGCAGATTGTACCTCTGCCCAAAATACATGACTTTCAGAGCAACATATCTCTTGCAGTGGTGATTCATGATCCTTGTGTCATAACCTGTGTACCAACTGAGATATTTAAAATTTGAATAACTACAATAAACAGCCATTAAGAAACAACATGAACCACTAGACAGAGAGAGGGACAGTGCCAAGGAGAGGGAGAGAGATTGAAGGACTTAAGCATATATATATATATCTTGGCATCTGGTAGAAAATAAAAATTCTTAATTTTAATTTGAAAAGGAAAAATCAAAGGGAAAACCTGGCACTTTCTCTTTTACAATCTCCTTGGTGGTCTTCTTACTTCCAGAGTTTGATTTCCTGCTTGTCTCCAGTGAACTATCACAACTTACAGCAGAACTATCACGCTTGTCCTCTTTCTGCATCATAACATGTTCATTTTCACAAAACCAAAAAGATCAAACAAAAAGCCAAAATGGAAACACCAAGAAGGAGATTTTCATTTTTCCCTTTAGTAAATCAGTCTAAGGTCCTGAGACAAACCTTTTTTCCGGCTTAAAGTACAATGCCTTTTTTCTTTTGAGTTATGTTTCTTGTCTAACAGAGTTTGTTAAGTTTAATACCTCATTTAATCAATAGTGTCCCTACTTCAAAGGGTCACTCTACCTTTTTGAAAAATTACCAGTAATATCCTTGTAATAGTCAAATTACTAAACATAAAAACCGAAATGTCATCCCTTCAAAGGTATATCAACAAATAGAATAGCCCACCTCATGACAGCGACAGTTTGCAAGTTGAGATGAAAACTTGGCATTCTCAGCCTCTAGTTCCTGGATTTTGAATTGCAAACAAGTAAGTATAACTATGGATTTGTTAACAAATGTTACTTTGGCTAATTCTGGGAGTATAAGAATTACCAGAAAAGACAACTAAAATTAATGTATTAGAAAACATTGGAAGTGGCACCTATTAGTAATACGGAAACTATCATACCCTTATCAGCACCTACAACCAGAAGATAGAAGGTAAAAGACCAAGATGCCGACCAAAACTACTTCTTTGAATAGAAAACAATTACAGTTTAGGATGGTTTTATTTAAACCATAAACTCGCTCAGTTGGCATAGGAAATTACATACAAGAGTCTTCTACTAGCCTATTTATACTAGAATACAGAAAACCTAATTGACATAGGAAATTAAAAACCTAAACAGGAAATTAATCCAAATCCTAGTAAGAATAGGAAAACAAAAGAAGTAACTAATCGAGAGGCTAGGTCTTTTGGGCGATTCAGACGACAACCAAAAAAGAAGAAGAAGAAGGAGGAAGAAAGAAGAGAGAACCCACCAGCAATCGCCGTCGCACCCATCTCCGTCGCCATCTCCATCTCCATCTCCATCTCAGATTCATTTGGTTGGGTGGGTTTCTTTCGCAGGTCAAGGTTTTCTTCTTATTCGTTTAGTAAGTTCCTGTGTTGTTAATAGCTAATTGGTAATATTGGGGTGGGGATGGCTGTATATTCTTTAGGGTTTTTAACTGTAGACATAACTTTACCCCGAGTTGCAATTAGGTCCCCGAACTTTTTTTTTTAAGGCAATTACATCGTTAACTCGATAAATAGTTCCAATTGAGTCCTACCATCCAACTCTGTCAATTTATTTGTCAAAGTGAGGGGGTAAAAGCGTCCTTTCAGGTTCTTCATCCATCATTGACCCCAACTCCACCTTCTTCATCCATTATCAACCCTAACAACCCCACCTCCATCTTCACAAGTTTACAATACAAATTCATAGAGAAAAGGCGAAATGGAAAAGGAGAAGGTTTACTTAAGAGTAAGTAATTAAAATGACTTGAACAAATTTAAGATTCTCTTCTCTTCTGCCACTATGTAGTAAGAGTAATAGATAGAAAGATAAGCTTGCTCAATAATCTCTCTTCCAAAAAGGCAGCCATACCCGCCACTTTTTATTTGTCAAATTTTTGGCTTTGACTAATTCAAAGGTGAAAAATAGGGTTGGCTAAAAAGGGGGGAGAGAGGAGTGGGGTATGCTCACTTCTGCATTTTTGTTTTGGTTATCGAGATTACCAATCTTTTTAGTGGGGAGATTATCAAAGTAGATTTTTTGGCCAAATTTCAAACCATTGAGAGACTTAGTGGAGGAGTTAGGTGGGGAAGAGGAGGAGGAGCTCCCTGAATAGGTCATAGAGCTAGATCCCATTTCCATGATTGTCATTTACAACCCATTCATGAATGTGATTGATGAATGCATAGATTTACTTGGCTTCGTCATTTAGTGGCAACGAGTGGAGTGCATAAGCCCCTTTAGAGATAGGGGCGAGCAGCAAGCAGCACGCAACCCCTTGTGTAGGGTTCCAAACAGAGCAAAATTCCTTTTTGGGCTGTTCCAAAGGTGTAACCTAGGAAACGAAAAAGGGGCACGATACTTCAACTAAAGAAGCGACCCCAACCCACTTGCAACCAATGCTTTTGCCAACATGACAGCAAGCACGAACTGGCCGCAATAAGTCAACTGAATTACCAAAGCATCAGTTGCTTCCACTTGCGGCCTTCTTCGACCACCTTGCTTAGCGCAAGCACCAAGCAAGACCTATTTCATTTGATGTTCCAGGGCGGGGAAATGGGTTGTAGGTTGGGAGATGGGGGGGTGGGTTGGGATCTGGGTTTTGAGGGGGGTGGGATAAGGAAGGAGGGAATGGGTTGCGAGAGAGAGAGAGAGAAAGAGAGAGGGGGATTTGGATTTGGATTTTTTATTTTTAAGTTTATTTATTAATTAATTTAATTTAATTATTATTTTTTCACTTTTTTCACCTTTTTCAGTTTTTTTCTTCAAATTTTAGAATTTAAAATATTTTAATTGAAATGGACAGTTTTAGCCCTCAAATTAACAGCCAAATTGACGAAATGACTCAATTGGAACTGATGAGAGAGTTGGATGACTTAATTGCCTCAAACAAAAGTTCAAGGACCCAATTGCAACTCGAGGTAAAGTTCAGGGACCTCTACAATTAAAAACCCTTAAATAAGCTATTGCGTGGTTAATTTGGTATATGGGTAAATATTTGTGAAGTTGGGTGAAGTGGACTTGTATTTTGGAAATAACTGCCTAGTAGCCTACTAATTGTTTTGTATATGTATGTATTAATTATTTTTTTTACATATTATAGTATGGATGAAATATCAATTTTTCTATTATATATATTTTTAATATATATTATTTTAATGTCGTATCGGGGCCGTATCCGTATCCTACTTTTCGGAGATTTGCCGTATCGGCATATCGTAACGTATCGTATCGCCATACCTGTATCCGTATCGATGCAACATAGGTTGAAACTAAATTCTTCGTTTCCAAACAAAGAGGTATTTTGAATATCAGACCATTCTTGAACACTTAGGTTTACTCTCTTGCATCAATTCCACCGGATTGTGAAGAATTCGTCCTCGAATTCCAACCTTTTGTTGAAAACTGTCCAAATAGAACCTCCCCTTACATAAACTATCTATAGAACTTTGGCCTTGAAATTGAACCTTCCCACTCCAAAGAAATAGATACTTAGAATATTTGATCTTTTTGGACCAATTCCAGTTATCTTTAGTAGACAATCTCGCAGCCCAGAGAACCTTTAATCCAAAAGACAGTAGATTGACTAGATCAATGAAGCTCTTGGCAATCTGCAAATTAAAAGCATCAACTCCATGAAAATCAACATGCTCAGAATTATCAATTTCTAAACCATCCACTTGGTCTCGATAATTTAGTGTTTCTTTATCATCTTCAATGATGTCTTCAAGACCCCCTTGCTTCAACAAATTTTTAGATGATACTTTCTCTTTACTATCACTAAATACTTTAACCAAAAATTTATCCACCCCAAAACAAATTTCACAATCGTCTTCTAAACAACGGTCAAATTCGGGAGGAATATTTAAATCTAGGGAACTAACTGAAGAATTAAAGCGAACCGCTCCTTCCAATCCGCCTCTATAACCATCATCATGGTTTCCAGCTTCATGAAGTGGGTTTACCTTTTCTTCAAAGTCATCCTTACAACCACCTTCCGGTATGTCTAAGGGTTCGCGGCTACGTTTCGGAATCTCCATATACGCATTTGAGCACTCATGTCATTGGAGGGCTTGCACCGCTCTTGACAGCTCTTCATCATATGCCACATCTCAGCCATCTCTGTTTGTTGGGCTTGGTTCCCTCGTCCACAACCTTGAACACGTCCAACCATGGTGTGGAACAAAGATTAACCTAGGCTCTAATACCAATTTGATGCAGGGCAACGGCTATAAGCTGCTGTCCAACGACCCAAACATACCCAAAATACAGAGAATAGAAGGACAAAATAGTAGAATCGAAGTTGGAACGAAAATAATTGAGTTCTAGGGCAAAATCCCAAAAAAAACTCTATAGACTAACGTCTGAAATTATATTCATCAACAAAAACTACATACAAGAGTCTTTAACTAGCCTATATATACTAGAATACAGAAAACCTAATTGACATAGGAAATTAAAAACCTAAACAGAAAATTAAACCAAATCATAGTAAGAATAGGAAAACAAAAGAAGTAACTAATAATTTAAAGTAAATAGAACCCTAGCCCAATTGATTGACGGGCCTACGTAATCTTAGAGAGCTTCATAGATGCTCCTGCATCATCTCTAATCCTCATTTTACTTGGGGGTGGTAATCGAGTTAGGACATGTAGTGGTGTCCTATCATGTCATTTCATTTCGTGTTCATTCCCACTTATAGTCAATTGTAACCTAACATATTTAATTAATCGTGTTAAATGACTCAACTTTAACCCAAACTCGTTTTGTTAATTGTGTTGTGGTCGAGTTGATCCACATATATTCTCAACTAGAAACTTAAGGCTAAGTTCTGTTTATTTCTAAGCCAAAACAATCATTTCTAATTCTCCATAGAATAAAAATCTACTTTATCTTAACACTAGCAAAACCATATAAAGTTATCCTGCAATTCTACAAGAATTCATATAATACCATAAAAAGAAAGAAACAAAGTTAGTATTTTTTTTTGGGCTTGGGTTATTCGTGTTTGCCACTATACCAACTTCTTTTTTACTCATGTTACTAGGTTGCGTCAGGCAAAAGTTTGTGCCAAGTAGTCTCAAATTATTGTGCCATGTTGAAAATTGCCACTCCTAATTTTGCTCTTATCCCTCCTTCGTTTTCCCAAGCTCCTCACTCTTGTTTACTAAATATGGAACTAATTCTAAGTTCATTCTTTTCAAGAAGTATCCAGCTTACTCCACCAACCTCCCAACTCTCCTGGCTACTTTTTTTCTCTGGCATACTTGAACTCCTAATGTTACTGTCATCCCCACAACATATGACATTACCTGTACCTACATGGTGACTCTCCAAATTTGGTGGACAAGACCTGTCCTGCAAGCCCTTCACACTAACATTACTTGTATTTCAGGTTATGGAAGCCATTTTCCTCAACATTCCCAACATGGGAAAAATCATAGAAAAATCTAAACAAATATATTTAACATGAAAATTGAATATAACAAAAAAAAAAAAAAAGTGGAAAACGAGAACTTGAGTCCAGGATGATGAAGACTTGGGGAATTAACTATTAGATGGAAGTTACAACCCACCTCTTGTTTGCTTAGATTTTTCAAGGAAAATAAATAAATAGTCGACACTCGGACTGTTTATGCTATAATGTTTATATAAATAAATAGCTGAGACTCATACTGTTTATGCTATGATTTCCATTGATGATAAACAATCAACCAACCAATAAATTAAGCTACGAAATACACAATGCGTTGTTTGATTCGCATTTCTCTTGAGTACTTTACTTGCCTTTTCCTGCAAAAATTGCAGGGAATCAACATGATTTTGATCATTTGAGCTTCTTCTTTTAACCACAACTTCTCACTGACCAAAGGGCACTGAATAAAAGAGAGAGAGAGAGAAGGTACCTGAACTCTGTGATGCAGACCAAGGACTGTAGGTCGGTGATTAGGTTTGTATCGGTGACTTCCATAGACATGGTCAAACGTAGGCTTGGGCACGGTTCTGATCGGGTTGAATTTTGAGTGACCCGTGGGCCGAACCGAGTAAAATATCGGTTCTCGGGTTGGATCGGGTCCAAATTGAAAGCCGAAAATGGGCCGAACCAGCCAACCCGATAGGCTCAGGTTCGGTTCAGGCTTTTTGGTCAATTTTGGGCTTTAGCCCACTACTAGTTATTTTTAAGCCCAAATAATCTTTAGTTCAGTATTAACTGGCCCAAATCATTTTTTTCTACTCTTTTTTTTTTTTTTTGTGAATATTTTTTTCTACTCTTTCAATTTTCAAATGCTGAAATCATTCAAATTATAAATAATACACACACACAAATAATAAAGCAAGAAATCCAAATTATAACGATTACAACCCATGACAAAAAAAAATAACAAATATCCCTTCAAAACATCAGCATCCATCCATCCAAAAGTTTTGACTAAGCAAGCTGCATTCATCTGTCCAAAAATACACTTGTATCAGTCAACAATCAATCACCAAACATATAATTTCAGTAAAAATAGAAATAAATTTTTTGCTTATCTTCAAAACCATTCAAAGTTTAACAAATGAATATGCCAAAAATCATGAACTACTCCTGAACAAGAAACAGATAAACAACAAAATTATATAACCTCATATTAGAGCTTTATAAAAGCAAACATAGGCACCAGAAGAAAATTATCATCTATCTTTAACTAATGGCCTCTCCACTGTGATGACAAATATGAACAATCTGAAGACCATGAACATCACTACAGTGCATGTATATTTACGGATAAGAAGATAAAAGACTGATAAGAAGATAAAAGACGAATTCATAAGTAAAGATCCCTTAATGCTTGAAGTTATTAAATAATTACGGATTAGAACTTGCTACCATGCTCAAAAAATTGATTAGGGTGGAGAGGATTTAATTATCTGAGACTGATGACGGTGGAGAGAGAGAGAGAGAGAGAGAGAGATTTAAAGATGTATATCAGATGTCTTTCTCTAGTGCAGAGATGATTAGTTTTCTGGTGGACAAGGGAGTGGTTGCAATCCCATATCGTTTTTATGTTTTTATGAAGTGGTTGCAATCCCACATCGGTTGCTTAGATAAACCTCATCTGTTTTTTCCTCTATAAAAGCTTCATTCTACCCTTCTCCGTCACAGACTTGAAATCCAGCCTTTATTTGGGCTTTAAATATATTTGTCTATTTGGGCTTTTGGCCATTTGGAGTTAAGGTTTGAATTAAAGTTCATTAGTTTCGATACTAATGATCTAGAATTTCTAATTTATGAATACCTAAATTTTCGAAATTATTGTAATAATATTTCGAAAGTTAACTTTTTGGAATTTCCAAAGTTTCCGAAAGTGCCGAATATTCTTTTTCGGAATAGAATTATTATATTCCGAATTTTCGGAATCGGCATCGGAATTGATTTTTAGTTCCGAATATTTTCGGATCGGAATTCGGAACACTCATTTCCGATCCGTTCCGGCCGAATTGCAGCCCTAATATTTAATATACAATCCAAAACCTACAGCTCTCACATATGCAAAACCAAAACTTAAGATCCACACATACAATCGAAAACCCAATACAAAATTGACAAGAAAAGGTAGGGGTGGGCATAAAAAAAACATTAAAAAAAACAAAAATAAATATGGCATCTGCAAGAAAGCAACTTTACCCCAACTAAGGTCATAAAATTAGACAAAACAGACGAAAATGAACTCAGGAAATTAGAGAGGAGCTGACTGGAAAGCAGCTGTGTTGTAGGGTAGAGGTTTTTTTTGTTTTTTGTTCTTTCTTCTTTTGGTGGCCCCCTTGGCCATTGTGTTCTGTGTTCGTTCTTTCCTTTTCGAATGATAAAGTTTCTTTTAAAAAAAAATCAATGGTGAGAAGAAGTGAATATGAATTATGAAAAAAAGATGTCTACTTCAGATCTGAAATTAAAAGAAAACACAGTATAGTTAAAAGAAGAAGAAGAAAGAGGAACTTACCAAAGCCAAAGCCAAAGCCAGGGGGGGACATGAGCTGCTTGTTGGCCATGATAATTCCCACAGAGCTCACAATATTCATGCCCCACGCTCCTACATCAGACCATAACTAAAAGTCTCATAAGATGCAAACTAAGAAAGAAACACAAAACTACATAAATAATAGACCTACCATGGTAATCAAGTTTTTGTTTTGTTCTTCCAGATCTGCTTGAGAGATGTTTATATTAGGTTAGGGAGACGATAGAGCTAGGGAGACGATAGATCTGCTTGTTTTGTTCTTTGAGAGATGGAGAGCGGCGAAAAAAATTAATTGAGATGGAGGCTGGCTGCTAGTTAGGTCAAGAGGAGATGTTTATATTAGGTTAGAGTAATCTAGTGCAAGCAAGCGCACGGTACAAGTACATTTTAGCCAATAATATCATGCCATGTGTCAAATTTATATATAATTAAATAATAGGCGGTTCGGTTCAAGTCCACCGGTTCAAAAAAATTTGGAACCGAGGGCCGAACCGTTGACTTCGGTTCGAGTCAAGTCCAACGTTGACTTTTTCGGTTTGGTCAAAAAAACCTTATTTTTCGGTCCGGTTTGGTTTGGTTCGGTCGGTTCATTTGGTTCATCGGTTTTTATGCCCACCCCTAGTCAAATGTTTGTGATTCGTTCTTGCGCGATGTTTGCTCGGTTTCCACTCACAGAGGAACTCAAAACTATGACGGGTGACTTAGGGCTGCTTTTATTCCTTATATTTTTCTGTTTTCTAGGTGTGGACATAAAATCCGATAAAGCGACCAAACTGATTGAATCAAACCAAAAAAGAGGTTTCTTTTTACCAAACTAAAAAAGTCAACCTTGGACTTGACCCGAATTGAAGGTCCACAGTTCGGCTCTTGAGTCTAATTTTTTCAAAACTGATGAACCTAACCCGAACCGTTTGTAACCTAACCTTATTTTTGTTTTGATTTGCAATTGTTTAGTATCTCTGTTGCTGAGCTTTAAAAGTTTTGAAAATTTGGCTTCAATAAAGGTAAATATCTGCTACTAACCCTATTTTTGTTTTGTTTTAGTGTGTTTAATATGTTTGGAATATATTTTGTTGATAGGATATGTGATTTTAATATGTTTTTTTGATAGGATATATATTTTTAATCTTTTTTTTCTTGATAGGATATGTGTTTTTAATATGTTTTTTTTTTATAGGATATATGTTTTTAATTTGTTTATGGATTGAAAAACTTTGATTGACTATGTTTAAATCTATTTTTAATCTGTTTATGGATATGAATCTGTTCTAATGAGGCTCAAACGCCTAGGAATGATGATTATGTACCTTGTAGTGATGTTGTTGTATCTCCTACAATAGGATCACCAAATCCATCACCACTAGAACCTAGTATTAGGAAGAGGAAACCTAGTAAGAAAAAAAGTGAAGTGTGGGAACCATTTGAAAAGTATGCTTTGGTATTGGATGTGAAAGCAGTAGATGAGACTGTAAGAAAAGAGGTTGAAAAAAGGGTTAAGTGCAAGTATTGTAGTGTTACTTATGCTAGTGATACCAAGAAAAATGGGACTAACAACATGTAGAAGCATCTAAACAAACAATGTTTGCATTACCCTTATAGACATAAGGATAAGAACATACGGACACTCACATTTGATGCATCTAAGGGTAATGCTCTTTCTTCTAGGAAATTTAACAAGGATGATTGTCTAGATGCTTGTATTAGGATGATAGTTCGAGATGAGCTACCTTTTAGCTTTGTGGAGGGTGAAGGGTTTAGGGGGGAATTTTGTAGTGTTGGACGCCCACAATTTAATCTATCTTCTCGTATAACTTTTAGAAGAAGATTTCTAGAAATGTACATGAAAATGAAAGAGAAGATGAAAGTTGACCTTCGTTCACATAGGATATGCCTTACAACCAATACTTAGACATCAGTTCAAAATGTGAATTATATAGTGTTGACTACCCACTTTGTTGATTTCGACTATAAAATGCTCAAATGAATCCTAATTTTTTGTGTAATTGGTAGTCATAAGTTGGAGAGCATTGGAAAATTGCTTGAAAATTGTTTGATTGATTGGGGACATCAGAAGATACTCACAATTATCGTGGATAATGCAGCTGCCAATATTAAGGTAATTGACTATGTGAGGAAGAAAATAAATGGGTGAAAAGATTTGAATAGTATGTTAGGAGGAGTTCACATGCATATGAGATGTAGTGCTCATATAATCAACTTGATAGTTAAGGAGGGTTTGAAGTGATTGAAAAGCTCCATTGTGGCAATTTGTGACGCGGTGAAGTTTGTAAGGTCCTCACCTTCTCGGTTCAGTTACTTTAAAATGTAAGTTGAGACAGAAAAAATAGAGTGCAAGGGGTTAGTGGTGATAGATGTGCCTACTAGGTGGAACTCCACTTATTTGATGTTTGATGCGGCATTGAAATTTCGAAAAACTTTTGATAGGATAGGAGATGATCTCGATTCTTCCTACTTAGTGTACTTCACGGACGAGGAATGAGAGGAAGAGAGAAATAAAGGCATTTAAGGGAGTGGGAAAGGGAAGGGAAAGTCTAAGACTAATAAGAGGGTGGGTCCACCTAATGATGAAGTTTGGGAAAAAGCCGTGATATCTGTGATGTTTTTGAAGACCTTCTATGATGTTACTTTGAAAATTTCAGATTCTTTGCATCCAACATCACACTCAACCTTCTATGACTTGATTGCCATAGATGGAGAGATTCGGGAGTTGTATAGATATGATGTTACAACTCCTATTGAATAACGGACAACCATGAACACGCTTTTAAATGATATAGCAGCATCAATAAAGAAGAAATATGATAAATACTGGGGTGAACTTCATAAAGTGAACCCATTCTTGATGATAGGTGTTATGATTGACCCTAGATTCAAGCTTCGCAATTTAAAGCACATCGTTGATGAAATATTTGAAAATGATCATACTTGTGATAGATTGGTGGCTCAAAAGACAAATGAGGTGAAACAACTTTTTTTGAATATGTATGAAGTGTATAAGCATAGTAGTAACAATATGGGTGCTACTAGTACTACTGATGAGGGTGGTAGTAATAACAATGAAACAAAGTCTTCTTTAGTTTTTGGAGGTCATAAACGAAAAGTGATGATGGAAAAGTGGAAAAAAAATCCAACAAGAGAATGAGAATGTGGTTCTAACACATGAAACCTAAGAAGACTCGGTTTCATTGTTGCAAGGGATGTACTTGTTGGATCCACTTGAAACAATTGATGATGAGTTTGATATACTAGGGTGGGGAAATTAAGGGCTTCATATCGAAAGCAGCATATAGGTTCATTTTCTTTAAGATGCATTTGTTTTCCTATGCGTGCAACTGATCATTTTTTTTTTGGGTACATATGAGGTATGCTGAATATGAACTTTTTTATGGCATGCTGATTCTCTTATATTTAGGAAGTCTAGGATTTTGTATGCTCCACTACGTGTATGCATGTTAAATGAACTGAATTGGGCATTGGGTATATAATGTGGTCTGATCCTTTCCTTTAGATTCATATTTTATATTGTTTACATATTAATACCAAAAGTACAAGGATTTAGATGCTTCATACACTATTATGCATATTTAGATTATATAGAACTCTGATTCTTGTTGATTGGGAAGTTTTAGAGTTAGAATCCTCATGCCCCTCCTTGCAACCTTTTGTGGGATGAACTGGAGCCCTATTAGATTTGGTCCCCAGAGTTGGATTGGACCCATTATGGGTCAATCCTGCTACGTTTATGCCTTAATTATATGTACTTCTATTGCCTGGTTTAGGTTTAAATATTAATGACTAAAAAGTTCAGTAATATATTGTGCGTACACAAAATGTAAATTGATTGATGGTGTAAGGCCTTGTTGTTTGTGTAATACCATTGCCTTTGCATACATATTAGGGGTGGGCATCTATACCGTATATACCGAAACCGTGTCAATACCATATCATATCATACCGTTTAATACCGTACCGTATGCCCACCAAATTAATACGGTATCATACCGTACCGTACCAATCTTGTATGACACGGGTGTGGTATCATATATCAGCCACCGTATGATACCATACCGTACCGAATAGTAACCCTAACCAAATTATACGCTAGTTTTTTTTTTCACTCTCAGTCTCTCACGCCTCCCAGCAGACCCAGATTCTCTCAAACTCTCCTTCCACTCCCAGCAAGCTCTCTCTTTCTCTCAAACTCTCGATCTCTCACGCCTCCCAAACTCTTGGATCTCTGTCTCTGTCTCTTTCTCACTCTCTCACTCTCACGATCTGTCTAGTCTCCTCCCTCTCGTAGCTCCCACAAGATATATGCGAAACTGAAATCCAGGAGCTGTGGCCTACCGCAACCAGGTACAACCTGTGATTTTATTTCCTAGTCTCTTCCCTCTTGATTGGTTTTCTCTTTTACTCTTAACAGAGGAAAGGAATTCAATTTCATGCATTGAAATTCGTAGATTTTGTTGACAGAATTGAATTTCATTTGGTTAGGGCTTTTGGTTTTCATTAATTAATTTATCTGAATTGATTACGGTTTTGTGCAAATTCAAAAGCTTGGATGGAATTGAAGTTCAAGGCTCACTTACTCATAGTGACACATAATTCTAATAAAATTATAAAACAGCGCGAAAGAAACCAATTTTGTACCTCACAAGTTCATGTTTGAATTCTTTCTAATAGTTGTTTGTTTGGGTATTTTGCAGAATATGCAAATTATGGGGATACTTGAATCCAAATTGGGGGCTGCAAATGATTAGGATTTGGATGTTGAATTGTTGATGGATATTGATTTGGTTGATTTGGATATTGAATTTGTTGATGTATATTGATTTGGTTGATTAGGATTTGGATGTTGGATTTGTTGAATCTTTGAATCTTTGGTGAATTAATAGGTTGAATATTCAATTGGTTCATTTCTGAGTTTTGTCATTTTGAATACTGAAATGATACCATACCATACCGATACCAATTCGGTACGGTATGGTACGGTACCAACTTTGGCAAACCATAATCCCATACCGAACCATACCGGTTTTAATTTCCGGTATCGGTAACGGTATGAGCCCAATACCATACCGTACCGAACCGTGCCCACCCCTAATAAATATGCTTTCTAGCTCATTTAATAAGGACTGCTATCTTAAAAGAGATGTAGGTCATCTTTTTTGGAGTGGGAATGTTTTCCAACATGATTTCTTTAATGACTTTTTTTTTTTTTTTTTCATTTTCCATGGTTTCTTTGAAACTTATTGTTATAGATGCTTCTGTGTACAACTTACCAGTTTTGCATTCTTTCAATTTTATTGTAAGCCTTTTAGTTTTTTTTTTCTTGGTAACCTATGGATCACATTTGCCATTTAAGTTTAAATGCATAACTTTACTTGCAGGGGCGAAGATGGTATCTGGACTACATTCTTAGCACTTCTTGTTCATCTATACTTCTTTATTCCTAGTAGGTTCTCTTTTGATTCCTTGTTTAGTGTATAGATAAATCTATAAACATGTAGTTATTTGGTTTTTTCAAATGATTGACTTTATATTGGTTTACATGATTCACTAGTAGGAGTGGGAGAATACAATTGTTTAATTGAAAACTGTAAATTCTTTATGAGAAAGTGAGGATTCTAATTAGTAAGCACACACATTATACTGAATCAAGATAATCTGTTCTTCAGTGGGTCTATTCTTCATAATTAAACATTTAAATCTTGGCTTTTCTCTTGTGACAGGTTGGCTTTTATGCTTAATGGCCATGAGGTAAGCATTTTATTTAAGTTGTTTCCAATTTTAGTTCTGAGTAAGTCTCTTAGTTGTTTTTTAATTTATTTTTTTGTGAATGATTGTTATGCCGCAATAGGATGTAGGTAAGAACTTATACATCCAAGATCTTTTAAATTCAATTCCTTGTTCAGTTGATGTTTGTTTTATTTTGAGAATATTGAAATTTTTTTAAATTTTTTTAAATTTTGATGTTGGTGCTATGGTGATGTGTTGCTTCGTAGAGATTTTTGATGACTTATTGATCCTCATAGGTTAATGTTTTGACAGATTGGTATGACTAGGGAGGCTCCAACCAAAGTAAGACCTGAACTTGTAGAGATGTTATGGGGGAAAGTAAAGATTTTAAGTGACAAGTTATTTATAAATTGAGAACTTCTTACGTGTTACTAGAGATCTTAGTTAATTTTAGTACGCTTATTTTAAATGTATTCATATTGTAATTTCAATACTATTTAAGTATATAGTTGTGTTATTTTAAATTATTGTATATAATTGTATTATGCTAGTGGATGTACAATTTCTTATTTGATTTTTTTAATGTTAAAGTCATTCTTTACAACTTTTGTTGTCAAGGAGCTGTATTTTTGTTTTTAATTTTTTTATTATATTAGTGTCTTGTTTCTTGACGGCTAAAATCCATCAATAAAGAGCTTACCAATGTCAAGAAATACGTAAGTTGACAGTTAGAAAGCGTCAAGGATGACCTTGTTGACGGATTTTGCATTCTCGTGACAGATTTTATCTGTCATGTAAACTGTTTTCTTGACGGACAAAAAACGTCAAGTATGTGGGTACCCTTTTTCTGACATTGGCATTCATGACGCTTGTTTAGCCGTCAATTAAACAAATTCTTGACACTTTTTAACCATCACTAAAAGTAGTTTTTCTTGTATCTTATTTTAATTACGACTTGTTGATGGTAGAACATTGTGCTAATTCTTCAATTGTTATGTATGTTACTTTGTTAAGGCTTTTGGAAGGTGTTTTGGATGCATCAGCGGTTTTGAAAGGTGTTTTTCTTATCTCTTATTTTAATTATGGTCTGTTGATGGTGGAACTTTGTGTTAATTCTTCAAGTGTTATGTAAAATGGACTTCCCCCAATCCACGGCATCACCTCCTTCATCATCAGAAGTCAACCACTCCAATCAAGCCTAATCCTCTCCAAGTTGACCTTCCTCTATTAGATTATTGTAATTGATTCTTTATATTTACTTCATTGTATTTACTTAATAAAGGTCTCTCAACCTGTATATAATATGGGTATCTTCCTTTTGTAAACAATCAATCAAATATATTATTCATCACAACCTTTTATATGGTATCAAAGTAGTAAAGCTCCACCGAGCAACTTTTTTTTCCGATCCCTCTCTCTATTTCTCCTATGGGTGACAAATTTAGTATCCATTCTACACCCTCCAACTCCACCACCATGACTCCAACCCTCACTACGATCAATGCAGCTGCCTAGTTATCGCTCAAACTCACCTCCTCCAATTTTCCTTCATGGAGGGCTCAGTTTAATGCTCCTCCTAGGTGCAATGCATGGCTGGCTCCCCACTGCAAACATCAAAGTGCAATATTACAAACCAAAAAGTGGTGCAGAAAATAGTAAGCAAGCATATTTATCTACTTAGGAAGGTTGAAGAAATTATAAATGCATATACACGTATATAACCTTAAGATAAAATAAAGAGATTACCATTATTTATGTAAATAGTATGTAAGCAAGTAAATAAGTGAAAACACACCTAATTAACTAAAATTGTAAGAAAAATAATTACTAACAAATATAATTTAAGGATAGAAAATGTGATAATTATGTGCTCATCAATCTTCATTACCTTATTATAGCCTCAGTCACCATTTGCATCCTTTTTCCCAAATGTTTCAAACAATTTCTCCAATATAATCACAATCTTCTCTTCATCACTTGAGCTTGCAGCTCTTTTCCTTTTATTTTGACTGTTCATGGATTGGCTTCCTTCTTTATTTAATGACATAGGAGATGCATCTTCCTGGACACAATTACCACTAGCATTAACTTCATTATTACTTTCCTCTTCCATCATGTCAGCGGGAACTTCAGCTCCGTGTTCGTTAGCAAGATCCTTTCAAAAGATGTTAGAAAATCTATCAAACAAAGGAAATTGTTTGCTCCTCCATTCAGCTGCTTCCTTGTGGTGCTATGATAAAATAAGACACCACTTAACTTATTTTCAATAATGTAAAAAAAGTAACAGAAGCAAGTTTAAAATCTACACTCATCAAATCCACTTGACATCTTTATGTAAGAAAAATAGCAAAAATAAGTAATCATATACCTGCACATAAGTCTCCCATGTATCATTACTGTCAACCTCAACACACTTTTTTTATATCATTCCAAGAAAATCCACTTGTGTTTATCATGTTATAGACTATACTATATTGCTTTTTCCACTTCTTCAATTTTGATTCAATATGAGGACATGCCTTTAGCCCCGAATCAAGACATTTAATATTCAAAGCCTTCTCCATATGGACCATAGTACCATATTTGAAACTACTAGTCTCACAACGTTGGCCTGTAGCCACAAACTCATCTACCATGGTCAAAAATGCATCTTCCTCAACTTGGACCATGACCGCTTAGTTCCTTTATTTCCTTGTTCAAAGTTTTGACTGTTACCTTCACTTTCCATCCCTAAGAATAATCAGCACCAATAAAATAATACCACAATCAATAATTGGAATTGCAAAGAAAGCATAACTTTGTTTCAAAGCATGACTCTTCTCTAGTACATCACATAACCTTATGCAAACAAATTGATAACAATCGTGCAACAAAACAACCCTCATAATACATGCAATGCAAACACCATTAGGTATGGTATATATGGGAGTAAAACCAAGCATGATTGGTGTTTGTGCAAATAATTTCATGGGAGAATATTCGCTTCTATATCCTTCGTCCTTTGAACTTCCTTCTCTCTCTTCCTCGATTCTTGTAAAAAAGATTGGAGTAAATAGACCACACTGGGGTGTGTTGGGATTCGAGATAGAGGCTTGAAGATTTGATGCAATTCTAAAGACAGTAATTTCACCCCTTACCGGTGTTTGAAGTTCTACAGGTGACTGCCTCCTAGGATTCAACTATCTGTATTTTAAGCCCTAGCACTAGGACTTAAAATCTAGCGAACTTTGTTTGTTTTCCTCTCAGACAAGATGAAATGTGCTTGTAGAATGCTTTTTCTGTGTTTCAAGGAGGCGGCTTTGTTTGATTTAAATAAACCTCTGAAACCTTATCAGAAGAGTCACAACAGTTAGAAAACAGTTAATTAAACTAATCCGAATTAATAAAAAATATTAATTCGAAAGTGCCCAAGGCCCATCTTTTTGATAATTAAATATTATATATTATTTATATAATATTCAATGCCCAAATTGATTTTCAAGCCCAATTGGCTTCCACTTGGCCCAACTTCCATTTACTAAGTGTGGGACTTCCACGCTTATAAAGACCTCACTCTTTCTTCTTTCTACCAATGTGGGATAAATGTCTTTGAATTTCATTCAAACTTCCAATAATTGTTGGCAGAACAATAGGAAATATGAATTTAAAGATAATAATAATTCTCAACAGAGTTGTAATAATCAAATACAATAACAAATTTACATGAAATTAATGTAAATCAACAAACACCAGTAGAAATATTGACAACTTTAGTGATTGAGGCTTGCAAGAATTGCAATGTCCTAAAGAAAGATTTCGCCCCTACCCTTGTGCTCGCAGTTCTATAGGCGTCCATCTCTCAAGATTCAACAATCGATAATCCTAAATTGAAGCACTTCAATTAAGACTCTGGCGAACCAATTATATATTTGTATTCTCAAGACAAAACTAGAAAGAATTTAACAATAGAGTATTGGGGATACTCTTTGTTTTTTACGGGTAAGAACTCTCTTTATTCTATATGCCAAGTAGGTGAGGGTGTTTGGTTTATATAAAACTCATTACACCTCTTGTTGAAACATAAGTAGCTTTTCATTTGAAAAATTACAGACACAACTCTATGGAAACAAGACCACTTGATCATTTGAATCCCATCATTTAATAATTAATAACTGCACTTTAAAGGTAACCAAGTGCAAAACAAATACTAAGACACATACCACTTATTTTCCATTCACTATAGAAATTAAATATTATTAAATAATATAAAATTTCCAACAGTCCCCCACATGAATGAAAAATTGAGAAGAAATTGAGAGTACTGGCGAAAAAGAGATTCATTTGAAGAGGTGTCTTTTGGACTTAAACCTGTCATAGTGAATACCTATCGGATTTACTTGGTGACGTAGTGGATATAATGAACTTGAATTGTTCACCGCAGTAGTAAATCGAGACAACATGAATCACACATCTCCAATCCTAATATATTATGGTTTATGCGGTTGTGTTCATTTTGGTCCTAAACAATTCCCGGATTCATGAGAGCCTTAGAGAACTTAGCCATCTCATTCTCATAGAAGCGACCCTACCTCTACTCTCACATAGGTGACACACTGATTAAGAATAGTCTGCTATATTCCTCTTATTTATAAGATATCAGTATCATTAAACGTAAGTACCCTTTATACTTCTGCAGACAACACACTTCTTCCACCATAGGAATGAGGTATAGTGTGTTAACTTCTTTGAATCATGCCCAACTAGTTTGCCTATTGAACCTAGACCATGGGATCTCTAATCAACTAGGTTAGGTTTCCGCTCGGCTGATTTATTCAATATGTTGGCTTTACCTCATTCCCCTCGATGCTCAACTCACTTTCTAGTCCAACCTTTTAAATTTTGGATACACTAGGTTGACTATAAACTAATGGTGTGCACGTTCCATCTTATGAAATTATATTCATTCAAGAGTAGTTGTTTTCAAAAAGTCCTCCATGCGTTTTGTTGGGACTTACTAAGTAATTTGCCAACTCTTCGGTAGACTTCCCCCACATTTAAGGTATTTGTAGGGTCTTTAACCTTTCTATACATTAAAATAAAAGTTACTCATCTCTTTCATTGAGCAAATTACATTTCCATTCTTAAACGAATATGAGATTACAAAGATAGTTAAGCCACCCCCACAATTCTCTTACAATATGTCGGAACTGTTTATTTGAAAACTTGTATATGAGCCTTTGGGTTGATATCGAAATATGCAATTGGCATATTGGATTACATAAAGAAAGATTGCAAATTTGTCAGATGAAGGAATCCATAACAATTTTCACTATATAGGAAAATTGATGGACCATAGGGGTCAATTTTGCTTGAAGATGGTCTTGTGGTTTGTGAGATAACACAATGATATGGTATATTGGATTTGTGAATCGACATAATATATAAGTGATTTGTGTATCTCAAAAGTCGTGATACTAATGTTTATACCTGGGTAGGTGTATATACGGTTAAGAAGAAGACTGAGACTATCCAAAAAGGTGTTGTAGTCTGAGGGTGCTATTGCGGGAATTGAATTATTGATTTTTCCGAATAGTCATTTGATGTAATTACTTATCAAACTAATTGTGGAAGTCTATTGCAAAATTGCACAAATGATGAGAACTTGAAAAATGTGGGGATCTATTGCAAAATTGCACTTGACATAATTTGCAAAGTTCTTAAGGTATGAAAAATCATTGATAGTTTAATAGCAACCACAATTGTAAGAGAATTGTGGGGGTGGCTTAACTATCTTTGTAATCTCATATTCGTTTAAGAATGGAAATGTAATTTGCTCAATGAAAGAGATGAGTAACTTTTATTTTAAGGTATAGAAAGGTTAAAGACCCTACAAGGTTGGCTAATATTTCTTAAAAAAAATTCTGCATAATGGGATTGAGTAAGAATATACCCATCACTATTTCTTTTGATTTGAATTTCCCAGAATGACATCAACTTGACCTAAGTCTTTCATGTCAAAACTTGAATTCAACATCTTCTTTGTACGTAGAATTTATTGCATCCTTACTTGTTCCCATTATGAGCATGTCATCAGCATATAAACATACAAGAACACAAGAATTCTTGTTGTTCTTTATGTAAACACACTTATCACATTCATTGATCTTAAATCCATGTGACATCATTGTATGATCAAACTTTTGATGCCATTGTTTTGGAGCTTGTTTAAGTCCATATAAAGACTTAACAAGTTTATAGACCTTTTTCTTGACCTTTTACCACAAAACCTTCTAGTTGTTCCATGTATATTTCTTCATCTAATTCTCCATTTATGAAAGTTGTTTTTACATCCAATTGATGTTTGTGTATAGCAGCTATAGCAATTAACATCCTTATAGATGTAATTCATGATGCTAGAGAATAATGATTTTATCCTTGAGGACCATTTAGAACCCTAAACCCTTGGTTTTTTCATTTTTATATTTTCTGAATTTTAAATTATTTTTTAAAAACTCTATTAGTTTGTTGATGTGACATATATGTGGAGTTCTCATCTCCAATAATATAGAGTCACGTGTATTTTAAATACAATATATATTTTTAAATAATTTAACATTCATAAAATTTTAAAAAGAAAACTAAATTTTTTTGAATTTTAAATGAAAAAATCAAAAAAATTCTCAAGGACCATTTGAGATAGGTGTGTGAACCTAAGGGATGTTTGTGATATAAATATATATGTCAGGTTAGCAAACTAAGGGAGCTTTTGACGGAACCTAACGGCAGTCCTATCTAGTGAGCTTTTTTTACTATTGGACTCTACAATCCCATTTAAGTTAGTCCCCCATCTAACCAAACATGGGCTTGAGGTTCTATTTAGCACAGTCCTATCTAGTGAGCCCCACCAAACATGCCTAGTAAGTTATTATTAACAGGCCCAAATCAATTTTTTCTTTTCTCTTTCAAATGCTGAAATCATGCAAATTCAAGTATAATTCATAAAAATCCATCATTCTAATCTAAGGTTCTAAACAACTAAATCAATCCCAAATTCACACAATCACCAACCAACCAAGGAAATGAAATAGAACATCTTACAAACCATTAAAAAAAACACACACACACACACGCACAAATAAAGCAAGAAATCCAAATTATACTTATGAATGATTACAACTCATGACAAAAATACACATAAAGATAATAAATATCCTTCCAAAACAGCTGATGCATCCATTCTTCCAAAAGCCTTAACAAAACAACCTACATAATATAAGAGGCTGTGATGAATAATATATTTGATTGATTGTTTACAGAACGAAGATATACCTATTATATACAAGTCTGAGAGACCTATATTAAGTAAATACAATGGAGTAAATTTAAAGAATCAATTACAATAATCTAATAAGGGAAGGTCAACTTGGAGAGGATTAGGCTTGATTGGAGTGGTTGACTTCTGATGATGAAGGAGGTGATGTCGTGGATTAGGGGGTATCCCTTTTACGCCCCCGCAAGACAGTGGCCCCTTCTGAGACATCGATCTTGGACAAGAGTAATTGAAATCGTGGACAAGGAAAAGGTTTTGTGAGCGCATCGGCAAGTTGATCATGAGTGGAGACATGGGACACTTGAAGGAGACCATGATTAACACAATCACGAACAACCTGAAAATCAAGTTCAATATGCTTCATGCGAGAATAGAGGACTGGGTTGGCACAGTAGGAGGTGACCTCAATATTGTCACAAGAGATGGTAGGTTTGTGTGGGGGAGATACGCCAAGTTCCCACAGGAGAGACTGAACCGAGGCTAACTCAGCAGCTGTAGCAGCAATGGCACAATACTCTGCCTCTGTGGACGAGTGAGCGACAGAACGTTGCTTGCGAGAGCTCCATGAGATTAAGTTACCGCCAAAGTAGACAAAAAATTGGTGGTGGACTTGCGGTTATCAAGATCACCAGCCCAGTCCGCATCGAAAAAGGCATAGAGATGCGAAGAGGCACAATGACAAAGAAGAAGTCCCTAGGAGATAGTACTCTTCAAGTAGCGAATGAGGTGTTTCAAGGCCTGCAAATGAAACACTATCGGGCAATGCATGAAGGCCATGAAGGAGATGTCCGGGCTAGTGAGGCTGAGGTACTGAAGGCCACCAACAAGTTGACGAAAGACAGTGGCATCTGTGAGGGAAGAGCCATCGGAGAGAACAAGGAGATCATGAATATAAAGAAATAAACCATCATTAGTATGGAGAACTTCAAATCCTTGACGGAGAACCAATGAGCTAAGGTGTTTGCTCGAGGACTAGCAAATTATAGGTTTGGGGGTGTTTGATGAGCACATAATTATCACATTTTCTATCCTTAAATTATATTTGTTAGTAATTGTTTTTCTTACAATTTTAGTTAATTAGGTGTGTTTTCACTTATTTACTTGCTTACATACTCTTTACATAAATAATGGTAATCTCTTTATTTTATCTTAAGGTTATATACGTGTATGTGCATTTATAATTTCTTCAACCTTCCTAAGTAGATAAATATGCTTGCTTACTATTTTCTGCACCACTTTTTGGTTTGTAATATTGCACTTTGATGTTTGCAGTTGGGAGCCAGCCATGCATTGCAAGTGATGATGATAATTGAAGCAATCCAATTAATTGTGGCAGTCGACACTATAGAAGAATTGAGGTGCAGCTTCCACAAGCCAAGAAGAATTATAAAATGAAGAATGTGGTTACATCACAATAAAAGCCAATTGAATTGATTACATAAGTTGATGTGTATTCCAATAAAGAGATGAAATTGCATAAACAAAAGAAATTGGTTGGGCTTGGTGGCAAGGTGGATGAACAAAATAAATGAAGAAATTTTTTATTGGCTTTGTGGCAAGGTGGAGAAATTATTTATTCAAATGAAGTTGGAATTGTCCAGGAGGTGCTGCTCTCATTTTCCTATAAATAGAGAAGTCCTCCGCAGTATTCAAACACACCAAGCTCCACAACTCTTGAGCTTTCTCTCTTCCCTTCATCTTTCTAAGTTTTAATTTCTGTTTTTAGTTTTATTTTATTATGGGGAACTAACTCCCTAGCTAAGGCTAGGGAGAAAGCTTTTAATATGAGTGTGTAATTTTTATTAGTTTGATCCAAACTTAAGCTTTAATGTGAATTTGTAGTTTTTGTTCAAATGGAATTTGTAGTTTTCTTTTTAATTGATTGATGAATGTTTGATAATCTATTTCATGGGTTCAATCATGTTTTTCCAATTGTGTAGTAAAAACTTTCATGCTTTTAAAAGAGAAGAGAATTACTAAAGATTAATATAATTTTGATGAAGATTATTTTTTGATAGTTTGTTGCTAATGGTACAAGTTATGCTTAGAATACTTCTAAAGGAAATTAAAAAGAGCTTTAATTATTTTGAACAACTACATTGGAAAATATTTTGTGGATCAAATTATTAAGAGTTGCATGTTTATGTTAAAAGTGGAACCCCAATGCCTTAGTGTTTTAGTCAATTAAATTTTCTTTAAATCAAATCTTGCATAAATCTACCTCACAATCACACTTGTTCTTTTTCATCTCTGTTATTTTCTTTACACCGCTCTATGTGGAAACGACACTCGGACTTCCGAGCTACACTACTATACGACACCTTCCCTTGGGTTTTGCAAAGTGGTAGTAACAAAGATCGATATGATATTGCCAAAGAACTCAAGAAAATGGGATTTTATCCTTTAGATCAAATTGCAGCACTAAAACTCATTTTGGAGAAGCCACAACATATATCTATGTTCATGTCTTTGGAAGATGATATCAAGAAAGTGTTTGTTGAGCAGTTGCTTAGTGACAATGCTTGAGGACATGGCCTAGCTAAATTCGATGCATCTATCTTTTTGGAAACATCACAAATGATGCATTGATGAGATTGGCTTCATTTTGGAAACACCACAAATGGTATAACATATTGCTAGCATTAAAGCCATATGGTTCATGGTTGTGGGGTTTGCTAGTTTCATTTTGAAATTGTGGATGTTTATTTGTATGTATTAATGGTAGAATTGTGTGTAGTGAATGAATCTCTAATTTCTGAGTCATGTAGATGACTTTGGCATAGATGAAGAATTTCTAACTTTTGCATATATGAAATGTACATGTCAATTTGTTTTAGAGGAAAAGAAATGCACATGTCAATTTGGTAATTATAATAACAAAAAAAACTTACATTTAATTATTTTTTAGTCCGTCACAACACCAAACATAGGTCTTCACTATTTTTACAATCCAGCTTCATAGTCCGACGCATCACTAAATGTAGGTCAGTACTTAATCTAGCTTAGGCCAATCCGAGCTCATCCGAGATAGTCACAGAATTTAGTCCAATTCATGACAGTCCGCCGTACCAAACGACCCCATTAAGTTTTGTTTTGGCAATTTGACAAAAAAAGAAGAAGAAGGTTTAGATTATTATAAATAAACCCAATTCTAGGCATGTATTTATAAAAAAACCCACACACTATTTAAATATAGAAACACACCCAAAATCAATTCTAAAATAAACAATTGTATATTTTTTGGGTGTGTTTATAAATGGGTTTTGAGTGTGTGTATGATGGGTTTTGGGTGTGTTTATAAAGTGTTTTGGGTGTTGGGTTTTTTTATAATTTCAGCCCCCATTTTGGGTGTTTTAGTGAAACCCCCAAGAAGGTTTTGGCAAAAAAATAAATATGATTTGGGCTTTTAAAAAATGGTAGAGTTGGGCTCATGCCCAAACCGATCAAACTGCACAATCGACTTGAGAATTGTGGCCCAATTGCAGTTCAGCCCAATTTAGGATTTCAACTTTGACTCGATCTGACCTAAGAATTATGGCCTTCATCAATTCAGCTCATGGGTCAGCCAAAATTTGACCCGACTCGAACCGTGCCCAGGGCTACTGTTTTCTTTAGTGGTGATTGGATGAAGGTCTCAATTTTAACAATTAAGTACTTTAAAAAAAAAATTAAGTAGCTCAAAGTTAGTGGGGTATAATTCAATTGATTGAGCTATTTCACCTCTATTCATGTTGGCAGAGATTCAAAACACCCAAGCACCTAATGAATATTTGTGTAAACCCCCACTTATACTAAAAAAACAGTAATTCAAACAAACAAAAAAAGAATTAAATAGCTCGAATTTGTCAATATTTTTTAAATGTAGTTGCGATTAGGGAATCCGCCTAAATTCCCATTGGTTGCCTACGTGACAACTACGAGTCCCACTTTTTTGATAGTGTTTTAAAGTCAATTTGAGGGTATTTCATACAACTAATGTCTTCCAACCCAAAACATTATCTATTTTGAATTTTGTTAATTAACCCAAAAAGATGGGAAAGCAAACCAATTTCCCGTGGGAAGAAAGAACACAGTTCTTTTGGTGCGCAGAATGGTAAATGCCGATGTATTGGGAAAGCAAGAACGTCCCTCCTCTACCATTCATCTTGCATGACCAATTTGCCATTTTCAACTATCTGGTATCTTTTTACCAACCTACATTCAAAAGAAACCAAAAGCAATACTAACTACAAAACTAAGCTAACGAAAATAGATTTTTAATAATTTCATCAATGCTAGCTTTATGAAATTGTGCAAAAGGAAACATGATGTTTGTTTAAATTAATTAGTTTCCATGGCAAATTGTTTTGTTTTTTTACAAACAACATTGTCAAATAGTTGTTATAAATCTTTCTCATGTTCTTTTCTTGTTCAATTTCTTTTTCCAAATAGAAATTTTTTTTTTCTTACATCTTTTTTGTTATTCTTTATTACAAATAAGAAAAGGAGTTTTACTAAAAAAAAAGGACAAATACGAAGGCAAAATGTTAAAATAGTTCAGTCCCTCCAAAATTTGGACAATCCGGTCTAGTCACTGTCCGACAATGACATTTGCTGATAAGAAAACTAATTCGTCAAGTAAGGTTAGTTTAATCTCCTTTAAGAAATGGAGGATCGAATTTGAAAACTCTATCGTATGAGGAATAATTTATCTCTAAATTAAGAGATTTAAGGCGCCATCATAGTAGGGCGTAACCAACCATATAACCAATCATTCTACAATAAAAAACGTCATATCTGATAATATAAGTTATCTCAGATGCAATGCAACCCTTCATAAAGAAAAATGCAATCAATGTCCTTTCCCAGACAACTTTCAAGGAATCTTTCAAATATAATAGGCAAAGATATATTAAATCAAATTTATTGATGAACTAACTCTTAATCTAGTGATATAATCTTACAAAAGAGAAATTTCCCTCTTTGAGTACAGCTACACAGACAACACAGAGATGGAAGAGTTGGGAGCAAATCCTAAACCACCATAATGAGTTTAAAAAATAATAATAATAAGACGATGTGTTGTCAAATATTCCAGCGCACCACATGCTTTTCATGGCTTTAAAGAGATGCTTTAATTATTGGATAGATTTTTTCTTTTAAATTTAATACAATAGATAATTTAAAAGTGCCATGAGGGTTCGAACATGAGACCATTGGTATGCAAGTCAAGACCCTTTTCCACTAAGCTAAACCCCGTTAGCATTGGATCTAGTTTTTATTTTACTGCGAAATATGAGACATGGTTGGTCATGCCTATTCTGATGAAAGTATCTATATAAAAAGATTACCCATATTGCACTGCTCTCTCGAACTTAACAAATATTAAGTTTAGAGATCAATCTCTAGCTTCCACAGTCACAGATTAAAAACATTATTCCATGGCATTGATCCTGCCAAGCATTCCCAGCCTTTCCACCTTTAGCAGCCTACAAGTCAAGTTGGCTGCAAGCCAAGTGAAAGGTGATCAGCATGTTCCAGCTGACATACCCAGGCACCAACTTACCACCCTCATCAGATCCATCATCAACAAACAAGACGAACACGGACCATTTTACATTGTAGATTTGGGGGTTCTTGTCAGCCTTATGGAAAAATGGAACCATTGCCTTCCCAATGTTCAGCCCTTCTTTGCTGTCAAGTGTAACCATGAGCCTGCATTCATTGCTGCATTGGCAACACTTGGTGCAAGCTTTGATTGCGCCAGCAAGGCCGAGATTGAGGCCGTCTTTGCTCATGGCGTAAGCCCCACGAGAATTGTTTATGCCAATCCATGCAAGGGTGAGTACCATTTAAGGTACGCAGCTGGAGTCGGGGTAGATCTTGCAACCTTCGACTCCATGGACGAAGTTGATAAGATCAAAAGGTGCCACCCCAAATGTTCCTTGTTGCTTCGGATTGCTGTACCGAATGACAAGAGCTCGTGGCGTTCATTCGGGACCAAATTTGGTGCGCTGCCCGAGGAGGTCGCACCGCTCCTCAGACACGCACACAAACTAGGGTTAAGAGTGGTGGGAATTTCGTTCCACGTGGGATCGAAAGCATCTGAATCTCAAGTGTACCGCAGAGCAATAGCTGCCGCTAGAGCTGCATTTGATGTGGCTGATGAGCTCAAAATGCCCAAAATGCATGTGCTTGATATTGGTGGTGGATTCAAAGCAAATCAACTGTTTGATGAAATAGCCGAGACCATAAATGTTGCCATCAAAGACTACTTTTCTGATCATCAGTCAGATTCTGATCTGACGGTGATGGCTGAGCCAGGAAGGTTCTTTGCTGAAACTGCATTCACAATGGTTGCAAATGTGATGGGGAAGAGAGTGAGGGGAGAGAAAAGAGAGTATTGGATTAGTGATGGAATTTATGGGTCATTTAATCTTCCGGCATATGATAAATCCTCTATGCAAATCTCACCGCTCCAAATTCTAAGTCCTCACCAAAATCAAGTGACATATTCATCAACAGTTTTTGGGCCGACTTGTGATTCATTGGACACAGTTGTTGCTGACTGCAAGCTGCCTGAATTAAAGCTGAATGATTATCTTGTGTTCCACAACATGGGCGCCTACACAACTTCTGCTGGAACCAACTTCAATGGCTTCTGCATTTCTGCTATTCCCACGTACTTGGCATTTACAAGTGCTAATAATTAAACTAGATTTTGTTGGGGTTGGTATGGCTGATGCTAATTTCTTTTTTTTCTTTCTGCTCTATTAAAAAAGAAAAAACTGTTAGAAGTGAGGAGTGGAAAATAAGTTTTTGGGACCGTTACAAAAACAAAAAATTAGACTATTGTGTGATCTTTCTCACTTTTTTACTTTAAATCTTGTTTGGTTGTTCCGTGTCACCTAAAAATTATTATAATATGGGTAGATGACATAGTTCATATTTCCTCTTTTTAATATAAATAAATATCTACTTGTATTATAATACATGAACAACTTATATCACGTGTCTATATTCTAGTACCATCTATATTGTTGCACTACTCTAATTAATTTGTTTTTGTGGCAGTACCTTAATTGTGTGATCTTTCTTACAGTTTTAGGCAAATGCTCTTATGTACCACTGAGATAGGGATTGTTGACATTCACTATTTTATTTTAAATTTTTATTTGTAGTAGTTCCTTAATTGTGTGATCGACAATCTTTATATAACCTTTTATACATTGCAAAATATTACTTCAAATCTTGTTCTACGTACTTTAATTCATAGCATATCAGATTCAAGATGGACAGGAAAATTGGTAGACTCGAATGGCCTAGCCCACTTGCCCACAAAGAGAACGATGACCAAGGCCCGCCCAAAATCAAATGCGTCGATCCCTGTCACCTACCTTAGAGCATCTCTACCCATTTGTCATGGTAAAGGATAAGGGCAAGCAAGAATTGTTACTATTCATGCTAATAGTGCCTATCCTAGAATTGTTTTTTTGCTTTCCCACATATTGCCATGAAAACTTAAGGGCAATTACTCTGCACATGAAAATAATTTTATTTATACTTGTGAGATTAATTTTGATAAGATTAGTTTTATTTATACTTAATTATGATATGACAAGGAGAATTTGTATGAAGTTTTGGTGTGGAAAGTAAAGAATATTGCTAGGTATTTATATAATAAAAAATTCTAAATCTTTTTGGTTTTTTTTTTTATAGAAATTTTTACATTTTTTATTTATTTTTGTTCAATTTTTATTACAAAAAAATTGGTAGCCGTTGGATGAAGAAAAAAAAATTGCATCGGAGCCCAAGCGCCGCCACGTGGTGTACACGACTTTTTGTCTAGTTTTCACAGGCATGATGCGTGCCTCGCTTGTGGTGCACGCGGTAGTGTTAAAAAAATTAAATTCGTTCGTTAACGCCAAGATGACGTCAGTGCTGGTGTCAGCACCTTCTGGCAGCAGCTCAAGTTTATCTTGCCTTGGGCTTGCCCAGTCTTGGTGGACCCCACCATCTGCTCGGGCAAGAAATGCTTGGTGGGATGATTTTGCCAGCCTAGAGGGCCTTTTGCCATGGCAAAACCCACCAGTGGTAGTGCTACTAGACCAACTCTCTCCAACCCGAAGTCTTAAACCCAAATAGATATAGCAGGGAGGCTATAATGAAGGGTAAAAGTGAGGGATTATATTGATGGATTCCTTAATAGTCGTTTGATTTATTAGACTAAACCCCCTCATTGTTGTAACACCTCAACATAGCCTCTCATTATAGAAGCTAGATTTAGTGTTAGTTTTGTTATCCTCTTGAGTTTGGTGCTTCGGATGTCTAAAGAAGTTGTTTTTTGATTATAAATAAATAAATCAATGGCTCAAATTTAAATCCAATGATCAAAATAATAAAATAAAATATTTTACCCCAAACTATATAAATATGCATGTATTTATAAAATAATCAACCAAAAATCCATTTCTATCTAATATATAATTTTTTTTTACACAAGCAATATTAAGGGGATGTCAATATTTCCCATGGTTTAGGTTTTCACTGGGCTTGCGAATGGGTCGAGTATGAAGGATAAAAATTTGGCATGAGGACAAATTTCCGAAATTTTTTGAATATGGTGTTCGAGGAGAGGCGATAATGCTATTTTAATAATGCACTCATATCTTCCCTGTTTAGAGCATATATGTGTGTATGTTGTTTTAGTAGATCCAATTTGTTTGGAATCATAGTTTTTCATTTAGATTTATACTATTAATATGGGTTATTAGTCTATTAGTCCCTAAACTTTGACTCAATTCACATTTGAGTCCCTCAATTTCCAAAATCATTCCCATGGTCCTTTAACTTTAGTTTCGTTAGGACAAATAGTCCCACCGTTACATCAGTCAATTTTTTTGTTAAATGTAGGGGTAGATGGGTCATTTTAGGTTGGTCTTATTTTCCCCCACTCTCATAGTCGCCATGAACTTATTATTGCTCACATTCTCCTTCTCAATCTTTGTCTTCATCTCTTTGATCAAACCCTAAAACTCCTCAAATCATTCTTTACATTCGGCACCACCAAAAGCCTCCCTTCGCAATCCTCCGACCGCTTCAACACGCCTAGCAACTTGACCGAGTCGCCGAACCTCACACAACTAAGCAGCTCGTCAAACTCGTTAACTCGGACCGAAACGTTCATTGCAGGAATCTAATCCTCACCCACCAAACCCAGAACCTCAATAACCAACCTGTTCCCGCCAAAACCCAAAGACTCAGGCCGCTTGCAAATCCCCTCAATAAGACTCACTAGCGACTCGGTCTCTCAGACCAAATTGGTGTTCAAAAGCGCTGAGACTGTAAGACCCATATCTTGGGGAAACAAGAACGGTGAGCAATCCCACATTGCTCGGGGAGGGAAAGGTGAAGTGCCTTTTATGTGTGGGCACTTCTCTTCCTAGCAAGAGGCTTTTTGGGAATGATAACATTAACTTGAGCCCAAGAACAAAACCGTGAGGGGGGAGGCCCAAAGCGGACAATATCTTGCTAGGGGAGTCGGGTCATGACAGCTGAGACTCGCTCCTCTTCTTTGTCTTTCTCCATGATGTAGGAATTCGAGCTGACAAAGAAACCCAAAAGCCGAGATGTTAAGAGGAGGTTTTTGACGTATTGAGTGTACCATCGGACCCATGAGGAGAGCTCCCAGGCCACAGGGGTAGAATCGTCTTTGAAATTTGAGAGATTGAGGTAGTTTTTGCCTCCGCCGGTGGGGGTACATGGAGAGCTAGTCCTGGACGATAAAGGAACCGTACTTGATGACGTGGTGGACGGCGAGGAGGCACTTGAAGGCAATGGCGGAGTCGTGGGTGATTTGGAGGTGGTCCATGAGGGACTCCAAGGCGGAGGAGGCGGTGGCGCGTGAGCTAAGACCAAAGGAGAGCAGCGCAAGGAGGCTTTTGGGGTTTGGGGGCGTGAAAGGGTCGTGGGTTGTGGCACAGAGGAGGAGGAGGAGGAGGAGGATAGAGTGTTTGTGTTGAGTTTGCAGAGGATTGCTGCCTTGCTTTGGGAGGCCTTGTCTTTGATTGCCCCCTACCCATTCAATTGCCAGTCAAGCTCTTCACCTTTCTTCTCTCTCCCAGCACCATTGCTCATGTTAATTGATGTTTACCAAGATTTAATTCAGGCATCTTTAATTTGTTGTCTTTGCTCATGTTAAAAATTATATGAATATTTTATTACACCTAAATATAATTTAACCTAGTAATTTCCAATTTTGAACCTCAATAGATTTAACAGAAAAGATAACAAAATTGGCGACATGACCATTTGTCCTAATGAAACTAAAGTTGAAGGACCACAGGAACGATTTTGTAAATTGAGGGACCAAAATGCAAATCGGGTCAAAATTTGGGGGGGACTAATAGACCTAATAACCCCTATTAATATTATAGTTTTTGTAGGTATTAATTTGGCTAAGTAATTCTTATTTGATATTAATGAAAATAGAATTGATTTACACTAGATTCATAACACTTCTTTCTTGTTTAACAAAGTTTTTTTTTAATGATACTTTTGTAATAGGGCGGGTTGAGAAACTGATCCCCAACAAATACGAGAATTGGGAATCCGCAATTTGAATATTGTGTGCAGGGATGGAGACGGGGATGAGGGAAAGGCAAACCCAACCCCGATTCACCACATTACCGTCCCTAGTGATATTGAGAAAGGGAAGATTTTGAACACGTATGGATAACTGCTCTGAACCACTTGAGCCACTAGTTCCTTCTTCTATTCATTCATGACTTTCAACTTCATATTTTGTTGTTGTACTCGTTTTATGACTCGACTCATTTTTATGCAATAAATTTAATTTTTTTTAAAAAATAATTTTTAGGTTAAAATTTTCGGAAAATAAATTACAATGAAAAAATGACTTCTCCTTTTTCTTTTTTTTCTTTTTTTCTTTTTTTTTTTTCCAAAATGAAAAATATCTTCTTTTCATTCACCCAATTAAGGCCTCCAAAGGACAAGATTGGAAAGTTGCTAGGAGAGTTTGAGTCTGAAGGGGACGTCAGAGAGGCATGCCATTTTTCAATCATGAGGTTGTCAAAAAAGCTTTGGTGGCAATTATGGAAAAGAAGAATGAAACAGTATACCCGTTGCATTGAACGAGCAAAGAATGCAGGGTGGTTGGATTCCTCATTTAGTTTCAGCAAATCAGGACGCATTACAGAGAATGGCACTGGCTAACTTGTTAACTTGTATTCCAATTTTCCTGATCGTAAATGCGATGCGAGTGCATAAGCACAAACACATGCGTGCAAACAAGCATATTCATAAGTGCACAACACACATTGTAAACTTCTGGTTACATTTTCCTTGGGCATCTTATTTAGCCTCCTTTCTTCCTTTCTGCCTCATATCAATCGACAACTGATAGATTTTCTTCTTTTTAGATGAATGATAAATACTTTTTCAAACTAATTGCAGAATAAGCAGATTGAACTGCACAAAAACATAGCAGGTTTTCATGCACAAGAAACACAGCAGAAACTCAATAACAAGTCAATTACAAGCTGAGCAACTCCAAGCCTCACGAGCTTTCCTATTCTCAGCACTATTCTTTACATTATCAATAGCCGGAAGCTGGAATTAGATTTCTAATTTCTTGTGTGATACGCAGAATGAATCTATCTTTCGTGAGGAATTTATTCAAATGTGTATTCATATTTCATTGAAATTATAGCTACCAGATTTAGAGACCCTCTTGGCTCCCAATATTAACAAATTCTGCTTGTTAATAGCAATATCCAGCATCATAATTCACACTTCTATTATAGTAATAATAATAATAAAAGCTTTAAAGTTTTATAAACTAATGATGGCCGCGTCTTGGCATTTCAACCTATGCCTCCTTCTTAATTGTTCTTCGTGTCCGATGCTTTGAGTATCATCTCAAATGCATTTTCCATGCATGACTTGAACTTTTGTGGATCGATAAGCCCCTTTTCCATTTTGAAGGCAACCCTCACCTTCCCCATATAACTTACTATTGTCACGGCAAGGCCCTAAATGCAAGTCCATTGAGATTATGTTACATATGGGGTAACTGCTATAAATGAATATTAGCCAATTCCCATTTTAACAGAAAAAATTCACAAACTGATGGTAGGACTATTTGTCCTAATAAAACTAAAGTTGAAAGACAACGGGAATGATTTTGGAAGTTGAGGGACCAAAATGTGAATTGGGTCAAAGTTCAGATGGTGAAAATAAAAAATAAAATACAAAAATACCATTTTACCCCTGCATTTAACAGAAAACAAAAAAAAAAATTTGAAGGCAAGACCATTTGTCCTGACAAAAATGAAGTTAAAGGACCACCAGAACAATTTTAGAAATTGAGGGACCAAAATGCGAATAAGGTCAAAGTTAGGGACCATTGAACCTAAAAACCCTTTATTTTTTTTCAAAGAATAAATGAATATAGGCTTATTTACTGTAGCACCCCCTGAAACTTCGGTCAAATCTCACTTTGCCCCCTCAAACTTAAAATGACCTACTTTCATCCCTTGACCGAGGTTTGGTGACCCACTTTGCCCCCTACCGTCAACTCCATCTAAAAGTCTGTTAACTTTGATGACGTGGCATGGGTATTTTTGTAATTTTATACACATGGATCATCATCCACCAATTAGGTGAGTGACGTGGCAAGTGGAGCCCACCTTCTCTAGATGGATAAAAATATAATTAAATATTCTAATAATTAAATGTTAAAAAAAATAAGAAAAAAATATTTTCACATAATTAAAAACTACCCATCACCCAAGCCGCCCCAATCCTCCCACCCACCCACAACCATCCTTCCCTACCCATCCACCATTAATCCTTACCCACAGCCACTCCCAGCAACAAAACTTCTGAGACTTGATTGGTCTCCATTAAATCCACAAGTATTTCCTCCAATTTCTCCACCATCCTAAGTTCAATATACAACCCAACAACCATCTTCTCATTGATCTTCCACCCATCATCCAACACTATTTTAACTTCATATCTCAGTTTTTTTTTTTAAAATTAAATGTTTTAGATCATTTTTTTTGTTGGATGCAGATTCAATGATAAAGAACATCGAACTCATTGCAACATCCCGCTCTAGATCCGAACCCTACCACCATCACAACCCTCCCTCTCTCGATCTCTGACCAACCTTAAGACCCAACTTTCAAATCTGGGTTTGAAACCCAGCCCCCTTCACGTATTAAAATTAAAAAAAATAAAAATTTGGTTGCCTCTGCTCCTCATCCTATGCGAACCCAGAAACTGAAATCCCTTTCCTCTCTCATATCTCCCTCTCCTTCTCTCTCTTTTTGCACCGCCGCTCTCCTTCTCCCACAGTGCAACCCAAACCCCCTATCTCTCTCTGTTTTGACTTACTCTCCTCTCTTCCTATCTGTCTCTCACTTTGCATCAGCCACATCGGAGGCCACCAAGAAGAGATAGAAAGAGAGGGAGAGATTGGCCTCGAAATTTGATCAGTCACCTCAAGTTTGGAGTTGCCGTGAAGAGAGAGAACAATAGGGAGAGATGAGACTGAGGTGATAAGAGATTGATAACACCAACGATGGAGGAAGGGATGGGGACAAAAAGGATGGAGGATGGCGGTGTCGAATTTGACGCCGATGTCGACGGATGTGGCGAGGAGAGGCGGCCGGGACGACAAGAGCTTGAATGTTGGTCTGAAGATTTTTTTTTTTTTGGTTCAGTGTTAAAGTAGAGTTGCTAGGTTCGCATAGGATGAGAAGAAGCAACTAAAATTATTTTGTTTTTCAATTTTAATAGGTGACAGCTGTTGAAAAATCATTGGATTGCTTTGTTTTTAATTATTTGAATATTTTTTTTCTTATTTAATTTAATTTTTAGTTATTTTTAATTATTAGAATATTTAATTATATTTTTTTATCTATGTGGAGGTGGGCTCCACTTGCCACGTCACTTATCTAATTGGTGGATGATGATCCATGTGTATGAAATTACAAAAACACCCCTGCCACATCATCAAAGTTAACAAACTTTTAAATGGAGTTGACGGTAGGGGCAAAGTGGATCACCAAACCTCGGTCAAGGGATGAAAGTGGGTCATTTTAAGTTTGGGGGGGCAAAGTGAGATTTGACTGAAGTTTCAGGGGGCGCTACAGTAAATAAGCCATGAATATATATAAAGACTTACCTCAGGTGAACCTAACACCAAAAAGTATAAGCCTTTAATTGGATGATTAACCAAAGCCATTTGTTCCACAGGCCCAATCATATTCGAGATTACCATGCTCGAGTTCTTCAATGTGCTACGAATGTATTTGGCTGCTGCCTGCACCACATGACAAAAGCAACAAGCTTTAAAACAAAACAAAACTCCTTTGTTTGGTGAACATTACAAATTCATCTATAATTCCTAAAATAAACAGTAACCCTTTATTTTTCAGTATATACAAAAGGAGGCACTACCAGAAATTTGGTCATAGGCATCGGTTTTTATTCATTGCGTTTTATTCTTTAATACCGATAGATGTAATTATAAGGTGATGCCTAATGTAATTTTTTTTCTTTGCCGATGCCTATGCATTGTTGTTTAAGACCAAATTTCTACTAGTTAGGACATAATTAAAGAGAGGGACTCGAACTCTTTTTACATACCTCATGGCCTCCAAATCTGTTGAGAATCTCCAAGAACCTGCTGGTGAGATAAATAGCTAAAGAGTTTCTTTTCGTGCTGATTATTTTCTGTGCCTTGGAGACAAATTCAAGGGCAATATTTGAATATTCATGATGATGATCATCTTCAGGTAAGAATAAGTTGGGTATTGGTACATGCAAGAATGTAAAATGATTGGCCCATCGCATCTTGCTGTTGGGTTTGATCATCTCCTGGATTGAAGTATAATCCCCCATCATCCTTGTGTTGAGCAACACCACTGCTGTGCCTCGTGATTTTCTTGAACTTTTGTCAATCTGTTGCATGTATAGTCGAGTGCCAAGGAAGATCATCCCCGTAAGAACGTCGTTTATCGTCTGTTAATTACGTTGTTAGTAAGTAAAAAAATACGCAAATTACATTATATAATGAATATTAGTAAGTTATCAACAACTATGAATATGGATTGGTCATATCACAAGAGAAAAACTTAAGGCGATTATTCCTCTTCACGTGTTGAATAGTAGAACAATCCAGTTCAAAATGTCATTCATCTGAACTTGCAATGTTAAATAAATTAAGCGCACAAATCTCACAATATTTGGTATATAATTGAAAGAATAAAAAATGCATATATATATATATATATATATATATATATATATTATATAGTAGCTTGTTGATTTATTGAGCTTACCACTCCAAGCTTACTCTTGATTAATTTGATTTGATCAAGAGAGAACGTCATAGTTGACACTGCAATGGGCTGAAACTCAATTCCCTTCCCAGACCTGATTGGTGTGAGATCATCTTCATCCATGGTGCTGTTTGAAATCCCCCACCAAAAATCTGACAGGGTGTTAAAGACTGATGAGCAAACTTTTGTCACAAAACTTTCACTCTTTGGCTGTGACCTTTGCCTTGAAGGAAAAGTTAGGGGAAGACGAGGATCGTCAGCCCGTTGTAGGCAAGAAAGAAGAGCACTCATGAGAGAGAAGCCATCCCCTAGGGCATGGTGGAGCTTGATGATTACATTACTAGCTGCATTGCTAGTTGGGTATTTGATGATATGAAATTCCCAAAGTGGTTTTTCTGGTGACAATCTTTCTACTGCTAGCTTTGATATGTAGTCGTCAAGATACTTGTCATATGCTTCTGGAGATAGGCTGGGTGGGAAAATAGGGATGTTTACATGGTCTTCAACCTTCACCTCAACCTTTTTCCACCGTTTCTTCCCATTATTTTCAACCTATATTTTCCAAATTAATAAATTTTATTTTTTGAAGTACAAAAGAAAATTACAGGGTGGATTATATGAGGAATTATCAAACAAGAGTTTCAGTATTCATAGCCACAGGATACGGAAAATCATTAAACCAAATACACAAATATGGTGATGATGTTCCAAGTTAGCTAAGGCAACCATATTAGCTTAGTGAAACACTCAAATAATTAATTTTTGTTCAAGTTTTCAAAGTTTTCCTTTCTTTATGATACTTCATGTGCATACTTGGAAAAAAAAATTCACAGGTGATTGGGAAATGTTCTCTGAGCAAGAAATTCAGGCGATCTTTCCAACATATTCATATATTATATATGTTAAAAATAAAATTGAAAAAGCATAAATAATTCCAATTCTTTGAGAAATTTTTGTATATTCCAGGTACATCGCTGAGAGAAACTTTACTTTCGTTTTCTTCTATATAAGAACATATAAAATAATTAAGCAAGAATTGTTTAATATTAATATATTGATTTCAGGCTGAGAGAGAGAGAGAGAGAGAGAGAGAGAGAGAGAGAGCTAAATACCATGATAGAGGAGAAGCGTGGGCTGATTGGGAGGAAGACATTCTGAACCAAAGACATGGTTTGAGACTCATCGAACGGAATCTCAGTTTCCAAAATAGCAAGATTCGACACTGACAACACAGAGCTGGTGAAGTAGTGACCAGTAGGGCTCACTGGCTCTAGTACTTCTTCCTCCAACTCCATATCTTTTCTTAATTAGGGTTATGTAAAAAAAGCAGAGTTGCAATTAGGGCTTACTTTCAATACTGTGTACACCTCAGATCGATATATATATATAATCTCATTTCATCAATCAGTTAATGCTTTTTTTCATCATGAGGTTGGTGAGGTTTTCTTTCGTCAACTAAGTTATTTCTTGAGCTGGGTCTTGATCTTTTGTCAACTTTGGGGCCTTGATATTTTGAATATGGGAAATTTGGGTTAAAATCTTGAAGGTTTCATTTATTTGTTAGGCAAATGTCTTATTTATTGTAGCCCACACTAGGCTCTATATAGGTCTACCAGTGCCAATATACAACTTCACCTTTTAAACTCTTATAAATATAAAATATAAGTAGAGACTAGAAAACAATCAAACAATAATGTTGTGAGGTTTTCTTCCAGGTCCCTCGATGAATATTGTTGCGTTATTAATTTCATATGGGATCTGGTTTATATGCCCGCGCCATGCTGCCAACTTAATTGCCATGAATAGATCAAGTAAGGTTTTACAATTGGCGTCAACTAATTAATACATGCATTTTACTTATGCATAAGTGTAGGTAGTTGTCCACACTAGGCTCTATATAGGTCCGCCAGTGCCAATACAACTACACCTTTTAAACTCTTATAAATATAAAATATAAGTAGAGACTAGAAAACAATCAAACATTAATGTTGTGAGGTTTTCTTCCAAGTCCCTCGAGGAATATTGTTGCGTTATTAATTTTAGATGGGATCTGATTTATATGCCCTTGCCATGTTGCCAACTTAATTGCCATGAACAGATTAAGTAAGGTTTTACAATTGGCGTCAACTAATTAATATATGCATTTTACTTACACATGCATAAGTGTAGGTAGCTGCCCACACTAGGCTCTATGTAGGTCGGCCAGTGAAAGCAATAGTAACTACAAAGCTAAGCTAACGTAAATAGATTTGGTATAATTTCATCAATGCTAGCTCTATGAAATTGTGCAAAAGGAAACATGATGTTTGCTTAAATTAATTAGTTTCCATGGCAAATTGGTTTTATTTATTTATTTATACAAATAACATTGTCAAATAGTTGTTATAATTTTTTCTCATATATTCTTTTCTTGTTCAATTTCTTTTTCCAAATAGAAATATTTTTTTTCTCACATTTTTTTTTATATTCTTTATAACAAATAAGAAAAAGGAGTTTACTAAAAAGGACAAATAGGAAGGCAAAATGTTAAAATAGTCCATCCCCTTCAAAATTAGACAATCCGGTCTAGTCAATGTCCGATAGTGACATTTGCTGATAAGAAAACTAATTTGTCACGTAAGGTTAGTTTAATCTCCTTTAAGAAATGGAGGATCGAATTTGAAAACTCTATCATATTGGGAATAATTTATCTCTAAATTAAGAGATTTGAGGGGCCATCATAATAGGGCGTAACCAACCATATATCCAATAATTCTACAATAAAAAACGTCATAAATAATATAAGTTATCTCAAATGCAATGCAACCCTTCATAAAGAAAAATGCAATCAATATCCTTTCCCTGACATTTCAAGGAATTTCAAATATAATGGGCAAAGATATATTAAATCAAATTTATTGATGAACTAAAATCTTAATCTAGTGATAAGTTACGAATTTAAGTCCCAAGTGAATTCACCTCCCCGTTTATAATAAAGATGAAAAAGAGAAATTTCCCTCTTTGAGTACAGCTACACAGACAGCACAGAGATGGAAGAGTTGGGAGCAAATTCTAAACCACCGTAATCAGTTGATAGCCAACAACCCCAAAAGCTTAAAATAAAATAATAAAAAAAAGATCATTCGCTGTGTTGTCAAATGTTCCAGCACATCACATGCTTCTCATGGCATTAGAGAGATGCTTTAATTATTGGATAGATTTTTTCTTTTAAATTTAATACAAGCGATAATCTAAACTACAAGGAGGAGGGAGTTTCACACACTATCAACATTAAAGTGCCATGAGGGTTCGAATATGAGACCATTGGTATGCAAGTCAAGACCCTTTTCCACTGAGCCATTGCCTTCCCAATGTTCAGCCCTTCTTTGCTGTCAAGTGTAACCACGAGCCTGCATTCATTGCTGCATTGGCAACACTTGGTGCAAGCTTTCATTGAACCAGCAAGGCCGAGATTGAGGCCGTCTTTGCTCATGGCGTAAGCCCCACGAGAATTGTTTATGCCAATCCATGCAAGGGTGAGCACCATTTAAGGTACGCAGCGGGAGTCGGGGTCGATCTTGCAACCTTCGACTCCATGGACGAAGTTGATAAGATCAAAAGGTGCCACCCCAAATGTTCCTTGTTGCTTCGGATTGCTGTACCGAATGACAAGAGCTCGTGGCGTTCATTCGGGGCCAAATTTGGTGCGTTGCCTGAGGAGGTTGCACCGCTTCTTAGACACGCACACAAACTAGGGTTAAGAGTGGTGGGAATTTCGTTCCACGTGGGATCGAAAGCGTCTGAATCTCAAGTGTACCGCAGAGCAATAGCTGCCGCTAGAGCTGCATTTGATGTGGCTGATGAGCTCAAAATGCCCAAAATGCATGTACTTGATATTGGTGGTGGGTTCAAAGCAAATCAACTGTTTGATGAAATTGCCGAGACCATAAATGTTGCCATCAAAGACTACTTTTCTTATCATCAGTCAGATTCTGATCTGCCGGTGATGGCTGAGCCAGGAAGGTTCTTTGCTGAAACTGCATTCACAATGGTTGCAAATGTGATGGGGAAGAGAGTGAGGGGAGGGAAAAGAGAGTATTGGATTAGTGATGGAATTTATGGGTCATTTAATCTTCTGGCATATGATAAATCCTCTATGCAAATCTCACCGCTCCAAATTCTAAGTCCGCACCAAAATCAAGTGACATATTCATCAACAGTTTTTGGGCCGACTTGTGATTCATTGGACACAGTTGTTGCTGACTGCAAACTGCCTGAATTGAAGCTGAATGATTATCTTGTGTTCCACAACATGGGCGCCTACACAACTTCTGCTGGAACCAACTTCAATGGCTTCTGCATTTCTGCTATTCCCACGTACCTGGCATTTACAAATGCTAATAATTAAACTAGATTTTGTTGGGGTTGGTATGGCTGATGCTATTTTCCTGTAATTTCTTTTTTTTTTTCTTTCTGCTCTATTAAAAAAGAAATAACTGTTAGAAGTGAGGAGTGGAAAATAAGTTTTTTGGACCGCTACAAAAACAAAAAATTAGAGTATTGTGTCATCTCTCTCACGGTTTTATTTTAAATCTTGTTTGGTTGTTTTTTGTTACCGAAAAATTATTATAATATGGGTAAACAACGTGGTTCATATTTCCTTTTTTTTTATATAATATAAATAAATATCTAATTGTATTATAATATGTGGACAACTTATATCGTGTGTTTGTATTCTAGTAACATCTATATACTCACTTATTAATTTGTTGCACTACTCTAATTAATTTGTTTTTGTGGCAGTACCTTAATTGTGTGATCTTTCTTACATTTTTAGGTAAATGCTCTTATGTACCACTGAGATAGGGATTGTTGACATTCACTATTTTATTTTAAATTTTTATTCTTAGTAGTTCTTTAATTGTATGATCGACAATCTTTATATAACCTTTTATACACTGCAAAATATTACTTCAAATCTTGTTCCGCGTACTTTAATTCATAGCATATCACGTTCAAGTTGGACATGTACAGAAAAATTGGTGGACTCGAATGGCCCAGCCCACTTGCCCACAGAGGGCAACGACCAAGGCCCACCCAAAATCAAATGCGTCGATCCCTATCACCTACCTTAGAGCATTTTTATCCATTTGTCATGGCAAATGACAAAGGCAAGCAAGGATTGTTATCATTCACGTTAGTAGTGCGTGCCCTAGCAATTGTTTTTTGCTTTCCCACCCATTGCCATGTCAACTCAAAGGCAATTATATGAGAATAATTTTATTTATACTTATGAGATTAATTTTGATAAGATTAATTTTATTTATACTTATGATATGAGAAGAAGAATTTGTATGAAGTTTTGGTGTGGAAAGTAAAGAATATTGCAAGGTATTTATAAAATAAAAATTCTGAATTTTTTGGTTTTTTTTTTATAGAAAATTTCTCATTTTTAAAATTTTTGTTCAATTTTTATTACACAAAAATTGGCAGCCGTTGGATGAAGTAAAAAATTGCATCGGACCCCAAGAGCCGCTAGGTGGCGTATGCGACTTTTTGTCCTGTTTTCACAAGCGTGACGCCCGCCTAGCGTGTGGCGCACGTGGCAGTGTTAAAAAAATTAAATTTATTCGCTAGCGCCAAGATGACGTCAGTGCTGGTGTGGTGTCAGTACCTTCAGGCAGCAGCTCAAGCTGATCTTGCCTTGGGCTTGCCCAGTCTTGGTGGACCCCACCATCTGCCCGTCTTGGAAATGCTTGGTGGGATGGGTTTTGCCAACCCAGAGGGCCTTTTGCCATGGCAAAATCCATCAGTGGTAGTGCTATTAGACCAACTCTCTCCAACCCAATGTCTTAAACCCAAATAAATTTAGCAGGGAGGCTATAATGAAGGGTAAAAGGGAGGGATTATGTTGATGGATTCCTTAATAGCCGTTCGATTTATTAGACTAAACCCCCTCATTGTTGTAACCCCTCAACATAGCCTCTCATTATAGAAGCTAGATTTAGTGTTAGTTTTGTTACCCTCTTGAGTTTGGTGCTTTGGATGTCTAATGAAGTTGTTCTTTGATTAAAAAAGAATAAATCAACGGCTCAAATTTAAATCCAATGATCAAAATAATAAAATAAAATATTTTACCCCAAACTATATAAATATGCATGTATTTATAAAATAATCAACCAAAAATTCATTTCTATCTTCTTCTTTTTTTGTACTGAAGCAATATTAAGGGGATGTCAATATTTCCCATGGGTTAGGTTTTTGTGGGGCTTGCGAATGGGTCAAGTATGAAGGATAAAATTCGGCATGAGTACAAATTTGGGAAATTTTTCGGATATGGTGTTCGAGGAGAGGCGATGATGCTAATTTAATAATGTACCCATATCTTCCCTGTTTAGAGCATAAATGTATGTATGTTGTTTTAGTAGATCCAATTTGTTTGGAATCATAGTTTTTCATTTAGATTTATACTATTAATATTATAGTTTCTTGTAGGTATTAATTTGGCTAAGTAATTCTTATTTGATATTAATGAAAATATAATTGATTTACACTAGATTCATAACACTTCTTTCTTGTTTAACGAAGTTTTTTTTTAATGATACTTTTGTAATAAGGCGGGTCGGGAAACCAATCCCCAACGAATTCAAGAATTGGAAATCCGCTATTTGAATATTGCATGCGGGGAGGGGATGGAGACAGAGATGAGGGAAAGGCAAACCCAACCCCGATTATCCCTAGTGATATTGAGAAAGGGGAAGATTTTGAACACGCATAGATAACTGCTCTGAACCACTTGAGCCACAAGTTCCTTCCTCTATTCATTCACGACTTTCAACTTCATATTTTGTTGTTATACTCGTTTTATGACTCAACTTGTTTTTATGCAATAAATTTAATTTTTAGGTTAAAATTTTCGGGAAATAAATTTCAATGAAAAATAACATCTTTTTTTTTTTTTTCTCCAAAATGAAAAATATCTTCTTTGTTCACCCAATTACGGCCTCAAAATTGCACCGTTAAAAAACTACACCGCAGTGAAATTTGTTCCAAACTACATACACCAGAACGTCATTTCGCCTTTTCTTAAGCTTGAGAGGGTGCCCGGAAGAAAGGTTTGGGTGTATGTAGAAACGTAACCTCCGTTCTTGCGGCATTGTGCAGTCAGTCAGTGTGTGGAATTTCGGACCCAAGACTCTCCCGGGTTTTTCTTTATTTCCCGTTTCAAAAGGCAGAATGTAAGGTGCTCTCAGCCGTTGGATGAGACGTTTCCTCAAGATGCGCGTTGAATTCCAACGGCCTTTAACGCCCTTCAATTTTGCAACTGCCTCTTGACATTGTCTTCTCTTCTCAAAGGGACAAGTCTTACCCAGAAACAAAGCCTCAAAGCCAAGTTCAAGGAAGCAAGCGCCCTGGTTTCGATTTCTTATACGGTTATTCATTAAATTTTTCATTTTTTCACTTATTTTTTTCGATTTATATTTTTGTGTTTACGAAAACCCAATAGTTGTATAACTCTGTGTTTCTGAATTTGTTGCAGACTTGTTGCATTTTCTTCTTTCCCAACATGGCAGGAAGAAAGTGAGGTGATGTTAAATTTGATTGGATATGTTGCATGAACCATGTGTTTTGATCTTGTTTGTGACCTTGTTTGGATTTAAAAACCAAATGTTAATTGTGTAGAAAAAGTAGGGCATCTTGGGTATTGTTTTTGTATTTTTTTTTTCTTAATTAAGTAAATATGGTAAGATGGAGATGAGAAGGAGAAGAGAGAGATAAGTGATGTGAAGGAGAAAGGAGGAAGAACACACAACTTTATGATGGTTTTCAAGATTAACAAGAAAATGAAAACAGTTTTATATGGTTTTCTTTTCGTATGTAGCGAATTAAAAAATTTGAAGGGTAAGTGTGTGTGGTTCTCTTGTTCTGTTGTTCGTACCAGGAAATCATGCTACATAAAGAATCCTTTGTTATCTTCCCCTTCTTCACTTATATTGTTGTAAGTTTCAATTGGTCCACTAAGTTTTGAAATCTGTGGTGTAATGGAAGTTATTTACTGTTTTTATCACCTGAATTTTGGCTGCATATGAGTTTGTGGTTAGATATAGAGTGATTGCTAAGGACTGTAGTGTCTTATTATTAAAGACCATAATTGTTTTATTTTTCTTGTAAAACAGGCGCTAATTGGATCTTGATGTAAGTGTACTCCATAGAAAAAGATATATTAACATCACCATAACTAGATTGGAGAATTGGTGCTTGTGACTTGAGTGTAGAGGAAAAAAGTGGCCAGAGTTTCTGATTTATTCCGCACAAGTTAGAGGTGTTATTTGTTGCCTCTTGAAACCATTGAGTGAGTAGGTTGAGTTCAAAACATAAGCAGAATGGACTTCAGTGATGGGTTTGTATCAAAAGAGCATCGGGAGCTTCACCGATCTGCTTCAGAAAGTGCAGATCCATTATCTGTGTCTCCACTGCACATTTCTCCAAGGTCTCCAAAGTCCCCAAAATCTCCCAAGTCCCCCAAGTCTCCAAGGTCTCCAAAGATGCAGGGCAAACATGGAAAAGGAAGCCCACTCAAGCAAGATAGGCATTCACATTCTTCAGTAGATGGGCGTCCTAAAAAGGGTAAGCTACACTTATGACATCTTCTTACGGATTCTGCTTGAAGATATTTTTTGGAATAATATAATGGCTAGGAAAAGGCAATAAAGAACTTCAATTTCAGACACCATCTTGTAGTGTTTGTTTACCACAACTAAGGTCTGTCTTTGGACTCAAAGGCTTCTTCACAATATACATATACTATGACCAGACGTGTGGTATGGTAATTCCCAAAATCCAGTAGAAAATGAATATAATTACATAACTACATAACGTATTTTCCAATGAAAATTTGTTCATTTTTAGAGCTTGATTTGATAAATCCACAGATCTAGAACTTCATTCCAGAGAATTGAACCTTCCCAAACTGTTTCTTCTCAAGAACTAAAAAGATTTGTGCCAAACTAACAGAAGCCAAGGAGAGCAAAATATCTACTTGTATAGTTGAAATGGTATTAGTAGATTAAATTTAGATGGAGAAAACTTGAGGCATCTATGGTTATTTGTTGGTTGATAACAAAATGCTTCCAATGGTATAATCAATAACTTGAAGGTACTCTGATTTTTTTTTTTACTCCTGTGGTGGTTTTCCACTCTCAATTTTATGAAGACAATCATTATGCAGGTGGTTCTGGGGGTAAAGGCACCTGGGGAGGGTTACTTGATACAGATGAAAATGACATTCTTGACCCAAATGACCCAAACTTCAATAGCAGTGAGGCAAGTAATTAAACAATTCACCTTCATATTTAACTCTGCCTGGATCTTGATAAGAAACCAACAGATGCAATTCTCATTTTAATTGCTATATTCCATTGTAGTTTCTTTCGCTGTGTTTACCAATTATTTGTGTTGGTTGCAGGAATGTGAAAATCCAATTGCGAAAAAAGAGAGGGTCGACTTTGAGGAGTACAAAAAGAAAGCTACAATAATAGTGGAGGAATACTTTACTACTGATGACATTACCTCAACTGCAAATGAATTTAGAGAACTTGATAGACCTAACTACAGCTATTATTTTGTAAAGAAGCTTGTCTCTAAGGCTATGGATAGGCATGACAAAGAGAAAGAAATGGCTGCTGTTCTTTTATCTGCACTATATGCTGAATTCATTGATCCCCCACAAGTTTACAAAGGTTTCTGTAAACTGGTAGAATGCGCAGATGACTTGATTGTGGATATCCCAGATACAGTTGATGTTCTTGCACTGTTCATTGCTCGGGCTGTGGTTGATGACATTCTTCCTCCTGCATTCCTGAAAAAAGAAATGAATTACTTACCTAAAGATTCAAAGGGTGTTGAAGTCTTGAAAAGAGCTGAGAAGGGCTACTTAGCAGCACCACTCCATGCAGAAATCATTGAGCGGCGATGGGGAGGTAGCAAAAAAAGGACCGTTGAGGATGTTAAGGCTAAGATAAACAATTTGTTGATAGAGTACGTAGTGAGTGGTGATAAGAAAGAGGCATGCAGATGCATCAAGGATTTGAAAGTTCCTTTTTTCCATCATGAAATAGTTAAACGAGCTCTTGTAATGGCAATGGAGAGGAGGCAAGCTGAAGGCCGGCTACTAGATCTGTTGAAAGAAGCTGCTGAAGAGGGTTTAATTAACTCAAGCCAAGTATCAAAAGGCTTTGGTAGGATGATTGACTATGTTGATGACTTATCACTGGACATACCAAATGCGCGGGGAATTTTGCAGTCATTGATCTCTAAGGCAGCATCAGAAGGCTGGTTGTGTGCTTCATCTTTGAAGTCACTCTCATTGGAGCCAGAAAAGCGATCATTAGAAGATAGTGTTGCCAGAATTTTCAAGACAAAGGCTCAATCTATTATTCAAGAGTACTTCTTGTCTGGGGATATCTTAGAGGTAAACAGTTGTCTAGAGTCAGAGAACAGTACTTATTCGTCTGAGCTGAATGCTATCTTTGTTAAAAGATTGATAACTCTAGCAATGGATCGGAAGAATAGGGAGAAGGAAATGGCATCAGTCTTACTGTCATCCCTGTGTTTTCCAGCTGATGATGTTGTGAACGGGTTTGTAATGCTGATAGAATCAGCAGATGACACAGCTCTGGATAATCCAGTTGTGGTTGAGGATCTTGCAATGTTTCTCGCTAGATCTGTGGTGGATGAAGTCCTAGCCCCACAACACTTGGAAGAGATTGGAAGTCAGTGCGCGGCACCAGAGTCCATTGGGAGCAAGGTTCTTAAAATGGCAAAGTCATTGCTAAAGGCTCGACTTTCTGGGGAGCGGATACTAAGGTGTTGGGGTGGAGGAGGAAGCAGCAGACCTGGATGGGCAGTTGAGGACGTTAAGGACAAGATTGGAAAGTTACTAGAAGAGTTTGAGTCTGGAGGGGGCGTCAGAGAGGCTTGCCGGTGCATGAAGGAATTAGGCATGCCATTTTTCAATCATGAAGTTGTCAAAAAAGCTTTGGTGGCAATTATGGAAAAGAAGAATGAAAGACTTTGGATTTTGCTTGAGGAATGTTTTGGCTCTGGACTCATAACAATGAACCAAATGACAAAGGGGTTTGGGAGAGTTGCAGAGTCTCTAGAAGACTTGGCTTTGGATGTCCCAGATGTCCAGAAACAGTTTACCCATTACGTTGAACGAGCAAAGAATGCAGGGTGGTTGGATTCCTCATTTAGTTTCAGCAAATCAGGACACATTACAGAGAATGGCACTGGCTAACTTGTTAACTTGTACTCCAATTTGCCTGATCGTAAATGCGATGCGAGTGCATAAGCACAAACACATGCGTGCAAACAAGCATATTTATAAGTGCAATACAACACACTTTGTAAACTTCTGGTTACATTTTCCTTGAGCATCTTATTTAGCTCCTTTCTTCCTTTCTGCCTCATATCAATCGACAACTGATAGATTTTCTTCTTTTTAGATGAATGATAAATACTTTTTCAAACTAATTGCAGAATAAGCAGATTGAACTGCACAAAAACATAGCAGGTTTTCATGCACAAGAAACACAGCAGAAACTCAATAACATTTCAATTACAAGCTGAGCAACTCCAAGCCTCACAAGCTTTCCTATTCTCAGCACAATTCTTTACATTATGAAGAGCCGGATGCTGGAATTAGAATTCTAATTTCTTGTATGTTATGCAGAATGAATCGATATTTCGTGAAGAATTTATTCAAATGCAGCCAGAGAATCTCTGATTAATTGTATTCATATTTCACTGAAATTATAGCTACCAGATTTAGAGACCCTCTTGGCTCCCAATATTAACAAATTCTGCTTGTTAATAGCAATATCCAGCATCACAAATCACACTTCTATCATATTAATAATAATAATAAAAGCTTTAAAGTTTTATAAACTAGTGATGGCGGCCTCTTGGCATTTCAACCTATGCCTCCTCGTTAATTGTTCTTCGCGTCCGATGCTTTGAGTATCATCTCAAATGCATTTTCCATGCATGACTTGAACTTTTGTGGATCGATAAGCCCCTTTTCCATTTTGAAGGCAACCCTCACCTTCCCCATATAACTTACTATTGTCACGTCAAGGCCCTGCATGCAAGTCCATTAAGATTATGTTACATATGGGGTAAATGCTATAAATGAATATTTATTTATTTATTTGAAGGAATAAATGAATTTATATATATATACACAAAAAAAGACTTACCTCAGGTGAACCTAACACCAAAAAGTATAAGCCTTTAATTGGATGATTACCCAAAGCCATTTGTTCCACAGGCCCAATCATATTCGAGATTACCATGCTCGAGTTCTTCAATGTGCTACGAATGTATTTGGCTGCTGCCTGCACCACATGACAAGCAACATGCTTTAAAACAAAACAAAATCCTTTGTTTGGTGAACATTACAAATTCATCTAGAATTCCTAAAATAAACAGTAACCCTTTATTTTGGTCATAGGCATCGGTTTTTATTCGTTGCGTTTTATTCTTTAATGCCGATCGATGTAATTATAAGGTGATGCCTAATGTAATATTTTTCTTTGCCGATGCCTATGCAGTGTTGTTTAAGGCCAAATTTCTAGTAGTTAGGACAAAATTAAAGAGAGGGACTCGAACTCTTTTTACATACCTCATGGCCTCCAAATCTGTTGAGAATCTCCAAGAACCTGCTGGTGAGATAAATAGCTAAAGAGTTTCTTTTCGTGCTGATTATTTTCTGTGCCTTGGAGACAAATTCAAGGGCAATATTTGAATATTCATGATGATGATCATCTTCAGGTAAGAATAAGTTGGGTATTGGTACATGCAAGAATGTAAAATGATTGCCCCATGGCATCTTGCTGTTGGGTTTGATCATCTCCTGGATTGAAGTATAATCCCCCATCATCCTTGTGTTGAGCAACACCACTGCTGTGCCTCGTGCTTTACTTGAACTTTTGTCAATCTGTTGCATGTATAGTCGAGTGCCAAGGAAGATCATCCCCGTAAGAACGTCGTTTATCGTCTGTTAATTACGTTGTTAGTAAGTAAAAAAATACGGAAATTACATTATATAATGAATATTAGTAAGTTATCAACAACTATGAATATGGATTGGTCATATCACAAGAGAAAAACTTAAGGCGATTATTCCTTTTCACGTGTTGACTAGTAGAACAATCCAGTTCAAAATGTCATTCGTCTGAACATGCAATGTTAAATAAATTGAAAGAATAAAAAATGCATATATATATATATATATAATATAGTAGCTTGTTGATTTATTGAACTTACCACTCCAAGGTTACTCTTGATTAATTTGATTTGATCAAGAGAGAACGTCATAGTTGACACTGCAATGGGCTGAAACTCAATTCCCTTCCCAGACCTGATTGGTGTGAGATCATCTTCATCCATGGTGCTGTTTGAAATCCCCCACCAAAAATCTGACAGGGTGTTAAAGACTGATGAGCAAACTTTTGTCACAAAACTTTCACTCTTTGGCTGTGACCTTTGCCTTGAAGGAAAAGTTAGGGGAAGACGAGGATCGTCAGCCCGTTGTAGGCAAGAAAGAAGAGCACTCATGAGAGAGAAGCCATCCCCTAGGGCATGGTGGAGCTTGATGATTACATTACCAGCTGCATTGCTAGTTGGGTATTTGATGATATGAAATTCCCAAAGTGGTTTTTCTGGTGACAATCTTTCTACTGCTAGCTTTGATATGTAGTCGTCAAGATACTTGTCATATGCTTCTGGAGATAGGCTGGGTGGGAAAATAGGGATGTTTACATGGTCTTCAACCCTCACCTCAACCTTTTTCCACCGTTTCTTCCCATTATTTTCAACCTATATTTTCCAAATCAATAAATTTTATTTGTTGAAGTACAAAAGAAAATTACAGGGTGGATTATATGAGGAATTATCAAACAAGAGTTTCATTATTCATTGCCACATGATTCGGAAAATTATTAAACCAAATACACAAATATATGGTGATGATGTTCCAAGTTAGCTAAGGCAACCATATTAGCTTAGTGAAACACTCAAAGTTTTCCTTTCTTTATGATACTTCATGTGCATACTTGGAAAAAAAAAAAAAAAAAAAATCACAGGTGATTGGGAAATGTTCTCTGAGCAAGAAATTCAGGCGATCTTTCCAACATATTCATATATTATATATATTAAAAATAAAATTGAAAAAGCATAAATAATTCCAATTCTTCGAGAAATTTTTGTATGTTACGGGTACATCAGCTGGCTGAGAGAAACTTTACTTTCGTTTTCTTCTATATAAGAACATGTAAAATAATTAAGCAAGGATTGTTTAATATATTGATTTCTGGCTCACAGAGAGAGAGAGAGAGAGAGAGAGAGAGAGAGCTAAATACCATGATAGAGGAGAAGCGTGGGCTGATAGGGAGGAAGACATTCTGAACCAAAGACATGATTTGAGACTCATCGAAAGGAATCTCAGTTTCCAAAACAGCAAGATTCGACACTGACAACACAGAGCTGGTGAAGTAGTGACCAGTAGGGCTCACTGGCTCTAGTACTTCTTCCTCCAACTCCATGTCTTTTCTTAATTAAGGTTATGTGAAAAAAGAAGAATTGCAATTAGGGCTTACTTTCAATACTTTGTACACCTCAGATCGATATATATATATATATATATATATATATATATATAATCTCATTTCATCAATCAGTTGTGCATTTACCGCAGAGTCACCAGCAATTCTTTCTGCTCATATTTTATACGTGACTGTAAATTTTAATGCTTTTTTTCATCATGAGGTTGGTGACGGAATTCGGTTGCATTTCTTTCTCTCATATCTTAGTCATGACCATTCATCCAACGCTTCTCCTCATTAGGTGGCAAAAGCATTGGATTTGATTTCAAAGCTTTTTCTTATTGGGTTTTTTAGTTGTCATAGTCCCTCTACTTAGATTCGATTTGCATTTTCATCCTCAAATTCGCAAAATGGTTGCTGTACTCTGCTTTTGTTTGCAATGTTAGTCCTGCGGTCAAATTTGTTAAATTTAAAGGGTAAATTGTCACTTCAAATCGAATCCCACCCACACCAGCCACCACTTCATAACCAAATCCACAATTTCCACTAGCACAAGAACAAAGAACAAAACTCAGTTACCTTCTTTTTGTTATGGAATAAAATAATCAGAGTATGGGAATTACCACTGAATATTGGGAGCAGAATTGTATTTAGTTCTTGTGGTTTTACACTGACAGAACTTTCTTTACTGATAGAGCTCTCACACTCTCAGGACTCTTACTCACTCTTTCTTAGATTTCTCTCTGAATTGGTTGTGTAGTCTGCAACTAAGAGAGAGCCTATTTATAGGCACTTACAATGACCTCCCGTGAACAAAAGAAGAAACATAATGATGTTTCTACCCAATCAATACTATTCACCTTTTGACCATGTGGGCTTCACCCATTCTACTTTACAACACTCCCCCTTGGAGACCACATGTCCCTAAATTGGTTGCCTCATTAAAACCTTGCTTGGAAAAATCCAATGGGAAAAAAAAACCTAAGGAAGGAAAAAGAGTACAACATCATTTGGGACATTAGGGCAATGTGAAGTACGCTCATGTTGCCTCGTTAAAACCTTGCTATGAAAAACCCAGTGGGAAAAACCCTAGTCGAAGGAAAAAGAGTACAACGCGCTTGTGTCCTGTGTTAGAGGACTCTTGAATGCTCCCCCTGATTTTGCATGCTCCAATTTGATTGCTTGCAGAGTTGCCGCAATCCGATGCCATGCACTAGCTTCTGGAATGTGCACTTGGGTAAAGACTTGGTGAAGAGATCTGCCAAGTTATCACTTGAACGGATTTGTGTGACTTTGATTTCTTGACTCTTCTGAAGCTCATGCGTGTGGAAAAACTTGGGTGATATGTGCTTGGTCCGGTCACCCTTGATGTACCCTCCTGTGATTTGAGCAATACAAGCTGCATTGTCCTCATTCAGGATGGTTGGAGTGTTCGTTGCTAAGGGTAAGGCACATGTGCTTCGGATGTGACGAATCATTGACCTTAACCAAACGCATTCACGACTGGCTTCATGGAGGGCTAGTATTTCTGAGTGATTGGAAGATGTGGCTACCAATGTTTGCTTTGTTGAGCACCATGAGATTGCAGTTCCTCCACATGTAAACACATACCCAGTTTGTAAGCATCCTTGATGTGGATAAGAGAGATATCCTGCATCAGCATACCCAACAATACTTGGAGCATTGGCCAATTCACTGGAATAGAATAAGCCCATGTCTGTCGTTCCACGAAGATATCGTAGAATATGTTTAACGCCGGTCTAGTGTCTGCTTGTTGGAGCAGAGCTATATCTTGCTAACAAATTTACTGAAAATGCTATGTCAGGTCTGGTACATTGTGCTAAGTACCTATTGCACTAAGATGTGGTACTTCTGGACCAAGGACCATTTCATCACCCCCTTTTAGACGATATGGATCTGTCTTAGTGTCAAGCGACCGGACGACCATTGGAGTGCTAAGTGGATGGGCTTTATCCCTGCCAAACCGCTTTAATATTTTTTCAGTATAATTTGATTGATGCACCAAAATTCCATCAGTACTGTGCTCAATCTGTAAGCCAAGACAATATTTTGTCTTTCCAAGGTCTTTCATCTCAAACTCGCGTTTGAGATAATCAGCAGTCTTTTGGAGTTCTTCAGGAGTTCCAATTAGATTCATGTCATCGACATATACTGCCACTATCGCAAATCCAGACTCTGATTTCTTAATAAACACACATGGGCAAATAGGATCATTTGTATACCCTTCATTTAGTAAATATTTGCTGAGACGATTATACCACATTCGCCCAGATTGTTTTAACCCATATAATGATCTTCTCAATTTGATTGAGAACATGGCCCGTGGTTTATTCCTGGCAGCTTCAGGCAGCTTCAGTCCTTCTGGGACTTTCATGTATATGTCTGTATCCAACTCCCCATACAGGTATGCGGTAATGACATCAATAAGTCTCATTTCAAGTTTTTCGGAAACCACTAAGCTTATCAAGTAACGAAACGTAATTGCATCAATTACTAGAGAGTATGTTTCCACATAATCAATTCCAGGCCTTTGTGAAAAACCTTGCGCAACAAGTCGTGCTTTATACCTCGCGATCTCATTTTTCTCATTGCGCTTTCTTGTAAATACCCACTTGTAACCTACAGGGTTCACATTGGGTGGAGTTGGAACAATTGGTCCAAAAACACTCCTTTTTTCCAAAGAGTCTAATTCTGCCTGGATTGCATCTTTCCACTTAGGCCAATCCTGTCTCTGTGTGCATTCATCAATGGAGCAAGGCTCAATATCATCATCTTTTATGATCTCAGTAGTCACTAAAAATGCAAATATATTGTCGATAAAAATCACATCTCTGTTCCATAATTCATTAGTGGATGTATAATTTATGGAGATTTCTTGACTTTCAGGTACAGCTGCCATTTCAGGGGCACGTGTCTCATCAAGGACATTTTCCTTTTCAGGAATGTCCCTCTTGAGAGGGATTTGAACCATGAATTGTGGGCTCTCCATTTATTTCATTTGGATTCATTTTGGCCATCAACTTCCACTTTCAAGGAACTGAGTCCTTTGAGCCTAGTGGTCTGCCACGCTTCAGGCGTGCAACAGATGAGCCATTTGCTGGTGCATTGCTTTGTCCATTGTGAATATCAATCCTTGTAAGTGCATTTGCAGCTGGGATATGTGATTTCATCACCTTTGTTGCATCATTAAATGCATCTGGCATCTGATTTGCAATACTTTGGAGGTGAACGATCCTTCTCACTTCATTTTCGTATTGAGCGGTGTCTGCCGCGCGAATCTCACGGCCTGGGGTTCCGGGCCGAGGGGATTCGCGTTTAACACGCGGTTTCCTGCTTTTGGACGGGGTGCGTTTGTGCGCGGGCGTGCCAGCACGGTCTACCGTGCGTCGAGATGTTTGAAGCGGGTGAATGTGTTTTAGATGGTGCGCCTGTCTGGACTCGTCTTCTAATCAAACGATTGTAGCCGAGAGAGGAACTAGTCTCGGCTGTAAGGTTCACGGCCTGAACTACAAGGCCGTTGAGTGGTGGTGTTTGGTGGGTTTTGGGGCGGTGCTCCGGCGCGCTGCTCAATGAGCGGCGGTCGTATGATATATGGGGTGAGTGAGCGAACAACAAGGGTGGTGCTCCGGCGCCTTGAAAATCAAGGGTCGTTTGATATATTGATGAATGGATTTTCCTTACAAACTAACACTACTCCTAGAAAAGCAAGTAAAGATATTGAAAGTGCATTACAGGAAACTATAAGTTGCTCCGTGGGAGGCTTTTGTTTGGTGTTTGAACCCTTTGAAAGTAGTCCTGAGTCTTGTATTTATAGGTAGAGCTCCTGGAGGGATAATCGAGGCTGAAAATCTGCATGGTGGAGCCTGATTATGCCAAGTGGGTAGTCTAATCGACATTTGAGATCGTGAAGTATGGTGGTGTGACTCCATGAATCCCGGTGAATCTCGGCCGCCGCCCTAATCGTGGGTTCTGCGTTTCTGGCCGTGGAGACGCATTTATTGCTCTGATAGCCAATTACCTAATCTCTCAAGCTGCAAAGAACTTCGTGAGAATGTTGGCGTCTAATCACTCTGATCTCTGTCACCAAATCCTGACTCCAATCACTTCCCACCTTCCCTCGCGCATTAAATGCTCATTCTTGGCCAGTGGGTTTGCTGCAATAAACAGAGACCTTGCTTCATTAAATGAAGCGTGGGACCCTGCTGTCACGTGATGATCTGACTCTAATGCCTTTGGCCGTGACCTTGTTCGGTCTCGGCCTCGGCCTATCACTTTGGCCGAGATAATCATGCCTTGGTGATTTTTCTTGTTTCTTTGGAAGGCCAAACACTCTGACAAAAACGCTGCGTTTCAGTTTGAGGCCGAGAAGAGAAGTTCCCCCGGCCAATTCATGGCCGTGATTTATTTGGCACAAACAAGCGGTACGAGGATCGAGATGAGACAAAGTGGGTACATCCCACGATAATTCACGTCGTTCTTCAGGAACGAGTTTGCCTTATTCTTTAGGAACATATTTTTCTCCCCCTAATAGTGGGAAAATTGTCTCGTCAAAATGACAATCCGCAAATCGTGCCCTAAAGATATCACCCGTCAGGGGTTCCAGATATCTGATGATAGATGGTGAATCAAAGCCAACATATATTTCCAATCTGAGTTGAGGGCCCATCTTAGTACGTTGCGGTGGTGCAATAGGCACATATACTGCACAACCAAAAACTCTTAAATGTGAAATATTTGGTTGATTGCCCAACACAAGTTGTATCGGAGAATATTGATTGTTGACGACGGGCCTCAACCGCACCAGAGATACTGCATGTAAAATGGCATATCCCCAAGCAGAAACTAGCAACTTTTTTTTCATTAGCAATGTGCGTGCTATTAATTGAAGACGCTTAATCAAAGCTTCTGCCAAGCCATTTTGGGTATGAACATGGGGAACAGGATGTTCAATGTCAATGCCTAGCGACATGCAGTAATCATCAAAAGTTTGAGATGAAAATTCACCAGCATTATCGAGTCTAATTGACTTAATGGGATAATCTGGGAATTGGGCTCACAATTTAATTATCTGAGCCAAGAGCCTAGCAAATGCCATATTCCGAGTGGACAAAAGGCAAACATGTGACCATCAGGTAGATGCATCCACTAAGACCATAAAGTACCGAAATGGTCCACATGATGGATGAATAGGTCCACAAATGTCCCCTTGGATTCTCTGCAAAAATGATGGGGACTCAACATCAACTTTCGGTTGTGATGGTCTGATCACCAACTTCCCTTGTGAACAAGCTTGGCAAAAGCTATCACTTGATACCATAATGTGTTTTGTTAATAAGGGATGTCCCTTAGAGTTGGTGATGATCCTACGCATCATGGTGGATCCAGGATGACCCAACCGATCATGCCAAAGCTTAAAAGTATTTGAGTTAATGGACTTCTAGTCCATGACACTATGTGCCTCAATTATCCGTATGGTTGTACAGTACAATCCTGATGAGAGCGCATGAAGCTTCTCGAGTATACGCTTCTGGGTATCATTGGAAGTAATGCAAAGATATTCCATGTTTTCCTCATTCTTTGTTTCAACATGGTAGCCATTCAAATGTATGTCTTTGAAACTCAACAGATTCCTTCTGGAGTTAGATGAATACAAGGCATCTTGAATGGACAGTATTGTTCCATTTGGTAACATAACTTGGGCTATTCCTGAGCCTTCAATCAGATCTGCAGGATCTGATATGGTTGTTACCTTTGCTTTTGTAAGCATCAAGTTTGAGAAATACTTTCGATCTCGAAGGATTGTATGAGTAGTCGCACTGTTGCAAGACAAATATCTTTGCTAGAGCTCTTGTTTTGGGGGCATCCATAATTTATATCCATACCACACTGAATAAATAAAATAAGTTGAATCAATAAACAATCATTCAAACATTGCCACTTTTATTGGATTGAAATGAAGACAGGAAGAAAAAAACAATGCTTCAGATAATACAAATGTTACATGAAGGAATCTAATCCAAATTAGACCCATAAACTTCATTCCCCCTTTCGGCTACAAAATCGGAAACATCTAGATGCGTCTTATCTAACTGATGTGATTTTTCCGATGAGCCGTCTATGGCTGGCGGATCTGGTACAACATAATTTGTCTCCACTTTCCTATTTTTAAGTGAAGCTTGATAAAGATCAGCTAAGTGCTTCGGCGTACAGCATGTACGCGACCAATGTCCCTTTGCACCACATCTGTAACAAGTGCTTTCATCATTTCTGGGCACATGGCTTGTTTGTGCTTTTCCCTTATTTCTGGATACATTTTTGTCCCTTGGCCCCAAGCCATATGAATGAGCACCACGATCTTTTCTACTCCCTTGCCTTTGGCCACGCTTGCCTCCTCACCCACGTTTGTGGATACTGCCACGAGATGAGGTGGCATTCACTTCCCGAGATGCAGCATTTGTTTCAGGAAGTGGTGCTGAGTCCGTTGGGCGAGATTGGTGATTCTTCAATAAAAGCTCGTTGTTCTGCTCAGCTAACAAGAGGCAAGATACAAGTTCTGAGTACTTCGTGAAACCACTATGCCTATATTGCTGCTGCAGAAGCACATTTGAGGCATGGAATGTACTCAGAGTTTTTTCAAGCATATCTTCCTCAGAGATATTCTCACCACATAATTTCATAAGGGAGGTGATCCTGTGCATAGCTGAGTTGTATTCAGACACTGTCTTGAAATCCTGAAATCTCAAGTGTGTCCATTCGTATCTAGCTCTTGGGAGAGTCATCGTCTTCTGATGATTATATCTCTCACATAAAGCTTTCCACAGGACCAATGGTTCATCAACCACCACATATTCGCTTTTCAGCGCTTCATGAATGTGGCGGTGAAGGAAAATCATGGCCTTCGCATTTTCCTCAGGTGATGCATCACTTCCATCTTCAATTGCTTTTCCAAGGCCATTAGCACGCAGATGGATCTTGGCATCCAGGACCCATGATAGGTAGTTGTCCCCAGAAATGTCTAGGGCAGCGAATTCCAATTTTGCCAAATTTGCCATCTTCAAAAGAAAAATGAGGTGCATTAGAATTCGCAATAATCTTCAGGCTTAATATATTTTTGAACTTCAGGCCAAAGATATCATGCATATTTTACCCAAAATTTCAAGCTCGAGATTTGGGACATTAAGCCATTTATTAATTGAACTTCAGGCCCTGTAATTGTTTGAGGAACTCCAGGTTCTCATTTTGATTATAAAAATAAAGTGCTATAAATTTGCTGGTATGGACGATAAACCCGCACTATATTTTAAATGAAAGTAAATGTGCGATAAAGAAAATTTATAAAGTAAATTGCTTGTTGTATGGACGTTAAACCCGCACCATACTTTAAATAAAAGTAAATGTGCGGAAAGTAAATTCACAAAGTAAATTGCTTGCTGTATGGACGTTAATCCCGCACCATACTTTAAATAAAAGTAAATGTGCGGTAAAGTAAACGTGCTGGTATGGGCACCAATCCTGCTCCATACTTTTAAATAAAAGTAGTTGTGTGGACGATAAACCCGCACCACACTTTAAATAAATACTGCCGTATGGGTAATAAACCTACACCATACAGTAAATAAAATAAGTGTGGGGATAAAAACCACCACTAAAAATATAGGAGGTGAAAACTGTCCATAGTAAATGTGGGAACAAAACCACCACTAAATATATTATATTTTGTGGGCAATATAACTGCACCACTGTTCAAGATATAATAGATGGGTTTTAAGATCACACCATCATTTTTTTATGATAACTTGTGTTACAACGCGATGGGCAATGAAAATTACACCACCATAAAATAATAGAATGGGGTATAAAACCGCGCCATTCCAAATTATATTACAAAGAAATAAATTAAACAAAAATGGATGAAACAACACAAAAATTGTGAGAGCACAAAAAAGAAAGTTTGCATGTCGTCGTAGTAGTACAGTGAGAGGAGACATATGACGGAGAGGAGAAAGAGAAATAACCACATAGTGTGGAGCTGAGAAAATTTAAAGGTGGAGAGACTGTCGTGCTGATAACGTGTTATGAAATAAAATAATCAGAGTATGGGAATTACCATTGAATATTGGGAGTAGAATTGTATTTAGTTCTTGTGGTTTTACACTGACAGAACTTTCTTTACTGATAGAGCTCTCACACTCTCAGGATTCTTACTCACTCTTTCTTAGATTTCTCTCTGAATTGGTTGTGTAGTCTGCAACTAAGAGGGAGCCTATTTATAGGCACTTACAATGACCTCCCGTGAATAAAAGAAGAAACATAATGATGTTTCTACCCAATCAATATTATTCACCTTTTGACCATGTGGGCTTCACCCATTCTACTTTACAACACTTTTGACTTTTTTTATCTACACCCAACAAACATCTAACTTAACTCCACTATTTATTTCATCAAAACCTTAAAATCCACTAAACTTGTCATAATAAATTAAAAAAAGTTAAATATAAAAGTATTTCAACACAAACCTACTTCCAAATTCGACTAGCCACCTTTGTTAGGATCCTATGGATCCTAAATGATGCCATCCCAATATCAGGACCAAGTCCTTTTTCCTTTTAGTTGTAATAACACCTGGCATTTTTGGATTTTGATATGCGCTAGGTTCCTACTTACCTTCATGTCAAAGTTGCTGCGGTCCACATGATCGACGATGCGGCTTTATGTATGCGATGGTTTGAAACTCGTTTCCCTCACTCTACTTGGTCTTCCTTCTTGGAGGCTATACTGGCCCATTTTGGCCAAGGGGATTCTCTGGATTTCAATTCGGCCCTGTCACATATTCAACAACATGGTTTTGTGGACGAGTATAATGCGGAATTTGTCAAGCTTTCCTGTCGAGCTCTTGATTGGACCGATGACCAACTCATGGGTGTTTATGTTGGCGATCTAGAGCCTGACCTGTGCCAAACACCTCACCCGCGTTCTCTATAATCGGCGTGCACTAATCCCTCCACCCACTGCAACCAAAATTCTAGAGCGGCTTCGAGCACTCCTTCCCATTCGTTTGCTTGCTCCTGCCAATCCCTTGGGGTCTTCTAGCACCCCTACTGTTCGTCGTCTCTCAGCTGCTGAAGTGCAGGAACATAGGGAAAAAAAATTATATTTCAATTGTGATGAACCGTTTCGTGCTAGACACCGCTATAAAAAGCCTCAACTTTTGATGATTGAGACTAATTGGGAACCTTCAGCCTCCTCATTTGAGGACATCATTGCCCATGAAATTTGTGCTAGTGAATCTCTGCCGTCAGTTACCACCTCTGACTTCGAGCCCTCTATTTCCATTCAGGCACTCACAGGCTCTGCCTGCTCCTGCACTATGCACATTGTGGGTCATGTGGGAAAAATTCATTGACACCAGCTCAACCCACAATTTGCTGAATCCCACTATTGCTTGCCTTTTGGGCCATAGTATCGATGCCTCCAAGTAGCCCAAACGCATTCAAGTGGCAAATAACGATTTCACTGAAACTAAAGGCTTTGTCCCCAAGTTCAATATGAATTTACAGAACTATCAGCTAGAAACAAATTCGTGTGACTTAATTTTGGGAGCAGATTGGCTTGATACACAAGGCTTCATTGGTTGGGATTTCAAAAATAAAATCATGATACTCAGGGCTGCTGGCAGAGTGCGTCGCTTGGTGGGCCAAACCTCTATTGCCACTTTCTTGGTGGACTCCGAGCCTATGACCAAAATATTGGCCCAAGAGAAACAGGGTTTTATCGCTCAGCTTGTGGCACTTGATGACCCGATTCCTCCAACAACACCTCCTAGTACCTACTGCTCTTGGCCTTCTTTTAGCCAAGTTCACCAAGCTCTTCTCTGCGCCCACTGGTCTTCCACTTTTCAGACCTACTGGCCATCAGATTCCACTTAATCCAGGCACCCCACCAGTGAATGTCAGGCCATATAAGTACCCACATTTTCAAAAATCTGAGATTGAAACTATCGTATGTGAAATGCTTGCTGCTGGTCTTGTCCAGCCCAGTTGTAGCACCTATTCATCCCCTGTTCTCCTTGTTAAGAAAAAGTTAAGGATCGTTTTCCAATCCCAGTTATTGACGAGCTCCTTGATGAATTATATGGAGCAATTGTCTTCTCTAAATTGGACATGAGATCCGGATATCATCAAATCAGAATGCACTCAGATGATGTAGCCAAAACTGCGTTTCGTACACACAAAGGCCATTTTGAATTTCTCATTATGCCATTCGGCTTATCGAACACACCATCCACGTTCCAATCACTGATGAACGATATCTTCCGCCCATTCCTTCGCCAATTCATCCTCCTTTTTATACGACATCCTCATCTACAGCAAGGATATGACGACACATTTACAACATTTACAGAAAGTTTTTCAGGTTCTTCCACTCCCATAACCTTAAATTGAAGTTATCTAAATGTGATTTTAGCAAAATGACCATTAGCTACCTTGGCCATATTTTTTCCAGCCAAGGATTGGCAGTGGATCCCTAAAAAATTCAAGCCATCAAGGCGTGGCCCTAGCCCAAGAAAGCTTTAAGAGGATTCCTTGGGTTAACGGGATATTATCGCAAATTTGTGCGAACCTATGATATCATTTCAAAACCATTGGCTGAGATGTTAAAAAAGGATATAGTTTCATATGGTTCCCAGCTTTAGAACAAGCCTTTGTTGCCTTGAGAGATGCTATGTGCTCCACCCCAGTGCTTGCATTACCAAATTTCACCCAACCTTTCGTAGTTGAAAGTGATGCTTCAAATGTGGGTATTGGCGCAATGTTATCTCAGAACAATCATCCCATTGCTTTCCTTAGCAAACAACTTTCACCCAAGAATCAGTTGCTCTTGACATATGAGAAAGAAATGTTGGCTATCCTCTTTGCGATTCAAAAGTGGCGAACCTACTTCATGGGTTCCTCATTCAAGATCATCACGGACCACCAGACATTGCGCCATCTTCATGTTCAGCATATTACTACCCCAGCCCAACATAAATGGTTATCTAAACTCATGGGATATAACTACACTTTGGAATACAAAGCAGGTTCTCTCAACTTTGCTGCAGATGCACTTTCGTTCCAAAATGATGTGTTTACACTTTTGGCTGTCTCAGGTCCCATCTTTGATGGTTTGGTTGACATCCAACAAGCTATACCATTGATCCTACCACCAAGGATATCATTCAATCCATCAAGCACCAAACCCAACCTCCAAAATGGTTTACACTTGCCAACAACACCTTGTTCTACCGTAATCGCATCTTTATGCATGTTACATCAAATTGGCATTCCAAACTTCTCACCGAATTCATGCTTCTCCCACAACGAGACACTCAATTTCTTCCACACATACAAACGTATTTCTCGCTCTTTTCTCTGGCCGGAGTTGAAGAAAGATGTCAAAGCATTTGTGACTGCTTGTGACATTTGCCAGCGCAATACTTATGAGACCATACGACCTCCTGGCCTACTAAAAATTTTATCCATCCCACAGGGTGCGTGGCAAGATGTTTCAATGGATTTTGTAGAGGGATTATCAACTTCGGAGGGTCAGAATGTCCTACTTGTGATCGTTGATCGATTAACAAAATATGGTCATTTCATTCCTTTATCTCATCTGTTCACAGCAGCAAGTGTCTAAAAAATCGATATTATCGCCGAAATATCAGCGATAATATCGTTTTTTTTGCAAGCCGATATTCTGGGAACAACCCAAGTATATTTTGTCCAAATATCGAAATTATCACCGAAAATATCGACGACATATCGCTATCGATATTGTCGTGCAAATTTGAACTAAAATGGTAGCTCCAATTGGTTGTAACAGAAGGCTCTGTTGCTACAACACCAACATTGAGAGCCACAAAATCGATCAGAATCGAATTTGATTAAGAAATTGAAGATCAGCGGGAATTGAATGAGAGAGTGCGCGAGTGAGATAGAGAGTGTACGGACCAGATGTCTTGGATAGAAGAAGACTGGGAGAGGAGCAAGTCGAGGACTTGGATGGCCTTGGACCAGTTGCGTGTGCTGCAGAGCTTGGCGAGCTCCGCTCTGGAAAGGCGCAGTCTGTGTTCGTGTTTGTTCCTTTCTTTGCTTCAACAACTCTAGCAAGAGGAAAGTGGTGGGGATTAAAGAGGGATGGGGGTAAAATGGGAATAGGGAAAAAAAAAGGTAAAGTTGAAAACTGAGAAGGGGGCAGCGAGGAGAGGAATGGCTGTGAGTCACTGGATGTCTTGTATGTGTTCATACGTGCGAGTCACACGTGTTCCACGATTTGACATGATTGGTTGGTTGAGCTTTAGTACTTTATTTGACATGCCTCTGTGACATTTGACATGATTTCAAATGTCTGTAAACTAATATTTATTATATAGGATAAATTTCTATATTAAAAAAGACACCAAGAGGATTCGAACCCCTCCCATTTTACTCCTTCAACACCTTAACCACCATGTCACTTATGTTTTTGTGAAAATATGCTAATATATATATATATATATATATATATATATATATATATATATATATACATGGTTTTGTTTTGAATTCTTTTTTTAAATATTTATATATATACATGGTTTTATATATATAATATTTTTTCATTAATTACTACATACTTTCTACACTCAAAGTGTTTGCCAGTTCGCTATATAATCAACTTAAATAAGTTAAATCCATCATGCAATGCATTTCCTTCCAATTTTTTATGATAAACTAATAGATAATTGACTAAATAAATATCCTGCAAAGTTTCAATAAAAATTTCCAAGTTTTTCTTACAATTTCCGTTGTTTTTATTCAATTTTTATCAATATCGATAATATCCCGATATTTCCATCGAAATTTCCGTGTTTTTGGCCTACCGATATTTTAGACCTTGACACAGTAGCTAAGGTGGCTAATCTCTTTATCAAAGAGGTTTTTTGCCTCCACGGTATGCCTAAAAGCATTGTAAGCGACTGGGATCCTATTTTTTTCTCTAATTTATGGGAAGCTTTTTTTCAAGCATAGGGTACTGCTCTCTACCGTAGCTCTTCCTACCACCCCCAAAGTGATGGCCAAACCGAGGTATTAAATAGAACGGTCGAGCACTATTTGCGATGCTTTTCTACAGACAAGCTTTCTACATGGACTTCATGGCTTCCGTGGGCGGAAGGGTGGTACAACACCACATTCCAAGCCACCATCAAAATGAGTCCATTTGAGGCCCTTTACGGCACTCCACCTCTTGCATTGTCATACTACCTGTTTGTGCAAATAATCTCGCGGGAGAATATTCGCTTCTAGATCCTTCAACCTTTGATCTTCCTTTTCTCTCCTTCTCGATTCCTGTAAAAAAGATTGGAGTAAATAGACCACACCCGGGGGGTGTTGGCCAAAGGCCCTCCGATGCCTAAGTTAGTTCGAGTGTTTGTAGGAAAACAATAGCTAAGCAAAGGGTACGGAGTTTGTATGTATGGTGTGAACCAGGCGGCCGGAGCCGTGTGGAGAAAATATGGAGAGTGGAGAGTGGAGAGAGAGAGAGAAGAGAGCTTCGGGTATTTTCTCGGGTATCAGGAGTAGGTTTAGATGTAGGGTTTTTGAAGTACCTTGAATGATGAATAAACCCATCTATTTAGGGGAACCTCGGGGCTAGGGTTTCGTAGAGATTGAGTCGGACTCGATTACATCTCTTTATTATGATAATATCTGATAATTAATTATTCAAATAATATCCCCTTATTGTGATAATATCCGAATTAATGATATTATCTCATTTAAATAAAGATAATATCTGATTTAATGATATTATCTTAATTAATTATAAGATAATGCCCTATAATTAAGATATTATCCCAATTAATTAATTAACCAAATAAATTGGTTTAATTAATCAATTTACGGGATAATCTTCTTTTCCACGTGGCGTGCTCTGATTGGAGACGAAAATATTTGCTCCCACACTACCTCCCTGGTTCTAGCTTAGTTCAGGTTGTGGATCAGACTCTGCAACAAGGAGACACGTTGCTTACTCAACTCCGTTGCAATATCTAACAAGCTCAAGGCCGTATGAAGTTTTATGTAGATTGCCACTGAACTGACATTGAATTTGCAGTGGGCGATTGGGTGTTTTTGCGCCTACAGCCGTACTGCCAAACCACCATTGCAACACCTCACAACCACGAGCTTTCTCCCAAGTTCTATGGCCCATATCAAATTGAAGCTCGTATTGGTACAGTTACTTACTACCTCCGCCTTCCCCCATCCTCGAAGATTCACCCTGTTTTCCATGCATGTATCCTTACTCAAGGCCAAAGTGGGAAGCACAATCACTCCATCATCTCACCTACCTCCTCTTAAGTTTGCTCCAGAGTTCCAATGGCTCCCTGAATCCATCATTGAGCGCCGCTTGACCAAGCAACACAACAAACCAGTCATTCAGTGGCTGATTAAATGGATTGGTGTGCTTACTAAAGACGCCACATGGGAGCTGGCAAATGAGATTCTCGTGTGTTTTCCTTCCTTTAACGCCTGAGAACAGGCTTCATTCCTTTTTATCCGTTAGTACTATTCCTAGAAATGCAGCAATCGTGACGACCAGCCTGTAGGACCTTGTATAAACCTTAGCCATTTGGGATGGAAATGGCATTGAGTAAAAAACTAAACCTTTCTCTTCCTATCATTTCTTATTCTATAGGTAAGGGTACCTACTAACCTTTCATGGCCTCTCTCTCTTTCTCTCCTTGCTCCCTCTCTCCCCACCCATCCAATCTATTCAATCGTAACCATATCAATTGAAAAAGAAACCAAGAAGCAAGAGAATAAACATAAAAAATATGATTGTGCCCATTAAAGAGAACGTAAAAGTACTTTTTGACCCCTAAATTTACATACAGGATAAACACTGCTAAAGAAAGTAGAATTCATGGACAACATCAACCATTTTTACAAATTCGAGGACAAAAATACAAATCAAGTCTAAGTTGAGGGACTATGACAAATAAAACGCCTAACTTATTATATTTTGAAATGTTGTTTTTTCATTTATTATTTATTGTGAGCGTGTACCAATTGGTTTTCTTTTTTTCTTTTTTCTTTTTTCTTTTAATATTAAAAACGATAATGGGTAGTTGCGTTTTATAAAAATAAGACCCATTATCTGATTTTGTTTTTATTTTTTAAAAAAATTAATATAAAAAAGTGTGAATTTATCATACTATTTTTATTTAATTAATAATTTCAATTCTTAATATTTGTATTAACTAAGGGCATTTTCTGGTCTTTGGAATGTTTCGTCATTTTTTATCTTTTGCTTTATATATATAGATTATTTACCTTGCTTTTAATTTTTTTTTTTTTAAAAAAAAAATGAGGAGCTTCCTCTTTAAACGGAGAAGACCTCCATATACGGATTTTTCTGAGTCTTGTTCTTTACCTGCCTCTGCTCTGTGTCCATGTGAGCTTCAGGAAAAAAAAATAATAATAATTAAGACCACCATATATCACCATGACCAGCCCCCCTGAAAATCCTGACGTGACCATGACCCCAGTTGAAGAAGAAGTTCCTCAACAAAACCAAAACCTTGATTCTGAATCTCATTCCCAATCTAAAACCCTAACCCTAGAACCCACTCGAGACCCAGAAATCCAACAAAACCCTCTTCAATTGGATGCAAACAAACCCAAACCAGAGGAATTTCCCGTCCGATCTCCTCGTAGTACTACCATAACCTTCTATCGCCGAACAGGAACGAAACGAAAGAAGTTGGGCCAGAAGCGAAGAGCTGCTGTTGCAGGAAAGAAGTCTGAGCAGAAGCTTCAGATTCAGAAAGAATCCCTAAACCCCATTCCGTTCGTACCCGTCAAAAGTCTCGACTTTGAGAAACACGAGAAGCTCCTCAAATGGCTGAACTTGTGGGATTTCGTTCATATCGACTTCGATCGGACTATTCGAGTTGACCTTCTTGCCGAATTGATCTCCCACTTCAACCCTAACATGCGGGGTAGCTATGTCAATGGGGTCAAGATTATGGTCAACCGGGCCGACTTGGCAAGGGCCTTGAAGCTGCCGGTAAAGAAGAGTGCAGTGGCGGATGGCGCTGAGGAGCCTCCCGCCGCTTCCGAGGAATCGATAGCTTTCATCGAAGAGTTTGTATCGAATTGGGTGCTTTTGCACGAGGATACGTGGATGATGCCGAGCGAGGTTTTGAATTGGACTAAAGCAATCAAAGAGGGGCACTTTGGGAAGGTGGATTGGGCTGGTTTGATTTGGTTTATGGTGGAGAAGGAGTTAGCTCAGGCGCCCAAATTGGGGGATTGTTACTATGCGTCGCATTTGCAGTGTTTGATAAAATCGCAACGTGAGGAGTTGTTAATGGTGAAAGCACAAGAGCCTACGGTTCATGTTGATGTGGATTTGGATTTGGATGCGGATGTGGATGTGGATGTGGATGTGGATGCGAAGGAGGAAGAGGAGGAAGATGAAGAGGATGGTAATGGGGATGTGAAAATGGGTGGGGAGAATGGTGTTAAGGGATTTGGATTGGAAGAGAAAAACATTGAATTGTGTCTTGGGCAAGAGAGTGTGGATAGAGCTGATGTTGGGCAAGACAATGTGGAGAGAACTGATGTTGGGCAAGACAATTTGGAGAAAGATGATGTTGGGCGAGATAATGTGGAGAGAGATGATGTTGGGCAAGAAAATCTCGAGTTTAGTGTTGAGAAGGAGCATGTAGGGGTTGAGGATGCAATGAATTTTGAAGAATGTAAGGTGGAAGAGCATGGACAATGGCTTTTAGATGGGAAGAGTAATGTAAGCGAACCTTGTTTGCAGCGGTGTAATAATCTTGGTGAAGTTAAGAGTTTGGGTTTTGGGGAAGAGGGACAAAAAGGTATGGAGGTTGGAGGAGTAGAGGAAGAAGGAAATGAAGAGGAGGAAGAAGGCGAAGAGGAGGAGGAAGAGGGAGGTTTTCATCTTTCACTCAAAGGTATGCCATTAGAGGGGTTGCCTTCAGGTAGTCTTATTCAGGCAATGGAAGCTGCACAAATTCCTCTTAGTTCTGGTATGTCAATGCGAGATCATTTCTCCGGGGAGTTTGTTTCTTCAAGGGATGATAGCCGAATGCTTCCTGGTAGTTCCTCACTCTTTGGAAGTGGTCTCAAGAGAGAGCTTATCCACGAGAATGCCAACTCTCATCACCCTCTCAATGGTAATAAGCGGTTGAGGATTGATGGCCCTTGGGATGGTAAGCTGTCTGGTGAATTTGAGACTTGTATGGAGCAAATGCAGCACTGGATGGAAAAAGCTAGAATGGTATATGTGGAGAAAGAACAAGCTTGCGAGGAATCTACTGTTCACCAGCAGATGTTAATGGATGGATTGCAGCAAAGGGATGAGATGATTGATCACTTGCATAAGGCCAAGGCTGAAGAGCACCAGAAGAGAGAAGTGGAGGTGTATCGTCTTGAGCGTGAGCTCTATGTAATGGGAAATCTCTTGGATGGCTATAGGAAGGCTTTAAAGGAAACACAAAAAGCATTTGCTGAATATAGAGCACGTTGTCCACAGGCAGATGAGCCACTTTACAGGGATGTTCCTGGGTCTGGGGGCCTTGTTTTGAGCACCATGGAATTGGAAAAGCAACGCCTGAAGAAAGAAGAAGAAGAGAGGATGAACCGTCAGTTGATTGAAAAAAAGATTAGAGACTTTGAAGCTGGGTGGATTAGCAACTTTGAAGCACACCACAAAAATGTTGAATTATTAAGTAACAGGTTGCTGGATGTAGAGAATGAAGTGAAACTTCTTCATGAACGGCTTGCAAAACAGAGGACTGCAAAAGTAACAGAATCTGCCCCAAATGATACAGAATGATGCATGGTAAGTCATCAATTTGTGTTATCAATGTGTAAAACATATATAGCTTTAGTTAGTTATTTGATGTGACTTTGTCCTCATGTTGTGATGCAGTATCCCCATACCTTATAATCAGACGAAAGCATTAATATCTAAAAGTAAATCTGTGATCATTCAATTCTTTTTAATTCCCAAACTTGATTCTCACGGTGTCTGGATTTTGGGAATTTTCATATAAATGATAACATTTTTCAAACTTTTCTTGCATCTATATATCACTGTGTGATGATATGATCTTACTGCAGTTTGACTCTATAGTATATCTTTGAAATGAAAAGAATAGATTGGACCATGGCGCAAATCTACTTCATCTTTTAGAGTTCTACTAACTACTTATATTGGATAGGGAAATTGTTTTGAGATCAGATCAATAGGTTCAGGTATGGGGGTGGGACACGATGTTGTGGAGAGGAGTGTTTCTTCCCATGGAGAAAGATGCATGTTCCAAAGCCCTTAGGTTAACCCCCTTTTTATCTGGACATTAACCCCTTGGTGGATCATCTTTTGGTGCATGGTCCGCTGGCATGGGGATGGTTGTGGCTTTTGCTTTGCTTGGAGTTCTTGGGTAATCCTGAAGAGAACAAAGGGGTCTTCCTTTGAGATTCTTGTCATGGAAAGTTTAAGAGAGAGAGAGAGAGAGAGAGAGAGAGAGAGAGAGAGAGAGAGAGAGAGAGAGAGAGAGAGAGAAGATTCATTGAAGAATGTGTCCGGGTCTTATATATTTCGCCTACTGGTTTGGCAGGTGTTGACAGTCAAAAGAGAAGAAAGTTTCAGTTAATATGCATCTATACTTGTTTAATCAGTGTAGTGGAAATTATGGATCCAGTGGTGGTGGTAGGGTGGTAGGGTGGTAGTGTTGGCCCCTTCACCCATGATGATGTCAATTTCCTAATTGGCATTGGACTTTCTTATACAATCATCTCCATCATATAGGCGGCATCATTTGTAGTGATGGTTTTGCTGCCAATGATGTGCTCAGAAAATTTAGTGCTGTTTGTCTTAGTATCTTCACTAGAAACCCCACTGAGTCATGGAAAAGGCTTTATGCCTATAATAGTTTTTGCTTACATACAAGATTGTGAGCTGCTTTTCTTTACTAGTGTATTGGCATATGAGACATTGTATGAGCTCGCATGTGTGTTCACTGTACACATGCACTGCACACTCAAGCACTGGTGCCTGAATCCAAGTGTCCCAGTAATTCATTTATGGGAGCACAAGAGGTGCTGGAATTGTGTTCATGAGGTGTTCATTCTTTTATTTTCATGAATCTCTTGTTATTTTCAGTCACTTTTACATGTGATGGTTTTTTGGCAGGCTGGAGAGTGTTCAGTTCTGCAAACACATGCCACAAGCCTGGTGCAAGTTCGGACAGGATGGGGAGGAGGCGATACACGTACGGAAGATCTGTTCACTGTTTGTAGTTGACTCTAACGTTTTGCTTTACTGGTAGTCTGCTTTATATTAGAGGTATAACTAGCTTATATGGTATCCGTAAATATATTAGGATTTTATGCTTATCTTTGTCGGGCATAATTTCATTTTGCGTAACATTTGAAGCATGCATGCCTATAGGTTAGTGAACCAGCGAAGGTCTCTTTTGAAAATATATTTGGTTTCGATATCAGTCATGTTTGCAGGGTATGGTCTTCGTAATGGCCTTTAAACTCAAGTATGAAGCCATTGAAGTGGATCTATCTGGTCTGCTGGAACTTGTAATTATACCTACTGATCATACTTGTGCCTTAAGTTAGTAAGATTGGCTTTATTATGCTATTCATTGTGGTGTTTATAAATCAGAATTTTTCTATTCTCATCTGCTGGCCTGCTGTGCTGCCTTTTAAACCGTGGAGAAGACCTGTTTGAATGAAGTGAGAACAGGATTTTGGGCCAACCAAGGCACTTTTTAAATTTTAGTTTTTTGGAAGTGTATTTTTTATTTATTTTTAAATGTAAGCAATAGTTTAAATTATTCTAAATTAAACTAATCTATAGGGAGGGGGATTCAAACGTTGGTGCAAGGCGGGATCACTGCCTTCGGCAATTGGCCTAACCCACGTCTTCTGTAACTGGCCTATGAATGGTGTCAGGTTCGAATCCCTGTGTTATATTAACAATGCATGTGTGAGAAACCTCCTCTCCCAATATCGCTTATATAAAAAAAAGAAGAGAGTGAACTGAAAATGACACAATTTAAGACTAGATGCAATTGAAATTTCAATATTGGATAGAGCGAGCAAGCAAGAAAGCCAACATAATGAAACGTCCCATATCCCAGGGACATTACAATTTGCAAAAAGAGAAACTTTAATCAGAGCATTGAATAGAATAATCCCTTTGCGCATAAATGAATTATTTGGATTTAATTCAATTCTGTAAATTGTTTCCTTCCAATGTGAACCAAAACGGAATTAGAAAACAGAAATTTGAAATAGAACTCAAAAACGAAAACAAAAAACAAAATGAGCATTTCCTTCCAACTCCAACTCTCTGATTCTTCGCACCATAAAAAATACAAGACATCAAAGAATGAACTGGTAACATTAATCTGAAACTGAAACTGAAACTGAATCAGGACAGATGACGAATTCATTGATGTTAAGATGCAACAAAAAATAATAAAAAATTGGGGTCACCATATCCAATGGATTTTGGGTTTGAAAAACAGAAAATGGACTTTGAAAACACTACTGAACGCCCCTTAAAGTCTTTTATCTATATATATAAAGCAAAAGGCAGAGAATGGTGAAATATTCAAAATGCCATAAAATGTCCTTGGTTAATTCAAACATTAAGAATTGAAATTATTAATTAAATGAGGATAATATGATAAATTCACATTTTTTTATATTAAAAAAAATAAAAATAAAAACAAAATCAGATAATAGGTCCTAATTTATGGAGCTAGTCTCTACTACAATAAAGCCATGCCAAAAACAATTCGGGTTACATGCTTCACTAAAAAAAATTTGACAAAAACACCGCTCAAACACAAAAAAAAAAAAAAAAAAAGGAAAAAGAAAGATCACTTATGTGAAATTCATATTTATATTCACATGGACATTATTATAATTAAAACAAACAAAGAATAAAAATAAATAAAAAAGAGTAAATTAAGACCTGCATAATTAACTTATTAACTAACATAGTAGTAGAAAGAATCCATGCTGCATCTAAACTTCAAATGGTTTAGCTTTAACCATATTAATGGTTTACATTATTGGTTGAGAGAGAATCAAAGTAGATTTACCAATGAATCGCGAAATGCTATGGTTCTTTTTTTTTTTTTTTTCAGAAGAAATTCGCAGAATCATGCACCTTTTTTTCCTAATTATAATGAAAAAATGGTAGTCGGTTGGATCCAGCATATTCTTGAAATAAACAACTCGCACACACTCCCTTTCCAAAAAAAAAAATCAACACAACAAGCACTACGCTCAGATTTATTGGATTTGTCAAGGGAAAAACAAAAATTAAGCCAAAATAATATTAGGAGTACTGTCATGAACTTCTGTGACTAGTTTCACTTTGAGCTCTCAAGGTAGTCCTTGTGTTAATTGAGGAGCCTTTTGAGTATTTGTTTACTGTCCGGATCCCACCAAATCGTTCCCCATTTGGGATTTGGGGCTGTTTGTTAGGGTTTTATTTATCAGTTGTATTGTATGTAAGGTACACTAATATCTATCTATGTATGCTAAGTAAAGTGGAATTTTGTATTTGTTTAGGGTTTCTCCCTTTATTTTGCACGTTTTCTTTTTAAAATAATTTAGTTTGGTTTTGTAATTTCCAACCACGAGACCCCTAAATGTAAATTGTCAAGTCTAAAATCTCTAACTTACTTTGGTGATCAGTTCTCCTGTTGCTAATGGCAAAATTTACATGAAAAAAATGTAATGCAACTCAATAGGACATATAGTCTCAATCATGTGCGGTCCGAAAATAATGATGTGAATTAAAAATTTTGCAAATTAGAGAAACAAAATAATATTCATATGTCGAATGCCTATAACGATTAAAATCTTTTGTAACCGAACTAGAAAGAATGACAATTCATTTCAACATTCACATATTTCCATACTATCAATGAAATTTCGGCATGTTAATAAAATATCTTCTAATCTACAATATTGATAAATGATTAACGATTGCGAAAAATAAAAAAATAAGACAGGCATAAAGCATTATAAAAAAAGATAGTGTTTGTTTTAACAAAACTAGCTTCTTCGCAACACAGGAGGCCTTTTTCAATCACACTCTACACTTAAAAATCTTTTTATTTTTTGTAATTATATTTTTCTATGTGTTTGTTTTAATCACGAGCATTAAATATCACAAATACATCACAAAAGCGAAATAGAGTATTTTGGTGCTAAAGCGAACCGCCTGCTCTGGATATTGTTGTGCGCGTTGACCTCTTTATTCTTCGCGGGGCCTCCGATCTTCGTCTCCAAGCACAAAATCTATAAATAGCAAAACACAAAACTCGGATCCATATTCACAGAAAGGAAATCAAAACCCAGAACACAAAGATGGACGACAAAGAAGATACCAACAGAGTCGGCGAAATCGAGGAATCGGACCCGAAATCCGACAGGTCATCACGGAACCCGAATCCGAATCCGAAAACCGCGAGGACGAAGGTTCCAGAAGTGGAGGTCTACTTGTATCGGCGAGGCAAAGGCCCGATCGACACGTTCGGGACGAGCCTCGGGGGTTGGGACCAGAACCAGTTGGAGGTCCGAGACATTCTCGACAAGTACGGCTTCAAATCGCTTTACGCTTTCAATACCGGGTCCGGTCGCGGCGTTCCGATCCGGTTTAACCCCAGGAACGGCAGGTCTATGCTGGCTTATAAAGATGGATCTACGGTTCACATTGACGGAGAGCCCAAGGTACTTCATTTCTACTTCATTTCTATATCTTTTTTTTATAATTTTTTTATGAAAACCCAATTTGTGAAATTAATCCAAGCAAGTTTCTCTCTGGTTGCCGAGAAAATTTGGTTGCATTGGGTAGAAAAAAATGCAACTTTAATGTGGTCATAAGAGATACTGAATTTGATTCTGAGATAGAATAGATAGAGAAGTGTTTGACACTTAATGCAGAATTTTTCATATTGAGAATGCTTTGTTAAGGCAATTATATTTTCATGGTTTGCAGCCATGATATTCCAACTATATGAAATAAATGAACTAGGCTGCAGGTCACTCTCAATCAGCAATAGGGTAGTTCCTCCATACAATCAGAACCTCTAAAGCAAGATATAGTATAGCAATTTACTTCGTTGAATTTGAGCCATCAATTTCCATGCTTATTTTCTGTTCTTTTGTTTACATGACATTGTGTTTGCAGCCTAAGAATGGATGTGATTGTGACTATTGAGTTCACCTAAAGAACTTTCCGGATTCATCTTATAGGTTTTGATCATTTATATGATAGACACTGAGTTTTACAACCACATATTCCTAAACAGTAGGATTTCACAGCATTTTTCTTGAAGAATTCTTTATCATTTGTTAGAAAATTTGGCATCAAAGTAATAATTTGATTTTTCAAAATAAGACTCCGTCCCTTAATCAAGCCATTAGTCATATTAAATTTCTATTCAGTATAAGGTATTAAGTAATGACATTCAGTTGGTTAAGAACATTTATCCGTACACGAGAGGTCTTAGGTTCGATTTCCACTCCCTCAATATCACTTGTAAAAAAAAAGGCACAAAATACTGACCTCCAATTTGGTTAGGTAAATAATAACCTAATAGCTGTATTTAATCTAAAGAGGACACTTGAAGTTCAAATTCTCTTTGCACACATGATGATGTACGATAACAGTCTGAGGTTTAAGTTGAGATATAAACAGTTATGTATGCCTATTTCAGCTTAATTTAATGAAAAGACCCAAAAGAAATAACCAAAATTTGAAGTAATTTTGGATATTTCCATACGAAATCCGGAGATACTGAAGAGAAGAGATTAGAGGCGAAGATGATCAAGCATGAGAAACAGCTGAGAGAAAGGAAGATGCATTTGAACTGAAGATATGCTGAATTAAACTCAAATATTGTATAACAAACATGAAAATCCACATATTTGGGACATAAGAAAACAATAGCTAAAGGAAGAACCAAAGATAGTAGCTCAAGACCACATAAGGAACTCTTACCCAAAAGTTAATTTAAAGATTCCATGAAGTTGATTTTCACAAGTCAAAACATGAAGCATAAATTTCATTTCGAAAGTTGAAGCAGCAACTCATAGTGAGACAATCCAAAATGGGTTCCTACAGTTCGGGGTTTCTTGACGTTCATCTGACAAAAACAGGACCACTTTCCTAAAAGTCAAAATGGCAAAAGATCCCGTAAAGAACCTGCAGGATTCATCTTATAGGTTTTGTTCATTTATATCATAGACACTGAGTTTTACAACTACATATTCCTAAAAGAAATAGGATTTCACAGCATTGTTACGGTGGGTACTTCGCCTGTTTTTCATTTTTAGGGTCAGAAACTGTTGCTATTAGCACAGCACCACAGAAAGTTGTGCACCACATACTTTCTTATGTGTTTTTTGTCTATTTCATGAGCAGTCTGTTAGGATCTCCTGCATCTTTTGTCTTTCCACCCTCGCATTTCCTTCTAAAAGGCAAATAATTGGATTTTCTCCCATGTAAAGGAATGCTCTGCAGGTGGACTGTTTACAATTTATTTGCCCCAAGATTCTTTGATATGCATTATGTTGCAGACAGCGGAATGTTGCAGTGACATGTGATATGTCATTTGGCACTAGTTTTCCTACTTAATTCTTCTCTGAACGCAGGATTCCTTGATCCAACCGGTGACAAAAATCTTGCTTGGAGTAGCTGTTATAACCGTCTTGATAACCTTGGTTTTGAGAGATCCTCCACAGTGGGTCCAAAAATTGAACATTTCTGGCGGAAATTTTCCTCCTTGGATCATTGCTCTGGTGGTAATAGTTTTTCTTCGGATGAGGAAGAGAACCGGAGATTTGCTGAAAAAGTATGGTTGGTGAAAGGTGCCATTGATGCTTTCCTTTGTAAGGCCTTTTTGTTTCTCAAATTTTGTCAAAAAGAATTTGATTCAGTATCAACTGAATTTTGACGATGAAGCAAGTGATGCTCATTTGGACGTCGTCATAACTGAAATTGGTGACAAGCTGCACTGAAAGATAAATTGATTAGCAACAAACTTAAATTATGTCTGAAATACCAAACCTCAGAAACAACATTCCTAAGATCATCTTGTTGCAACATTAAGATTCAAAACAATAGATTGATAAATGGGTGATTACAATCCTACTTGGATATATAAGACAATGACATTAAAATCACTGTCAACTTTGGTTGTTTGTTCGGCCCTCAGTTGTGCTTAATTGGGTTGTGTTTGTTGCATGCTGCCTTTTAGCCTGGTTGTTAGCTCCAGAATGATTTCCCTAATATTCACTAAGCATATGTAGTAATGTCAATCTTCTTATAGCTCCAGAATGATTTAACTAGCGTGAAAATGTCATCCTCTGCTTTCGTGGAAATGTGAGTGCATACATTTTGACTAGATTGACACCTACTACTATTAACTAATTCATAAATCATGTAGTACCTCATAAATCCTGTTCTCCAAATATTTTAATTTAAAAAAAGTTATTATAGGTTGTTTATTTCAAGATACAACTAGCACTGCCCAATTCTACTCAACATATTGACCCTCGCTTATATTAATGAACCTCTCAGAATTCCATTCTGTTACATAAGGTAATTTAAAACTCAGATATGCTAATATAAGAGAAGATTGCATAATTGAAGGAGATTGCACAAACTATCGAGTAGATGAAGTGAAGCAGACAAAGTAGGAATACCAACAAAGCAATTGATCGATTGCAGATACGATCAATTCTCAATGCTAAGCTTATGATTGAAAATTCTTGTTGGCTTATTCCATCATGCACACAACAAAATAGAGCAGTTGAAATAGTCACGTAAGTTGTGTCAATAAGAATCAAACCATTATAACGAAGCTTAGTCTAATGAGCTTGTAGCTCTTGAGGTGCAAATTTCATGCGAACCTGGCCAATAAGGGCGCAACTACTTCTGATCAGCTCCAAATCCTGTATCAAGACCCCAAATTTGAGTTGACTACTTTTGATCAGCTCCAAATCCTGGTCTAATAAAAAAACAATTCAGTATATCTGAACATCTTATTAATTTGCAGTATGTTAACAAATACTTTGTTCAAATGCATAAAATATGCAGGTCTTGCATGCATGTATATACTACATGAGTTGATTAATGCTCAGCAGTAGTTTAAACAGAAATGTAATCATGACAAAAGCACATGATGAGAGAGAGAGAGGAATTGTCATCCACGAAACAATAAGTGATGAATCTAATGGTAAATGTATGGCTAGAAAAGATAGTGATGGGAACTTACTAATATCTAAGTGATGAATCTAATGGTAAATGTATGGCTAGAAAAGATAGTGATGGGAACTTACTAATATCAATTGTGAGAAGACAGTCATTAGCCTTTCAAGTATTTATGTGCAGACATTTGAGGAGGAGGAGTTTTTAACAAAGTTGGCAAAAATTTAGCTGCTCTTTTAAGAATCACAGTTTTTATTAAATTTTTCAACAATAGACTCAAAATAAGAGGGTGCAAGGCCTAAGTAGGAAATCAAAGTGGTTACCCTCCAAATCAAAAGTCCTATGCACCCCCATTGTTTGCTATTGTTGAAAGATTTGATAAAAACTGCAGTTGTTAAAAAGAGGGAGAAAATCTTTACAAGTTTTGTTAAAAATCCTTTGGAAAGAGCATAGCTTTTGAGGCAGAGAGATTTTTGGTGAGAGCTTCCACTGGCACTTGCACTGGCATCAGCTGAATTGTGAGGAGAAGTAGCTCTTGTGCTGATGTTGATGGAGTGGTTCATCATCATGATTTGGTTGAGTTCTTCCACATCTTGCTTGTGCACCAAACGGAACCCACACTTCTTTATACCTGAGGAATATGTTGTGTCTGCGGGCTGACATAATTTAAAATAAAAAGTTTCGAATGAAATCTTCATCTGACTGCATTCTTTGTCGACTACATAATGATATACACAAGATACCCAAAGGTGAGGTGACGCAAGATGGCCTTTATCAATTGCAACACCATGCCCAAGGGTACATTGAATTCGAAATATGGTAGAAAGGTCATGAGTTGGATTTGGATTATCATCTTCAACGACAGCACATAAAGCAATCCAAATCGGCGTGGTACATGGAGGTAGCTCCACAATTAAGGAATCTCCATCACTTTGATTATTGAACCACTCTGGAATTCTACTTCCAGGTATTACCGTTTGGAAATCGGAACGAGGCCTAATCGTTGCAGGTGCCTGTACCATGTATAGGTTAGTAACTTGATTATTTATTATTATTATAGCAAACAAATAGAGACAGAGAGACAGAGAGAGAACCTGAAGGAATCCCCAAGTGTTCCAGACCATTCCAAGTATTATACTATTCCAATCCAGAGCATTCTCAACCAATCCAAAGCAATTCACACAACCCAACATAACAAAATCACTTCCGTTTTCTATCCTCAACTTTGGCAACATTTTTAAGGAAGTGCAATCGTCTGTGTATATTTCAATATCTCTGAAGTCAAAGCGGAGAGGGGGCAATTGTTGAAGCCTTTGGCACCCATCCACCCTAAGTAACTTAAGCTTAGAAAGACATCCAATGCTTGCAGGAAGGCTAACAAAATTGTTTCTCCTAAGGTTTAATTTTTCTAAAGAGGACAAGCAGCCGATGGACAGGTGAATCTCAACTAAATTCTCACACCCTTCAAGATTCAACACCTTGAGTTTTGGAATGCCAGTGAAATCCGGGGTTGTTGCCAAGTTTAGAGATCCACTAAGGTCCATGTATTTCAAATTGGGCAAGTCCTGTACAATATTACATGAAAAATAGTAGAATATATAATTAGCAACCGAAAAACTTAAACTTTTAGTTTTTTTTTTCTTCAAAAAATTCATAATATAGCATATGGTCAGTAATCTTACAATTCTTTCATCATACAGCTGAACTAGTTGGCTTCCTTGCATCTCAAGTGACACAAGGTTATTCGGTTGAAAATTTGATGGGAGATATTTGGAAGAATACCAATTCCATTTCATAATTCTTAAAGAATTAGGAAGAATTCTGGGGATTGAGGAAATGATCACATTATGAACTTTAAGAAATTTCAGGTTAATCATCTTAGAGAATGCTTCACAATTCCAATCTGCCTTTTCAAGTTCTCTCATGCTTAAGGCGATGCCTTGAATTTTGTCAGTTGCCTGTAACAAAGAATAGTAAAGAAAGAGTTAATTCCACACTTAAGTCTAATATTGAGTTAAAAAGAAATCATATTTCTGAAAAAGAAACAAAAAACAAACAAAAATTGGTATTTTCAACATAACTTCTTACTGTATTGTTTGTTAATACATTAATGATGTCATCAGGATGATACAATCGACTGCGTCTACCGGGCATTTCAGGAGACTCTCGACGAACAAGTTCAAATGCCATATCTTTTATCAAATCATGCATCTCAACAATGTTGTTTGAAAGATCAATAGTTAAGAGTGATTTCTCAACAAGATCATTTATCATAATAAGACCACATTCACCATAACTGTCTATGACTTCCTCCTTTCTGTTCCCCTTATGAAAAAATGCAACATCAAGAAATACACTCTGGTTCATCTCATCTAGTCTATCATAACTTATTTTGAGCAAATCGAAAATTGTTGACTTAGGAATTTTACGTAGCTTATACAATTCACTTTCCCATTCATCTCGATTTCTCTTATACACAGAGCATCCCAAAATTTTAAGAGCTAATGGAAGGCCCCTAGCATAATTTACAAAGCACTTGGACAATTCCCAAAAACCTTCCTCAGGCTCAAATTTTTTAAAGGCGTTCAGACTAAAGAGCTCAAGAGCCTCATCATCACCTAATTCCCTAACGTTATATGATATCTTCATATCATGCTCTTTAATCAACCGTTCATCTCTAGTTGTAATGATGATTATACTCCCCTTACCAAACCAATCCTTTTCCTTAGCAAATTTCTCTAGTTGGCTTGATGCATTCACATCATCAAGAATGAGAAGAACCTTTTTATTACATAAGCAACTCTTAATGAAATAGGCCCCCCACTGTTCATCCCAAACTTGAGTAATATGTTCCTTCAAAATCGGGGAAAGCAGCTGTTTTTGTAGATCAACAAGACGATTACCTTCAGAAGCCTCTCTAACATTAGCAAGAAAGCAGCTAACTTCAAAATGAATAGAAATGCTTTCATGAACAAGCCTAGCAATGGTTGTCTTGCCAATGCCTCCCATCCCCCATATCCCTACAAAGCGAACATCATCTGTAGGATCTAAAAGCAAATCCATTTGCTCACGTGTAAACTTAATTCCCACTAACTCTGTGGAATCTAACAATTTGAATGTGCGATGCACTTTCCTCCACACCCATTCAACAATCTTTTCAATGAGCTTTCTTTCACACCTACAAGGAAGAACAATGATTAAGTCAAAAGTATAAGCCATAGATATATGGAAAACCCAAGTATATATGGAGAAGTTGCGCATGCTTACTCATTCTTTGAATCCAACCCAGATAAATTGGCAACTTCTTTTAAAGCAGCTCTCCAACGCTTCACCTTTTCTATGTCTTCCCTAAATCTTTTCTCATGCTCAGCGAACGCACCTGCAAAACTTCTGCTTTGTTTTCGCACATCGGAGGGATCCACATTAAAAAACACAGGCAGAACTGTGCCGTTGGATTTCATGCATTGGAGAATCTTTGTAAGTTCATCCAAGCACCAGGAAGAAGAAGCATAGTTTGGCGAGAGAACAACGATTGCAAGTCTTGATTCTTGGATTGCTTTGAAGAGCTCAGAAGAAATAGTTGTCCCTCTTTCAAGCTTTGGATCATCCTTGAATGTTTTAATGCCCCTGTGCTGCAATTCGTGGTATAAATGGGACACAAAGCTATTTCGAGTGTCTACACCCCTGAAACTCAAAAACACATCGTAGTTCCATTGAGGAGGAGCCGACTGATCAGCTGAAGGATGAAAAGCAGAGGCTCTTTGGGTGCTCAACGCCATTTGCAATCTGCTGCTGCGGCTGCAAACACTACTCAATGAAACAAGAACTTCGCTAACTAAATATTCAAAAATCCAAACACTCAACTGAATAAATACGAAGATGATCATAAATGGCTTGAAAAATGAAAAAGATTGAAATTGAAATTTGGTAAATGAAAATTTAATAAACCAGAGGAAAATTACGGGCGTTGAAGGCATATAATGCAGCAGAACAAGTTTCAGAGCAACTGGGTAAATTTAGATAGTCAAACATGGTGTTAATTTGGATCATCTAAGCAAACATGTCAATTTGGACCATCTCTACTTCCAATTCAGCAGAGAGAAATTCAACATTAAACGACCAATTTCAACATTAAAACAAAATTACGATGTCATCTCAAATAATGGGTGAACTAAAAAACTCAAATGCTTTATCTTAATGTTACCTGAACAAAGCAATTATGAAATGGAGACAGAGCCAGAGAGAATTGGTAAGACCAACAACAAGAAGCTAACTGCCTCAGAAAAGAGACAGAGAAAGAAAGAGAGAGAGTAATGGCGAGGCGAGCACATGGTTTCTCTTGGGTCAATGATCGGGCCAATTATTTATTTTTATTCTTGGTGTGGTGATAATTTTTTATTTATTTTATTTTATTCTTGGTGTGAGAAAAGGCAATTACTTGATATTTCCCTCAAGATCAATCAATAATATAAATTTTTTTAAATACGCGTGATTGTCTGTCTGTCACCTCCTCAAAATATTCCCAATATGAAGTAAGCGTTGACTCAAAATTCATTAATTAGTCACCTCCTCTGCAAATGCTTCGCCCAAAGAGCAATATAACTCTGCACAAATCACAGCCCAACCCAGTTTTGTTAGGGCAATTTGCAGTGATCACAGAGGGTTCCCCAACCTTCTCTGCCTTGCTAATTACCACAACATCCTGCAAGGCTCAGCGGCAACAGAGAAAGTGTGAGCCAAAACGCACTGCTTGCCAAAGTCAACGAGATTTCCTATCCATGGACTCACTGCAACCTTCTCTGCCTTCCTTTTTTTTCTCTGTGTTTTCCTAAAAGACTATAGTGCAAATATGATCAAGTTTTCTACTTGACAAATTATTAAAGAAAGATCTCTGTTTTACACAAGAGAGTCGGGTCAAAGAAAAAGAAGGGTGAAGGAAATTACCCGAACAACAACCTCCCGAGCTGACAAAACAAGAATATCTGAACTAGACACAGCTCCAGGGCACTCCCTCTCCAGTGCTTCTTTAATTTCTTCAACGTACCTAAAGTTTCTCATCCCAAAGCTCAGGGTCTGAAAAATAGCCAAAAAAGAAAAGAATTAAAACAGGGGAATAAGTACTGATCTATTGGATAAAACCCAATTCGGTTCCATATAGGTTTCAAAAACAAACAAAACAAAAAAACTGAAGGGTTTTTAGGTCAAATGGTCCTTAAATTTTGACCCGATTCGCATTTTGGTCTCTCGATTTCCAAAATTGTTCCCGTGTTCATTCAACTTCACTTTCGTTAGGACAAATAGTCCTTCCGTCAATTTTGTTATATTTTATGTTAAATGCATAGGCAAAATGGTATTTTTGTATTATTCTTATTTTTCACCATTTGAATAATACAAAAATATCATTTTGCCCCTACATTTAACAGAAAAGGTTAATAAAAATACCATTTTGCGACTTAGACATTGAGAATAAATAGCTTATTGAGAATGCTATAGTTCATAAGTTGTGTCAATAAAAACCAAGGCATTATAACAAAGTTAGGTCTAATGAGCTTGTAGATCTTGAGGTGCAAATTTCATGTGAACCTGACTAATAAGCACGCAACTAGTTTTCATCCCCTCGAGTTGATAAAAAACATTGCAACAAGCTTTGCTTAGAGGAGGTGGTGTTCCCTCCGTTTGTTTCTATTTGCTTCCTACTTGCTTTCCAATGAATTATCGTCTTGACCAAAAAGAAAAAAAGACCCCATATTTGAGTTGGCTACAGGTACAGGGCACAATTGGCTGGCTTCAACAACAGTCTTGTTATTAAAAACTACATATATGTAATTGAATGCAGACAAAAAAATATTACAACGTGTTCCATTTATGAGTGATTGGAGCAAAGTAAATGAACATATGATTAATTAGCAAAAGACTATTTTCTTTTCTTCGGTAATAATCAACTATAGACTTTAATTTCAGGCATTATATTGAGCTTCCAAAATTAAAGTTAATTACGTTGATTTAACCCAAAAGGGAAAAATCAAAATACTCTCAACCTTTTTCTCTTCCTGTTTTTAAATTTTAAGTCAACTTCCTCTGTTTCCTCCTCTGTTTCTTGTTTTTTCTTTTATAAATTAAATACATTTGACACCAAAAAAATAAATATTTAATTTAACATATAACGCTACATTATTAAACATTCAAAATACATATATCATTCACACAAATTACAATTAAACTAGTGCACCCAAACGGATCCTTATAACAAAGTGATGAATCTAATGATAAATTTATGCCTAGAAAACATAGTGCTGGGATGCACTAACAGTCTTACACAAAAGTTATAACGAAAAAAATATAATTGATTGGATCCAGCCTATTTTTAAAATAAACAACTCGCACACACTCCCTTTATAAAAAATAAAAAAAAAATTAAAAATCAACAAGCCAAGCACTACGCTCAGATTTATTTGATTTGTCAAGGGAAAAAGAAAAATTAAGCCAAAATAATAGAGATTTTCTATTTAAACCTCACACTTCTCTTAGTTCACCCCATATTCTAAGTTCACCCCATCTTTTAATTTAAATTTTCACAATTTCTAAGAAAACCCCACTATCTTCCCAAACTACCCTTAAATACACCCCAAACTGAAAAAAATAAGAAATAAAAGAGATTTTCTATTTAAACCCCACAATTTTCTTTGTTCCCAACAAAAAAAACACAAATGAATAGAACCCTAAACCCGAAATTTAATACTTTCTAAAGAAAAAGAACAACTTTAACTCTCTCCAAGAACTGTAACTGGAATTCCAACACTTGGGTATTGTTGAGTTGATAATCAACAAACATTTCCATCAACTCCCATGCATATTTAAAGAGGTAGGCTCGTCAATTTTCTATGTCTTTAAAAGAGAAGAGTAATTTGACAATAGGGTGTAGAGAAGTTTGTATTTTTCTAAAACTTAATATGAAGAGTGGTGGGGTGTGTGGGGTGTGGGGTGTGTGTATAGATGTACTAGGGTTCATTATTAAGTTGGATAACCTTTTTTGTCTTTTTACACAATAATAAAACTTACAGCTTAATGATTTAAGTATTGGGGTGAACAAAGAGAAGTGCAGGGTTTAAATAGAAAATCTCAAATAATATTAGGAGTAATAGGATTTCTATCCAAAAAAAAAAAATGTAGGAGTTGTAGATTTATGGGCGCGAGGTATTTCAAGGAGAAAAACAAGAATTTACCCAATTAAGAGCATCCAAAATGGGCTCCCTATAATTTAATGCTGCTTTGTTTTATGCATATTTTAAACGTTTAATTAATACTAATTATGTTTATATTATTTTTTAATAGAGATGGACCAATTATATTGAATCAAAAAATAACTATAGTATTTATGACTCCCTAAAGTAGGGACTATGATTCTAGTTCAAATTTTATAGAGAGCTCCTAAAATAGCTTTTGTGTGTTGTTAGCTATATTTTAACTAAAAAATAGAGAGCGTGATTGTAGATTCTCTAACAGAACACAACTAGAGGCGCAATGGCAGCAAAGGTAAAATTTACAATCTTGAGGGGTGGATACTCAAAATTGAACTTCATTCCAATTGTTATCCTGCGTAGGCGTAGCAACTAGTTTTTATTGTATTTAAATTGTTCTGAAATGTTGTCCCTTTACATTGTTCTAGCCTTCCCATTATTTAATCTTTGCATCTTTCCCATAATGTATTTATTTAATAGCCTAGCTTTGATTCTTATAATTGGCCTCCAACCCCTCCCCCTTAAGATGTGTGCTTGATTCATAAAAAATGAAGCCCGGGGATGGGAAATCATATTTTTCGTCATATTTTGAGAGTTTAAATAACTTATCTTTTTCTTTTTTCATGGATTTTGAACCTTGTGTTAAACATTCACGAAATCATGATGGTTGATCGTTTCACTGATGGAACATGATATATTAATGATAAATTAGAGATGTGTTAATGAACTTGCTTCTTAAATTTTTCAATATATAAAAAAAAAAAAAAAAACTTGCTTCTTAAATTTAAATTGGAATGGCAAGCATTAAGGTTCCCTTCGTATCTTTATTAGGGTATGTTTGGCACACCTCCTTGGATTGGACTAGCTTGGACTGGCATAAATAACCCCCCTAACCCACGTTTGGTGCAGCGCTTCTTTAAGTTAAATGAGACTATACAATCCGGGCCTATGAAAAACGCTTCGCTCGTTCGCGCAAAATAGAGAGCTCCGTGGAGGTGCCACTAAATAACGAAGTTGTTGTTTTGGACGATCGAGTCTGCCATTATCCAATGTTGCTCTGCCCTTCTCTTTTCTCTTCAACGTTGCTCTAGCCTTTTTCATTTTGCTTTCCTCTGTCAGACCACCACCATCAGACCCATAACGAGCCACCACAGACCCAATCAAATCATCATCATCACCCAATCAGTCAATCAAACCATCATTACCACCCATAACCAACCACCACATACCCAGGTCAACCACCATCACCACCCAATCGAACCAAAACAACTATTATTTAATGGAACCAGAGAGAGAGAGGTTGATTCAATTGGATCTGTGGCAACATGAAGAGAGAGTGAAAAGAAGGGAAGGAAGAAGAAAAGAGAAAGGAACGAATAGTAAGAAAGAAACAAAGAAACAAGAAACGGCCTGGGAAGAAGAAAAGAGGAAGGAAGAGGGAAAAAAGAAATGGGCCAGGAAAGAAAAGGAAGAAGAAAAGACACGAGGAAGAACAAAGAAAAAAGAGAACAAGGAGAAAAGAAAAATAATAAAAAAAGATAAGATATTTTTAGTCTTTAAAAATTATTAGAATTTTATTTATTTACTTTTTATTTATTTTTAGGTCTAAAATCCTTAATTAAAATTAAATATTAAACTAATTATTTTTTAGTCCGACGCAGCACCAAACATAAGTCAGTACTTAATCCAGTTTAGTCCAATTCGAGCTAATCTAAGACAATCCTAAAATTTAGTCCAATCCATAACAATCCATCGTACCAAACGACCCCTTAAGTCTTATTTCTTTGTGTATGGTAGATGTGTCAAACAGGTCGGGCCATCTTAGAAGTTATACATCCTATTCCACATTATTGTGCTTCCCTTTTTCTCTCAATAACACGTTTTTTATTCAGAAATATGGAAACTAATTGATTATACTGACGTAGCATTAGATTTATGGTATTTGAATTTTTTTTTTACATGTCTTTTGTGCCACCAGTTGCTGTAAGCTAATTGCTTGTAAAAGTACCAGTAAGTACTATAATATTTTTGAAAGACAAGTACTAATTTATTTTCCAGTGTAGTATCGTCACTCCTATCATAGTAACTAATACATATCCTTTTTTTTTTTCCCATAAATACAAATCATTTTGATCAAAATATATCAAGCTTCTTTTTTTTGGTTCTGTTGAATGGAAGAACATTTTAATTGATCAAAATAAAGGGAGAGCTCAATGATCAGATCCGAAGTTAAACCGTAAATTGAAATCGCATACTTATATTTGTGACTCTTTTTGCAGATTTTTATATTTTAATAGAATCAAAATTCGATATATGAAGAGACACCTCCAAATTTGTTTGATGAATGAATTCTTGTAAGTTATTATTAATAAAGAATGTTATTAATGGATACTCTTATTTTTTAGAAGGATATTCTTTTCCTTTCATTGGAATTATTTCAATAGAGATGAGTAAAAGTTAGTTATTATTTAAAAAAATTAGGGGAGACTAACACAGGGCATTATGACTTTTGTGGAAAGATGCAAAAGATTAATTTTGTTAGAATGGAATAGAACTTTTGGCACTTTAGAGAAATATTTGACTAAAATATCATGGATCCTAGACATTCTCTAGTAAGTTGGTTGACCAATGAAAATTTAGCATGAAAATTATTACTAAGTCAAGGTACATTTTGACAAGCCATCCGTGAAAGGAAATGACTTGTCGTAGCTACTGCATTAAACACATGTTTTAGCGATTGGAAGTGTAACACTAATAACTGAAATGGGGAAGTGTCATCCTGAATTGCAAAAAACTGAGCAGCTTGATAACTAGAGCAGTTTCCTTGCTGGAAAATATCCATTTAGCATGAGCAGTTTGATAACTAGATTGTCTGGAATTTTGGGTACTTGAATTTTGTGTATGTCTTGTGCATTGATTAATACTTTATGCACAGAGAAACAAAATAATATTTATATATCGGACGATTATAACGACTAAAATCTTTTGTAACCGAACTAGAAAAAATGAAAATTCATACATATTTACATACTATCAACGTAATTTCATCATTTTAATAAAATATCTTATAATCTACAATATTGATAAATGATTAATGATTGCCAAAAACAAAAAAAACAAAAAAACAAAAAGGAATAAAAAAAAAAAGACAGGCATAAGCATGATAAAAAAATATTGTGTTTAACAGAGAATCAGCTTCTTCACAACACGAGGCCTTTTTCAATCACGCTCAAGAGTCTAGACTTCAAAATCTTTTTTATTTTTTGTAATTTTTCTAGGTGTTTGTAAAGCTGATTTTAATCACGAGTATTAAATATCACAAAAACTTCTATTAAAAAAATCACAAAAGCGTTCTAGATTGGTCTGTTTAGACCAGTGTGTGTAATCTGTTTCTTGGGGCTTTGCCCCCCTTCTTAATCCAAAAAAAAAAAAAATCACAAAAGCGAAATAGAGTATTTTGGTGGTAAAGTCGCTTATTTCCAATCAGCACCAAAGCGTACCGCCTGCTCTGGATATTGTTGTGCGCGTTGACCTCTTTATTCTTCGCCGGGCCACCGATCTTCGTCTCCAAACACAAAATCTATAAATAGCACAAAACAAAACTCGGATCCATATTCACAGAAAGGAAATCAAAATCCAGAAACAAAGGTGGACGACAAAGAAGATACTAACAGAGTCGGCGAAATCGAGGAATCGGACCCGAAATCCGACAGGTCATCACGGAACCCGAATCCGAATCCGAAAACCGCGAGGACGAAGGTTCCAGAAGTGGAAGTCTACTTGTATCGGCGAGGCAAAGGCCCGATCGACACGTTCAGGACGAGCCTCGGGGGTTGGGACCAGAGCCAGTTGGAGGTCCGAGACATTCTCGACAAGTACGGCTTCCAATCGCTTTACGCTTTCAATACCGGGTCGGGTCGCCGGGTTCCGATCCGGTTTAACCCCGGAACGGCAGGTCTATGCTGGCTTATAAGGATGGATCTACGGTTCACATTGACGGAGAGCCCAAGGTACTTCATTTCTATATCTTTTTTATTTTTTTATTTTTTATGAAAACCGAATTTGTGAAATTAATCGAAGTAAGTTTATGTTTGGTTGCCGAGAAAATTTGGTCGCATTGGGTAGAAATAAATGTAAATTTAATGTGGTCATAAGAGATACTGAATTTGAGTGTGAGATAGAATAGACAGAGAAGTGTTTGACATTTAATGCGGAATTTTTCATATTGAGAATGCTTTATTGAGGCAATTTATATTTTCATGGTTTGCAGGTCACTCTCAATTAGCAATAGGGTAGTTCCTCCATACAATCAGAACCTCTAAAGCAAGATATATTATAGCAATTTACTTCGTTGAATTTGAGCCATCAATTTCCATGCTTATTTTCTGTTCTTTTGTTTACATGACATTGTGTTTGCAGCCTAAGAATGGATGTGATTTTGACTATTGAGTTCACCTAAAGAACTTGCCAGATTCATCTTATAGGTTTTGATCATTTATATGATAGACACTGAGTTTTACAACCACATATTCCTAAACAGTAGGATTTCACAGCATTTTTCTTGAAGAATTCTTTATCATTTGTTAGAAAATTTGGCATCAAAGTAATAATTTGATTTTTCGAAATAAGACTCTGTCCCTCAATCAAGCCATTAGTCATATTAAATTTCTCTTCATTATAAGGTATTAAGTAATGACATTCAGTTGGTTAAGAGCATTTATCCATACACGAGAGGTCTTAGTTTTGATTTCCACTCCCTCAATATCACTTGTACCAAAAGAAAAGCACAAAATATTGTCCTCCAATTTGGTTAGGTAAATAATAACCTAATAGCTGTATTTAATCTAAAGAGGACGCTTGAAGTTCAAATTCTCTTTGCACGCATGATGACATACAATAACAGTTTGAGGTTTAGGTTGAGATATAAAGGGTTACGTATGCCTATTTCAGCTTAGAAATATAAAAGAAAATTTAATGGAAAGGCCCAAAAGAAATAACCAAAATTTGAAGTAATTTTGGATATTTCCATAGGAAATCCAGAGATACTGAAGAGAAGAGATTAGAGGCGAAGTTGAACAAGCATGAGAAACAGCTGAGAGAAAGGGAGATGCATTTGAACTGAAGATTTGCTGAATTAAACTCAAATATTGTATAACAAACATGAAAATCCACATATTTGGGATACAAGAAAGACAAAAGCTAAAGGAAGAACCAAAGATAGTAGCTCAAGACTGCATAAGTAACTCTTACCCAAAAGTTAATTTAAAGATTCCATGAAGTTGATTCTCACAAGTCAAAACTAGAAGCATAAATTTCCTTTCGAAAGTTGAAGTGGTAACTTATAGTGAGACAATTCAAAATGGGTTCCTACAGTTTGGGGTTTCTTGGCGTTCGTCTGACAAAAACAGGACCACTTTCCTAAGAGTCAAAATGGCAAAAGTTCTCGTAAAGAACCTGCAGGATTCATCTTATAGGTTTTGTTCATTTATATCCTAGACACTGAGTTTTACAACTACATATTCCTTAAAAAAATATAGGATTTCACAGCACTGTTACGGTGGGTACTTCGCCCGTTTTTCATTTTTATGGTCAGAAACTGTTGCTATTTGCACAGCACCACATACTTTCTTATGTGTTTTTCGTCTATTTCATGAGCAGTCTGTTAGGATCTCCTGCATCTTTTGTCTTTCCACCCTCGCATTTCCTTCTACAAGGCAAATAATTTGATTATCTCCCATGTAAAGGAATGCTCTGCAGGTGGACTGTTTACAATTTATTTGCCCCAAGATTCTTTGATATGCATTATGTTGGAGTGACGTGTGATATGTCATTTGGTGCTAGTTTTCCTTCTTAATTCTTCTCTGAATGCAGGATTCCTTGATCCAACTGGTGACAAAAATCTTGCTTGGAGTAGCTGTTATAACCGTCTTGATAACCTTGGTTTTGAGAGATCCTCCACAGTGGGTCCAAAAATTGAACATTTCTGGCGGAAATTTTCCTCCTTGGATCATTGCACTGGTGGTAATAGTTTTTACTCGGATGAGGAAGAGAACCGGAGATTTGCTGAAAAAGTATGGTTGGTGAAAGGCAACATTGATGCTTTCCTTTGTAAGGCCTTTTTGTTTCTCAAATTTTGTCAGAAAGAATTTGATTCAGTATCAACTGAATTTTGACGATGAAGCAAGTGATGCTCATTTGGACGTCGTCATAACTGAAATTGGCGACAAGCTGCACTGAAATTAGCAACAAACTTAAATTGTGTATGAAATACCAAACCTCAGAAACAACATTCCTAAGATCATCTTGTTGCAACATTAAGATTCAAAACAATAGATTAATAAATGGGTGATTATCAACCGATGCATTATATAAAATGCATCCAGACAGTAAATTAACTGGTTTATAAATAGTTACATTATTTTACAATTTTTTTTCTATGTATATAGTGGTATTGTGGAAAATATTTTTACTACTTAATGCCCTAAATACCTTTAGCTTATAGGACTTAATAAAACAGCATAAAAGTGCTAGCGTTTTTCTTCACTTGAACGTTTGAAGTTTTATGCTCTTCCGCATTACAATGACATGAAAATCACTGTCAACTTTTGGATCCGTAACTTCTAGTTTGAATTACATGTTTGTTCGGCCCTCAGTTGTGCTTAATTGGGTTGTGTTTGTTGCATGCTGCCTTTTAGCCTGGTTGTAATAATGTCAATATTCTTATAGCTTGAAAATGTCATCCCCTGCTTTCGTGGAAATGTGAGTGCATACATTTGGACTAGATTGACACCTACTACTAATAACTAATTCATAAATCATGTAGTACCTCATAAATCCAGTTCTCCAAATATTTTAATAAAAAAAAAGTTATTATAGTTTGTTTATTTCAAGATACAACTAGCACTGCCCAATTCTGCTCAACATATTGAACACGGTGAAAAATTGTTGTCTCAGATGACGCTCATTTATATGATGGTTTAATGAACCTCTTAGAATTCCATTCTGTTACATAAGGTAATTTAAAACTCAAATACGCTAATATAAGAGAAGACTGTATAATTGAAGGAGATTGTACAAACTATCAAGGAGATGAAGTGAAGCAAACAAAGTAGGAATCCCGACAAAGCAATTGATCGGCTGCAGATACGATCCTTTGCCCTTCTTTGGCACCTTCTGTTTCTTTTCTTTTTCTAGCATTCCTGCTTTATCTTGTATCATGTTTTGGTCTTTATCTGTGATGTTTGCTTGCTTGTAGTCCCCTCCTAATCGGACTCCTGCTTTTTGCATTTGCTTGCGCTTTTTGCGCCCTGATTCTACTTCCAGGTATTACAATTTGGAAATAGTGCCTACGATGTACCTGTACCATGTATAGGTTAGTAACTTGTTTATTATTATTATAGCAAACAACCAGAGACAGAGAGACAGAGAGAGAACCTGAAGAACTCTCCAATCCATAGCAATCCTGAGCATTCCTAGTAAGTGACTATCATTGCAGCCTTCATTCTCAACCAATCCAAAGCAATTCACACAACTCAACTTAATATAATGTTTGCTTCCGTTTTTGTTGCCAAACTTTGGCAACATTTTTAAGGAAGTGCAATCGTTTGTGTATATTTCAATAGAGCTGCCGCCACAATTCTCATCCAATCCAAAGCGGAGATGGGGCAATTGTTGAAGCCTTCGGCAGCCATTCACCCAAAATGACCTAAGCTTAGAAAGACATCCAATGCTTGCTGGAAGGCTAACAAAATTGTTTCTACTAAGGCTTAATTTTTCTAAAAAGAGCAAGCAGGAAATATCAACGGGAATATCCCCTTCACAAAGACCACAATCACTCAGATCCAATTCCTTCAAAGACCATAAACCATCTAGCGAACCCAACACAAAAGCTTGTCTTTGGAGGCCCCACCAAAACCTTGATTTATTAGGCCATGGTCCATAGATGTTGCGACCACTTCTAAGGAAGCATGACTCTGAATTATTATTAGGCATATAGATCACTAAATGGCCCATCTCCGGATATATTCCTGGGCGTTTGTCACTACAACTTTTGGATCCATTTGCATAGAGCACTTGAAGAGACTTCAAATTACAAATTTCGCTCGGAAGACCCAAGAGATTTTCACATTTGCTTACATCCAAAAAAGTAAGGCCAACAAGACATCCAATTGATGAAGGTAATTTCTCAATGGGCGTCCCACTCAAAATAAGCATTGACAAATTTTCCATTTGTCTTGAAAATTCTGGAATATTTTTCAGTTTTGAGCAACCCTCAACACCAAAATATTTAAGAGAATCCATTTCTACCTCCCTTGGAAGACTCTTAACACTTTTGCATCCATTTAGAATTAAATCTATAAGCCATTTGAGAAATGCAATAGATGGGTGAATCTGTACTAAATTCTCACACCCTTTAAGATTCAACACCTGGAGTTTTGGAATGCTAGTGAAATTTGGGGTTGTTGCCAAGTTTCGAGAGCCAGTAAGGTCCATGTATTTCAAATTGGGCAAGTCCTGTACAATATTAAATGAAAAATAGTAGAATATATAATTAGCAACCGAAAAACTTAAACTTTTTGTTTTTTTTTTCTTCAAAAAATTCGTAATATAGCATATGGTCAGTAATCTTACAATTCTTTCATCCCAGAGCCCAACTAGTTTGCTGTCCCGCATCTCAAGCGAAACAAGTTTATTCAGTTGAAAATTTGATGGGAGATATTTGGAAGGATACCAATTCCATTTCATAATTCTTAAGGAATCAGGAAGAACTCTGGGGATTGAGGAAATGATCACATTATCAACTTCAAGAAATTTCAGGTTAATCATCTTAGAGAATGCTTCACAATTCCGATCCGCCTTTTCAAGTTCTTCCATTCTTAAGGCAATGCCTTGAATTTTGTTAGTTGCCTGTAATAAAGAAAAGAAAAGGAAAAGTTAATTTCACATGCGAGTAAAAAGAAATCATATTTCTTTTTAAAAAAAAAAAACACATAAAAATTGGTACTTTCTACATAACTTCTTACCGTATTGTATTTCAATACATGAATGATGTCATTACGATGACACAACCGACTGCGTCCACCGGGCTCTTCAGGAGACTCATGACGAACAATTTCAAATGCCATTTCTTGTATCAAATCATGCATCCAAACAATGTTACGGTTGTCTGAAATATCAATAGTTAAGAGCGACTTCTCAACCAGAGCATTTATCCCACCACAACGGTCACAACTGTCTAGTATTCCAATTACTTTATTCTTGCCCATCCCCTTAAGGAAAAATGCAACATCAAGAAATATATTCTTGTTCATCTCATCTAGTCTATCAAAACTGATTTTGAGCAAATTGAAAATTTCTGTCTCTGGAATTTTCTGTAGCTTATCCAATTCATTTTTCCATTCATCTCTATCTCTCTTATACATAGAGCATCCCAAAATTTTAAGAGCTAATGGAAGGCCTCCAGCATAATTTACAAAGCACATGGACAATTCCCAAAAACCTTCCTTAGGCTCAAATTGTTTAAAGGCGTTAAGACTAAAGAGCTCAAGAGCCTCATCATCACCTAATCCCTCTACCTTATATGATATCAACATATCATGCTTTTTAACCAACCGTTCATCTCTAGTTGTAATGATGATTATACTCCCCTTACCAAACCAATCTTTTTCCTTAGCAAATTTCTCTAGTTGGCTTGATGCATTCACATCATCAAGAATGAGAAGAACCTTTTTGTTACATAAGCAAGTCTTAATGAAATAGGTCCCCCACTCTTCATCCCAAACTTGAGTAATTTGTTCTTTCAAGATCGGGGAAAGCAGCTGTTTTTGTAGATCAACAAGACGATTACCCTCAGAAACCTCTCTAACATTAGCAAGAAAACAGCTAACTTCAAAATGAATAGAAATGCTTTCATAAACAAGCCTAGCAATGGTTGTCTTGCCAATGCCTCCCATCCCCCATATCCCTACAAAGCGAACATCATCTGTAGGATCTAAAAGCAAATCCATTTGCTCACGAGTAAACTTAATTCCCACTAACTCTGTGGAATCTAACAATTTGAATGTGCGATGCACTTTCCCCCACACCCATTCAACAATCTTTTCAATGAGCTTTCTTTCACACCTACAAGGAAGAACAATGACTAAGTCAAAAGTATAAGCCATAGATATAACCCAAGTATATATGGAGAAGTTGCTTACTCATTTTTTGAATCCAATCCAGATAAATTGGCAACTTCTGTTAAAGCAGCTCTCCAGCGCTTCACCTTTTCTATGTCTTCCCTAAACCTTTCCTCATGCTCAGCGAACGCGCTTGCAAAACTGCCGCTTTGTTTTCGCACATCGGAGGGATCCACATTAAAAAACACAGGCAGAACTGAGCCGTTGGATTTCATGCATTGGAGAATCTTTGTAAGTTCATCCAAGCACCAGGAAGAAGAAGCATAATTTGGCGAGAGAACAACGATTGCAAACCTTGATTCTTGGATTGCTTTGAAGAGCTCAGAAGAAATAGTTGTCCCGCTTTCAAGCTTTGGATCATCCATGAATGTTTTGATGCACTTGTGCTGCAATTCGTGGTATAAATGGGACACAAAGTTATTTCGAGTGTCTACACCCCTGAAACTCAAAAACACATGGTAGTTCCATTGAGGAGGAGCCGACTGATCAGCTGAAGGAAGAAAGGTAGAGGCTCTTTGGGTGCTCAACGCCATTGGAAATCTGCTGCTTCTGCTGTAAACACTACTCAATGAAACAAGAACTTGGCTAATTAAATATTCAAAAATCCAAACACTCAACTGAATAAATACGAAGATGATCATAAACGGCTTGAAAATTTAATAAATCGCTAATTATATGCCTTGAAGGCATATAATGCAGCAGAACAAGTTTCAAAGCAACTGGGTAAATTTAGATCATCTAAGCAAACATGTCAATTTGGATTAAACGACCAATTTCAACATTAAAACAAAAATACGATGTCATCTCAAATAATGGGTGAACTAAAAAACTCAAATGCTTTATCTTAATGTCACCTGAACAAAGCAATTATGAAATGGAGACAAAGCCAGAGAGAATTGGTAAGACCAACAATAAGAAGCTAACAGCCTTAGAAAAGAGACAGAGAAAGAAAGAGAGAGAGTAGTGGCAATGGCGAGGCGAGCACACGGTTTCTCTTGGGTCAATGAAGACTATCGGGCCAATTATTTATTTTTATTCTTGGTGTGGTGATAATTTTTTATTTATTTATTTATTTTATTTTATTCTTGGTGTGAGAAAAGGCAATTACTTGATACTTCCCTCAGATCAATTACTTAATATAATTTTTTTGTCAAAGCAAAGCGATATTATAAATTACTCTCGTGTATAGAGAGAGGGATCAAACTCAAGTGCACAAGCCGAATAGGCGCAGTGCGTGACTTGTGATTGTAAATATTATATTGTGGGTAGGGAGCACCAATGGCTCTGTGCTGACCAATCCACTTTCTTACACCTGTACCGATAAGGTAGCGTGTCCACATCTGAGGGCACCGCGTATGCCCATTTTCTTTATTTCTAGATTAAAATACATTACATTAACGTAATAAACGAAGATAAGCATATAATAACAGCCCTGTTGGACGTACGTGTCCGGCAGTGATTGACCCACGTATGCCCATGTGGTGATTTTGTGCAGAGACCCAAGGGGGTTTATTTTTCTTTGCCTAGACTCAACCTGCTGATTTGGTCTTGCTGTGTTTGATTAAGAAGGATTCCCTTTGGATTTAAATGATTACTTTAATGGCCACTAGATTAAAAAATTGCATGCAACTTTGAACCAAAACCTAATATGGGAAAGGTGGGATCTTTATCAATGTGACCCTTCGCTTCGGAGACTCATAGGGAAGAGTCTTGATTTTTTTGTTGGACAACCATAGAGCTCTTGTTTTTATCTTTTTAGTCAATCAAGTATATAGTTTGCAGCTTTGTGGTAAGTCAGTCGACTAAGACAGTGTGCTCGGTTTGTGCACTTGAGTTTGATCCCTCTCTCTATACACGAGAGTAATTGATATTCCCACCATCTACAAATTTATTTGAATACACGTGATTGTCTCTGTCACGGCTTAAAAATTCATTAATTCGTCACCTCCTCTGCAAATGCTTCGGCCAAAGAGCAATATAACTCTGCACAAATCACAGCCCAACCCAGTTTTGTTAGGGCAATTTGCAGTTATCACAGTGGGTTCCCCAACCTTGTCTGCCTTGCTAATTACCACAACATCCTGGAAAGCTCAGTCGCAACAGAGAAAGTGTGAGCCAAAACGCACTGCATGCCAAAGTCAACAAAATTTCCTTTTTTTGCCTTCCTTTTTTTTTTTTTTTCCTCTCTGCGTTTTCCTAAGAGACTATAGTGCAAATATGATCACGTTTTCTACTTGACAAATTAAAATCTGTACAAGTACTTATTATCTCTTAGCTCGGTATACCAACTTCATATCTCTGTTTTAATATGAATTTAAAACCACAACAAAAAAAAAATATGAATATGAATTTAACTCGGTATACCAACTTCATATCTCTGTTTTACTAAAACCACAAAAAAAAAAAAAGGTGACAACAGCTTTGGTGGTCCAAAATGGATTAAAATCTGTAAAAAACGTCATTCTTATCTTTTAGCTAGAAAGAGAAGAATAAATTAAACTAGAGTTGTTGTCAAATTATTAAATAAAGATCAAAACTAGAGTTGTTGTCAAAGAAAAAGAAAGGTGTAGGAAATTACCCGAACAACACCCTCCCTAGCTGACAAAACAAGAATATCTGAACAAGAAAAAGAAAGGTGCTTCTTTAATTTCTTCAATGTTCCATTTATGAGTCATTGGAGCAAAGTAAATCAACATATGATTAATCAACAAAAGACTATTTTCTTTTCTTCGGTAATAATCAACTATAGACTTTAATTTCAGGCATTATATTGAGCGTCCAAAATTAAAGTTAATTACGTTGATTTAACCCAAAAAGAAAAAAAATCAACACACCAAGCACTACGCTCAGATTTATTGGATTTGTCAAGGGAAAAACAACAATTAAGCCAAAATAATATAAGGAGTACTAGGATTTCTCTCAACAAAAAAAAAAATTAGGAGTTGTAGATTTATGGTCGCCAGGTATTTCAAGGAGAAAAACAAGAATTTACCCAATTAATAGAACACAACTAGAGGCACAATGGCAGCAAAGGTAAAATTAACAACCTTAAGGGGTGGATACTCAAAATTGAACTTCATTCCAATTGTTATCTTGCGTAGCGTAGCAACTACTTTTTAGTGTATTTAAATTGTTCTGAAATGTTGTCCCTTTACATTGTTCTAGCCTTCCCATTCTACTTCTATAGAGCATCTTCAAGGGAGATGTTAAATGTTAAATTTGAATTTGATGGCTTATGTGGCAATTTGACACTTTGAAAAAAATTGAACTCCACCCGAAATGCCAAATATCATATTATTTTATTATATTTTTAAAAGCAAATGCGCCCATATGATGCATAATGTTTGAAAAGATAGTAAATGATAGTGGGGTCCATGACTAAAAAATTATTAAATAATATTTGACATCAAGCTTTTGATATGTTATTTTAAACATATTTCTTCTAGCCTTCAAATCCATGTAGGATTTGAATATTCCGTTGGAGCAACTTTAACTTTCAATTTTTGTCATTTTATGTCATTTCACTAATATGCAACATGATATATTTATGATGAGTTAGAGATGTTTAATGAGCTTGCTTCTTAAATTTTTCAATAAAAAAAAAACTTGCAAAATTATTATATTGACGTAGCATTAGATTTATGGTATTTGATTTTTTTTTTTTTACATGTCTTTTCTGCCACGAGTTTCTGTAAGCTAATTGCTTGTAAAAGTACCAGTAAGTACCATAATATTTTTTAAAGACAAGAACTAAATTATTTTCCAGTGTAGTATCGTCACTCCTATCATAGTAACTAATACATATCCAATTTTTTTGCCCATATAAATAGAGGGAAATATCAAGCTTTTTTTTGGTTCTGTTGAATGAAACATTTTAATTGATTAAAATAAAGGGAAAGCTCAATGATCATTTACTTGTTGTAAAATTTTGACCTAATCAGCGTAGCTGATTGATCTGATTTTTTATTAATTTCATGAGGTAGCTCCTCCAATTGTCTTTAATGGGAAATCATTGATGTAAGTTCTATCCTTTACCTTCTTTTTTTTTCGTGATTTTGTTTGTTTTTTGAGTATAATATTCTCTAGTCAGTTGGTTGACCAATGAAAATTTAGCATGGAAATTACTACTAAGTCAAAGTACATTTTGAGAAGCCATCCGTGAAAGGAAATGACTTGCCTTAGCTACTGCATTAAACACATGTTTAGCAACTGGAAGTGTAACACTAATAACAGAAATGGGGAAGTGCCATCCTGAATTGCAAAAAACTGAGCAGCAACATGTCTCTACTTGTGTAAAAAAATTCTTCTTATCTTTTAGCTGGAAAGGGAAGAATAAATTAAACTGGAGTTGTTGTCAAATTATTAAATAAAGATCTCTGTTTTACACAAGAGAGTCGGGTCAAAGAAAAAGAAGGGTGAAGGAAATTACCTGAACAACACCCTCCCTAGCTGACAAAACAAGAATATCTGAACAAGAAACAGCAACAGGGCACTCCCCCTCCGGTGCTTCTTTTTAATTTCTTCCATGTACCTAAAGTTTCTCATCCCAAAGCTCATGGTCTCAAAAATAGCCAAAAAGAAGGGAATTAAAACAGAGGAATAAGTACTGATCTATAGGATAAAACGCAATTTGGTTCCATATAGGTTTCAAAGACAAACAAAACTTAAAAACTGAAGGGTTTTTAGGTCTAATCGTTCCTAACTTTGACCCGATTCGCATTTTGGTCCCTCAATTTCTAAAATCGTTCTCGTGGTCCTTCAACTTTACTTTCGTTAGGACAAATAGTCATGCCGTCAATTTGTTATATTTTATGTTCAATGCATAGACAAAATGGTATTTTTGTATTATTCTTATTTTTCACCATCTGAATAATACAAAAATTGTTATAAAACTAAAGAGATTGTAGACAGAATTGAGATATAGAGAAAGCATAGCAGTCTCATGTTTTCATTGAGTCGTTTTCTATATATTACAAATGAGGAGGAAGCCGTATTTTGTAGGCAAATGTTATTGCCTCCCGTGAATGTATGTAATCATTTCTTCCACTTCCACAATACTTTCCAGTGCTTCTTTTTAATTTCTTCAATGTACCTCAACAGCAGTCATAAACTACATACATGTAATTGAATGCAGAAAAAAAATATTACAACATGTTCCATTTATGAGTGATTGGAGCAAAGTAAATCAACATATGATTAATCAACAAAAGACTATTTTCTTTTCTTCGGTAATAATCAACTATAGACTTTAATTTCAGGCATTATATTGAGCTTCCAAAATTAAAGTTAATTACGTTGATTTAACCCAAAAAGAAAAATCAAAATACTCTAAACCTTTTTCTCTTCCTATTTTTAAATTTTAAGTCAACTTCCTCTGTTTCCTCCTCTGTTTCTTTTTTTCTTTTATAAATTAAATATATTGGACACCAAAAAAAATAAATATATAATTTAACATATAACGCTACATTATTAAACATTCAAAATGCATATATCATTCACACAAATTACAATTAAACTAGTGCACCCAAACGGATCCTTATAACAAAGTGATGATTCTAATAATAAATGTATGGTTAGAAAACAGAGTGCTAGGACACAATGACAGTCTTACACAAAAGTTATAATGAAAAAAATACAGTTGATTGGATCCAACCTATTTTTAAAATAAACAACTTGCACACACTCCCTTTTCAAAAAAAAAAAAAATCAACACACCAAGCACTATGCTCAGATTTATTGGATTTGTCAAGAGAAAAACAAAAATTAAGCCAAAATAATATTAGGAGTACTAGGATTTCTCTTCAAAAAGAAAAATAGGAGTTGTAGATTGATGGTACGTATTTCAAGGAGAAAAACAAGAATTTACCCAAAATTAACAGAAAACAACTAGAGACGCAATGGCAGCAAAGGTAAAATTTACAATCTTGAGGGGTGGATACTCAAAATTGAACTTCATTCCAATTGTTAACCTGCGTAGGCATAGCAACTACTTTTTAGTGTATTTAAATTGCTCTGAAATGTTGTCCCTTTAGGGGTCATTTGGTACGGCGGACTGTCATGGACTGTACTAAATCCTAGGACTATCTCGGATTAGCTCGGATTGGACTAAGCTGGATTAAGTCCTGACCTACGTTTGGTGCTGCGTCGGACTAAAGCAGGATTGTAAAAATAGTGAAGACCTATGTTTGGTGCTAAGTCGGACAATAAAAAAAAAATGAAAATAAAAATAATTTTAAGGTAATTAAATGTAATTTAAGATCTTAAAACTATGAACATACTTTATAGTTATCAAATTGATATGTACATTTCTTTTTCACAAAATTTATATATAATAATTGAGTATATGCAAACTCAAAGAATTCAATTAATGAATCAATAACAAAGAATTCTTCATATATATGCAAAAGTCATCCACATGACTCGAAATTAGAAATTCAATTCACTACACACAAATCCACCATTAATACATACAAATAAACACCCACAATTCCACAAGGCAAAAGCCAAGTTCTAGGAGATACATTAGGAAAGAAAGTAAAAAAGCCAAGAACAGCCAATGAGAAACATATTACAAACCAAAAGCAAACAAGGCAAAATTAGACCACCCTTCTTAAGACAAAAAAGCACCACAGAAAATGGTCGATGTGCATCACTTGAGGTCTCTCTTCTCTGCATTTGATGACACCACATCTTGCAACTTAGTCAATAATTATATGAGGCACTTCCAGCATCCAACAGAAAAAATGTTTGACTCTTTGTCTAGATCAATTCGTTAATTTTCCATTGCACTTCTGATATCTAGAAAAATCCATTGGCTCAAAAGACCCCATCAACTCCATTGGCTCAAAAGACCCCATCAACTTCAACTCTGAAATTATGCATGGTTGCCTACACAAGTTGTTTTGACCTCCAAACATGGGAAAATTTCTCAAGCCTGCAAGTACGCATATAACATCTCAAGTCTCATCAAATAGAACTTTGCAGCTAAAGGAATAATTAATTACATGATACATATGCAATAAACAAAGCAGCTGGAAATGAAATGAAACCAGGATAGGCAAATCTATTTCTTCAATCACAGAAGCATTTAATGGGTAAATTGAACAAACAACATATAGGTTAATGGGAAAAGGTAGAATTTCTTCATTCATCGTTAGCCACCCTAATCCTTAAGAAAAAGAGACACATTAATCCTTACCCTCTCCTTCCATGCCTTGAATTCTATCCCTATGCTCGAATGACATGATCAGTCAGAGCAATATCAACAAGCTACAAAAACAAGTCTCCTCATTACCCATTCGAACCATGCTCGAATGACACCCAAAAACAGAGTGATGTTAAAACAATTCCTTCTGAGCCACAAAACATGACGAAGAAGTAACCAGGCTAGATCACAGGCAAAAAATACTTCATAGTGAGAGTAGCAGAGTTACTGCTCTGTCGAAGAACTCTGTACTAGAAAACCATCATATGATGACAGTCAAAGTGAGGATTTGCAAGGTTTGTCATGTAATACCAATCCATCTAACACATCTACCTAGTGAATAAATAAAAAAACATTCCAAGCTTAATTATGAATGGAATCGATTTCGGTTATATTTGAAACTCTGCACCATTTATAAAGTAAACAACCTATATTTTCACAAAAGAGGGCTAGTAAACATCCACAAAAATTAGAGACCCTGTTGCACCACATACGCACTTGTTTATTTGAATTGAACCCAGAAAGAAACCTCACCCATAATCTTTTAGCAATAGCTATAATACCCAATTAACACACAAATCAAGACCACAAATTAATTTTTCGAAGAAAATCATGTAGAAATGTGTCTTTCAGGTTTAAGATTTTAAATTTGTGGTCTTGATTATCACTCCACTAACAGAAAAACCTAATAATCTTATAAAAAAAGTGACTGCTTGGTAATACTTGATACTTACATACTGGAAGCACCACCACTTCGGTTGTGAGCCCCCGACTCTGAGGTGTCCATTGCTGCACAACCAATGTAAAAAAAGAAAAATCAAAATCAAAATTCTCCAAAAGCAAAGGTAAGAGAGAGAGAGAGAGAGAGGGATTGGAAGAAAGCTATAATCATAGAAATTGATGAAATTAGAATAACAGGACTTGATACCTTGAGGCAAATCTGAAACGGGCCCTTCAGTGATGTCCATTGAAGCGGAATCGTTTATCTTTCTTCTTGTTCATGTTCTTCGCCATTGCTTTGGAGATGGAACTGAAAAATCGTATAAAAAATCATCCAAATTAACAATACCCATGAAGGAATAAGAGAGGTATGTAAAGGGAGAGAGAAAAAAAACTTGCCTGAGTACAACTTCGAAGAAGAGCAGAGTCGATGTTGAAGGAAACGAGAGCGAGAGAGAGAGGCGTTCTAGGGCTCGGACTCGCGTGTTTTGTTTAGCGAGGTCGCTATTTTGCGAGCCCTGTTTCAGGCTCGTTAGATTGGACGAGCGAGTGAGGCATTTTTGGTACTGTTGGACTATATAATCTCATTAAGTTAGTCCCTCTTTTTACCAAACATGGGTTTTAAGTATTAATTAAGCCAGTCCAGTCCCTCTTTTTACCGAACATGCATCCCATAATATATTTATTTTATAGCCTAGCTATCTATGATTCTTATAATTGAACTCCAACCCCTACCCCTTAAGATGCATTTGATTCATAGAAAATGAGGCTTGGGGATGGGAAATCATATTTTTCTTCATATTTTGAGAGTTTAAATAACTTTTCTTTTTTTATTTCATGGATTTTGAACCTCATGTTAAACATTCACGAAACCATGATGGCTGATCGTTTCACTGATGCAACGTGATATATTATTGATGAATTGGAGATGTTTAATGAACTTGCTTCTTAAATTTTTCAATAAAAAAAACTTGCTTCTTAAATTTAAATTGGAATGGCGAGCGTTATGCTTTCCTCGTATCTTTGAAGTCTTATTTCTTTGTGTATGGTAGACGTGTCAATTAGGTCGGGCATCTTAGAAGTTATACATCCTATTCCACATATTTGTGCTTCCCTTTTTCTCTCAATAAAACATTTTTTATTCAGAAAAATGGAAACTAATTGATTATATTGACGTAGCATTAGATTTATGGTATTTTTTAATTTTTTTTCACATGTCTTTTCTGCCACGAGTTGCTGTAAGCTAATTGCTTGTAAAAGTTCCAGTAAGTAATATAATATTTTTGAAAGACAAGTACTAATTTATTTTCCAGTGTAGTATCGTCACTCCCGTCATAGTAACTAATGCAGATCCTATTTTTTTGCCCATAAATACATATCATTTTGATCCAAACATTAAGCTTTTTTTTTTGTTCTGTTGAATGAAAGAACATTTTAATTGATCAAAATAAAGGGAAAGCTCAATGATCATTTACTTATTGGAAAATTTTGACTTAATTATATGATTCAGATCCAAAGTTAAACTGTAAATTGAAATCGCATATTTATATTTGTGACTCTTTTTTTGCAAATTTTTATATTTTAATAGAATCGAAATTCGACATATGAAGAGACAGCTCCAAATTTGTTTGCTATGAATTCTTGTGAGTTATCTATATATATAAAGCAAATGGCAGAGAATGGTGAAACATTCAAAATACCAGAAAATGCCCTTGGTTAATTCAAACATTAAGAATTGAAATTATAAATTAAATGAGGATAATATGGTAAATTCACATTGTTTTTATATTAAAAAAAAATTAAAATTAAAAACAAGATTAGATAATAGGTCCTATTTTTATGGAACATAACTACCCATGTTATCTTTTCTTAATTCTAAAAATAAAATAAAAAATAAAACCAATTGGCAAATGCGTGAGCATGTGCCAAGGGGCTAGTTATTAATAAAGAAGGTTATTAATGGATACTCTTATTTTTTAGAAGGATATTGGAATTATTTCAATAGAGATGGGGAAAAGTTAGTTATTATTTTTTAAAAAAAATTAGAGGAGACTTAGTGCAAGTTTGGTATTGCTTATTTGGGGTGATAAGTGATTTTTTAAAAATTTTGGGAAGCCCAACCCGTTTGGTAAACTATGAGAAAATCACTTATTGTTAAAAATTGCTGTGAGAGAAAGCTATTTGGGAAAACAGCTAATAAGGTGCTTTCATTTTCTGATTATACAAGAATCAGTTTCAAAGAGGCACTGGGTTTAATGACTATACAACAATCATTTTTTGATTATACGGGAATCCATACCAACAACACTTTTAACAAAAAGTTTACCAAACACCAAACTGCTTTCTCTCACAGCTGATTTCTCTTACAGCAAATCTGACAGCGATTATTTTCACAGCACAGCAATGCCAAACTGGCCCTTAACATAGGGCATTATGACTTTTGTGGAAAAATATTTCAGATAGTCTGGTAAAATATAGACATTTTTTTTATAAAAAAAAGGACCTTTCCTATTGAGAGAGGCGATAGCATACTAAACTCACACACACTACACGGATGTTAGGACTCGAACCCAAGACCTTGCCTGAGGGAGTAAATACTTCAAACCACTACACTAGTGGGTCCTTTGCAAAATATAGGCACTTACGGAACTATGAAGAGGGCTACCCTTGTTGTGTCGGATTCACTGCATCAAAAATAGATTCAGCTGCATCCTCAACTTGTGATACTCGCAAGTGCACGAGCCGTTTGGTAGTATAGCATATGTAAGTGCGAGGTCGATCCCACGAGGATTGGTGATTGAATGATCCAATTCATTTTCCTACACAAAACAGAAATGAAAAAGAAAATAAATAAAACAAGAAAAAGGAAATAACTCAAGCAAATAAGTTCCCAAGTTCAATTAGATTAACGGATTGATTCTAGCTAAAGTATGATTAAGCCATGGTGTTTGGTCATAACCTTGTGTTCCTAATTCCCTAATTTGATCATTTGTTGTCTAACCTAAAATTAAGCATTAGGAACCCATTAAGCATAGAAGAACAATTTAAACAACCAAGCATGTATCTAATCCCTGTTGTCGAATGTCCATACATACTCTTCCTATTCATAGTTCAATTCGAATTAAAGCATGGTGTCTACTCTTAATTCAAACCAAGATAGCTAACATGCAAGCCTAAATGGTGATCAATCATTCAAACTAGCATATTAACTTATAAGCATAATGAATAAGAACAAAAACCATAACTGAAACTTGGAAACTAATTAAACTTGAATACTTAAGAAAGAATGTACATTACAAATAAAATTAAAGAAGAACTTGAAAACTTGAAGAAAAATTCAGTAAACTCATTTTATTACAACAATTGAAAACTTGAAAGGAAACTAAGAGAATTTGAGGGAGAGAAGGGAAGGGAGCTCTAGAGAAGTGTTTGAGAGCTCCCCCCCTTGGGGTGTGATTTGAAGCTTGAAGGCTTCTCTATTTATAGGGCTCAGAGGGAGGAACATTATGATGAAATTCAACACCACCATTCCTTCTTTAATACAACCCATAACTCCCACCTCATCTTGTCTATGTTAGTGTGGTTGGAAAAAATTCCATCCCATACTTCTTTTTCTGCACTCCAAGCTTTCTTCACATGGGTTCAAAGGTGTTGTGGCTGCCTTTTGCTGCCAACCCATGTGGTTGCCTTTTGCTTGCTGAAAAACGATTCTTCTGACCCAGACTTGGTGTAGGAAGGCCACAGGTTTCAACACTTATCCAATGGGGCTCAAATTTGGATATGTTATACTAGACACCCATTGGAACAACTTCTATGAAGAAAGTATTTCCATCGGAGCAGTAGAAGTGCACGTTTTGGCCACTGCAAGGTGGCTGCCGAAACAGGGACTGGAATTGACTTCATTTCATTTCTTTCTTTTGCTTCACATGCATGCACATGCTTTCTTTAACAGCTCAGAACCTGATCTCCAGCTCCAAAGTGATCTGCCAATTCAATTCCCATGTTCAAAGGCTGAAGCAAAGATGCCTCTCATCATTTCTTCATTCTTCTCTCTCTCCTTTCTCTTTGCTTCACATGCACATGCTTTCTTTAATAGCTCCAGCATGTACCAACTTGCTCCTTCAGAAATTCATAGCTGGAAAGCCTCCCAACTTCACTCATTATGTTGGGTGCAAAGTCAGTTGCAGCTGGGGTGAGGCACATGGCTAAAAGGAGGAGACAAGGCTCCAAGCTGGCAGCTGCAAATCCTGCTGAGCAAGGTTGGGTGTTGGACGGGCTGAGCTCTCCACAAATGTCCAATTGGGCTGAAATTTGGATATGTTGTAGTAGACACCCATTGGAACAAGTTTCATGAAGATCTTCACCTCATTCGAGCCCCATAGCATGCTGATCCAAGGCCAAGAAGTTGACCTACGAAATTGGGCTGGAAAGGGGGTGTAGCCAAAATGTGTTTGTCTTTAAGCTCATATTCCTCATATGCCAATCAGCCCATAACATGCATGGATTGCATCAAATGTTATCTCTTGCTATCTTAACCTACAAAACACACAAACATAGGTAAGTGACTCAAAATAAAGAGAAACTAAGCAAAATCACTAAGTAAAGAAGGCATGCAAGTGTATGAAATTATGGACTTATCAAAACAGAAAATGAATTAAAAGCACAAGTTTACTCAATAACATAACCAAATCATAAGCTAGAAGGGTACAAAATGATATACAATTATGAACCGATCAACCCTTTTTTAAAATTAAAATATATTACATGTATTTTAAAGTTATTCACCCCATAAAAGTTTAATAGCCCATTGTTCACTCAATTCTATAGGCCTATAATCATCTTATATTTAATTTGTTTGCTCAATTAAGAAATATAATCTCTTAAAAAACACTCATGATTTTAACTCTCTACTATTGTATATAATGTATGCTTTTATTTCTAGACAAATATTTTAAGATAATAACTTTAGCTAGCCCACCAATTGAAAAATTCCTGATTATGCCCTTGAATATAGGACTTGTCTTGCTCATATGCAAATGAGACTTTTTGCACCCTGAGACACCCTCATTTTCGGTTATGCGCATTTATAGCATGTTTTCATTGTTAAGGACATCATTGTAATATTACATATATAGCAATATGATATGCCTTTTTTTTGTTTTCAATTTCTTTTGGTGATGTATGTAAATAGTAAGGACGATATGTCCATAATTAGGGGTCATCATTTGGCATAGCCCGGTTCAATAGTTAGGCATGCTCGGCCTAACCTATTTTAAGGTTGGGTAGTGTTTGGGCTTAAGTTTTAAAACCTTCGGCCTGGCCTAACAAGGCCCATCCATGACCCGACCCAACCCGAGTAGGCCTGCTTATTACTCTATTTACTTAAGTTTACAATGTAAATGTTGTCGTTGGATCAACTGCACCAAAATGGATTCAACTGCATCCTCAACTTGTGATACTCACAAGTGCACTAGCCGTTTGGTAGTATAGCATATGTAAGTGCGAGGTCGATCCCACGAGGATTGATGATAGATTGATTCAATTCGATTCCCTGTACAAAACAAAAATGGAAACAAGATTTAAAGATGATTGTGAAAAGTACAAGGATTGAAAACAAGAACGAAAAAAAAAAAACTAACTCAAGTAAATAAGTTCCCAAGTTCAATTCAGATTCACGGATTAATTCTAGCTAAAGTATGATTAAGCCATGGTGTCTGGTCTTAACCTTGTATTCCTAATTCTCTAATTTGATCATCTGTTTTCTAACATAAAATTAAGCATTAGAAATCCATTAAGCATAGAAGAATGTTTTAAAAACCAAGCATGTATCTAATCCCTATTGTCGAATGTCCATACATACTCTTCCTATTCCTAGTTCAATTTTAATTATAAAGCATGGTGTCTACTCTTAATTCAAACCAAGATAGTTAACATACAAGTTTTAATGGTGATCAATCATTCAAACAAGCATATTAACTTATAAGCATAATGAATAAGAACAAGAACCATAATTGAAACTTGGAAACTAATCAAACTTGAAAACTTTAAATAAGAAATTACATTACAATGAAAAATAAAGTACAACTCAGAAAAACAATAAGGAAAATTTAGCAAAAGGTTTTTGTTACAACAATTGAGAACTAAAAAGGAAAAACTAAGAGAATTTGAGGGAGAGAAGGAAGGAGAGCTCTAGAGAGGTGTTTGAGAGCTCCCCCCCTTGGGGTGTGTTTGAAAGTTTGGAGAACCTCACTATTTATAGGCCTAAGGGAAGTCAAAATCTAAATTGAGTATTGCTTCTACCTACAACACTCACTTCACCAACTTTACCTAATTTCCCCACTAAAAACAATTAGCTCATGCATATGTTATGCACAAGGAATGAAATATCGATATTATCGCCGATATTTCGGCAATAATATCGTTTTTTGTGGCTGTCGATATTTTCCTTGCATACCAGTTATGTTTCGTTATTTTATCGAAATTATCGTCGATAATATCGGCGAAATTTCGGGATGGATATTTTCATGCAAATTCAAGCTGAAATTGTCAAAATATCGCGATATTATCGATAATGTCGCGATATTTTGACCCAAAAACATGAAAAATGCTGAAAATTTTCTGAATGATCTGATACATCAATGGACAGATGAATGAAATTATGTACAACATCAGATTATTGCAATCAATAAAATAAAAATATATTATATTACAGCAATAGATTAAACATCTTCCACATCTCAGAAGAAGCTCTCTCATATCTAACTTTTCTCATTCTCGGATCCACCATGGGGTTTAGAGGTCCCTTGTTGGCCTTGGTAGATTTGGAAATGGCTCAGACGACCTCATGGCAGATCTGGAAATGGCTTGGAGGTCCCTTGTTGGCCTTGGCAGCCATGGGAGACGACCCCCATGGAGAAGAAGATACAAGTTGCGAGGGAGAAGAAAAATGGAGGAAGAAGAGAGAGAGAGAGGGAGGAAGAAGAACAAGACAGTGATTGAGAGGGAGAAGAAAGAGAGAGGAAGAAGAGAGAGAAATGGAGGAAGAAGAAGACTGATTGAGAGGGAGAAAAAAGAAAGCACGGCGCAAGAGCAAACACAAATTTTTTTTATAAAAAACGAATTGATCTGTTAGGGTTTTTAAAAATATTTTTTACAATTATGTTGGTTAGACCTATAAATACTAAAAGTATACATAAATAATGTAAAGCTATCACTTACCATAGTGGCCTTTGAATTGAAAAGAAGTTTTTGGTCAAGGGTTCAACACCCATTGTGCTCTTTTTGTTGTAATATTTCAGATATTTTATTATTTGGGTTATTTTTTGGTGTGTGTATTTATTATTTGGGTTGGTGTTATTGTTTCGATTAAATTTATGGTTTACATAATGGGCTCAATTTATTGAATGATGTTTTTGTTAATTGGAATAAGTTTGGTGTGTTTTTTTAATTTTTAGCATTGTTTTTATCCTTTAAAAAAATTTAGAATTTTAACACTAGTATTATGACCCCATGGGGTAACAATCCTGCATCCACCACTGCATGCGAACCCAAATGTCTATAAGCTAATATTTGAACCTCTCCCATTTTACTCATTCAACACCTTAACCACCATATCACTTATGTTTTTGTGAAAATATGCTAAAATATTTATATATATACATGATTTTGTTTTGAATTTTTTTTGCAAGAAACAAATTGTTTTGAATTCTTTTGACCATTCCTTTTCAAGTTTCTACTTTTGATTATGGTGTGTTTAATCTTTTTTCATTAATTACTACATATTTTCTACACTCACAGTGTTTGCCAGCTCGCTATATAATCAACTTAAATCAGTTAAATCCATCATGCAATACATTTCCTTCCAATTTTTTATGATAAACTAATAGATAATTGACTAAATAAACATCATGCAAAGTTTCAATAAAAATTTCCAAGTTTTTCTTACAATTTCCGTGGTTTTTATTCAATTTTTATCGATATCGATAATATCCCGATATTTCCATCGAAATTTCCGTGTTTTTGGCCTACCGATATTTCCGATATCACCGATATTTTAGACATTGGTTATGCATGATAATGCATTGCAGTCTTCTTGTGGGCTCGTTTTGGGCTTGTTCCTCCAGTCATAAAATTCTGGAAAAATATGGGCCTTGAATCTCTTTTTCTTATCTTTCCAACCATATGTAGCCCAGCTCAAGGAAAAATCGGAAAGGCCTTCAAATGTCATTTTTGGCACAGTAACGCAGATGCTGCCGAATTTCACCTTAAGCTGCCAAAACTTGCATAAGTTCCTCTAGAAGACTCGGAATCATGAACCATAAAATGCTCCAAAAACTGGACTTCTTCATCTTTCCAATGATGTATGGTTCATTATCTGGTTCTTCCTGAGCAAGTACAGTCCAATCCGTGAATTTGACTGATCTGCAGACACAATTTTGAGCTAACTTGACTCCAAAATGCATTAAATGAGTTCCAAAGCTTAATACACTGAAACAAACACAAAAGATATTAAAAACACAAGTTTAACTAAAAAACATAACCAAATCATAAGTTAGAATGGTACAAAATGATATGTAATTATGCACCGATCAGTAAATAAGGAACTACCTCCTATTTGGATTCAATTAAAAATACTAGAAAATCAAATCCCCAAAAAATCAAAACATGAAAATCTAGTTTAGTATAAGATACAGTTTATACCAATATTGATACCCCAACAAGTCAATGTATACTTTATACTAAAATCTCATAAAGTCGTGTTTGATTATTTAAGATATAAGTAATATAAACCGCCAAAAATATCATTGAAAACATTAGTATTTTGAAAATCCATTTGTCATAATTAGTCATATTTTGATAGAAAACAATTTTTCAAGTATGATATGTAGGAATTGCTGTTATTATTTCTTGGATTAGAGGCGGAGATAAGCTTTACATAGTGATATTTCATTATTTGTGGCTTATATGTAGAATTAGCTCTTCCAATAGGATCTTCTAATGAGGTTCATAAACTGCAGGTTGTGTGGTACACGCCTCTCTATTGTACAATGAGGTAAATATTTAAAGAGAGATTTGTTTCTAGTTTCCAGATAAATATAGGGTTTGTAGTTCATTTGGAGTTCACAGAGAATCTGCTTGTTAGAATAGAACAGAACTTTTGGCACTTTAGAGAAATATTTGACTGAAATATCATGGATCCTAGACATACCTAAGACAACCTAGGATTTTTGGAATGACGATATAGGAACCATATACAAAAGCATAAGCATCTACATGTCTCACAAAATGATCCTTATCTTCATTGCTTGTGCTGATTGTTGAGGGGTATTTTTTCCACCTTGCAGGACAGAGTGCCTATAAGTTTGGTTGGTTTTTCCTGTTCTACATGGTATTATATGTAATGATACCATGTCCACATTGGGTTTTGCATTTTTGCGGCGATAGCTCCTCCATTTGTCTTTAATGGGAAATCATTGATGTCATGACCCGACTCCCCTAGCACGATATTGTCCGCTTTGGGCCCTCCTCTCTGCCCTCACGGTTTTGTTTCTGGGAGCTCACGAGCAACTTCCCAGTGGGTCACCCATCCTGGGATTGCTTTGATCCCCAACTCGCTTAACTTCGGAGTTCCTATGACTCCGAAGCCAGTGAGCTCCCAAAAGGCCTCGTGCTAGGAAGAGAAGTGCCCACACATTTAAAGCACTTCACCTTTCCCTCCCCGAGCGATGTGGGATTGCTCACCGTTCTTGTTTCCCCAAGACACGGGTCTTACAATCCACCCCCCTTGGGGCCCAGCGTCCTCGCTGGCACATTTCCGGTCGGGGTCCGGCTCTGATACCATTCTGTCACGACCCGACTCCCCTAGCACGATATTGTCCGCTTTGGGCCCTCCTCTCTGCCCTCACGGTTTTGTTTCTGTGAGCTCACGAGCAACTTCCCAGTGGGTCACCCATCCTGGGATTGCTCTGATCCCCAACTCACTTAACTTCGGAGTTCCTATGACTCCGAAGCCAGTAAGCTCCCAAAAGGCCTCGTGCTAGGAAGAGAAGTGCCAACACATTTAAAGCACTTCACCTTTCCCTCCCCGAGCGATGTGGGATTGCTCACCGTTCTTGTTTCCCCAAGACACGGGTCTTACAATTGATGTAAGTTCTACCATTTAAATTTTTATTTTTTAATTTTTTAATTTTTTAATTTGTTGTGTTTTCGTGATTTTGTTTGTTTCTTGAGTATAATATTCTCTAGTCAATTGGTTGACCAATGAAAATTTAGCATGGAAATTACTACTAAGTCAAAGTACATTTTGACAAGCCATCCGTGAAAGGAAATGACTTGCCTTAGCTACTGCATTAAACACATGTTTTAGAGATTGGAAGTGTAACACTAATAACTGAAATGGGGAAGTGCCATCCTGAATTGCAAAAAACTGAGCAGCAACATGTCTACTTGAGTTTCCTTGCTGGAAAATATCCATTTTGCATGAGCAGTATGATAACTAGATTGTTTGGAATTTTGGGTACCTGAATTTTGTGTATGTCTTGTACATTGATTAATACCTTATGCATAGAGAAACAAAATAACATTTATATATCGGACGATTATAATGACTAAAATCTTTTGTAACCGAACTAGACAGAATGACAATTCATACATATTTCCATACTATCAACGTAATTTCGTCATTTTAATAAAATATCTTATAATCTACAATATTGATAAATGATTAAGGATTGTGAAAAATTTTAAAAAAAAAAAGAGACAGGCATAAAGCATGATAACAAAACTAGCTTCTTCGCAACACGAGACCTTTTTCAATCACGCTCAAGAGTCTAGACTTAAAATTCTTTTTTAGTTTTTGTAATTTTTCTAGGTGTTTGTAAAGCTTAATTTAATCACGAGTACTAAATATCACAAAAACTTCTATTAAAAAAATCACAAATGCGAAATAGAGTATTTTGGTGGTAAAGCCGCTTATTCCAAAGTCTCCCTATTTCCAATCAGCCTAATCACCACCAAAGCGAATTGCTTGCTCCGGATATAAATGAGTTTTTATCAAAAATAGTCAAAATTTACCCACCACTTTCAAAAATGTCAGTTTTTATAAAATCTTTCAACTATAGCCAAAAACTCACCTAAATAGACACAAATGCCCTTAAAAATTAAAATCCACATAAACCTAAAAAGCAAAACCATACTACACAAAGTTTGGAATTGCACGCACATCTGTAGTCTTGGTCGAACTTCTGGTGAGTGATGTTCTTCTTTTTCTTTCTGCATATTTTGTGCTTATTCGTGCGGTTGCTTCTTTCTTTTAATTGTTTCTTCGTTTCTTTTGCTTGATAGGAACAAGAAATTGAAATATTCATCAATTTAGGTGTGTTTTGATGGTGTAGCGTGAGTTATGGGTTTCCTGCAGAGGGCATGGGAGGAATATCTTGCTTTCTTTTATGGGAATTTGAAGTAATTCTAACACTCCCTAATTCAACTTACCGATCCGTAATCCCATCTTGTTTTAATTCTAGGGTTTTCTGTTGGCCAAATTGTGTTTTTGGTGGGTTGGGCTTGGGGAGGGGAGGGGGGGAGGAGGCTGCAAATTGTGTTTATATTTGCTATTCTGACAAATTGTGGTATTTGCCTGCTCTTTGCAACTTCGCCACTTAACTTCAACATTCGACATCTCACGATCTCATCTCATCTCTCACTCCATGTGTCAAACATCACGCCAGTTGCCCTTCACTCTTGTTCTGGCCGCATCAACCTTTTTAAAGGCTTTTGTTATATATTTGAACATTTTGCTTCTTGGCAACCATGTTCAAAGAGAATTTATAGAAAATATATTATTAGGCAATTTCATTTCATGTATAGAAATGAATGGAAACGGGGCAATTTCATTGTTATCAATGAAGGAAATATATTTTTATCAAACATGTATATTCTCCAACTACTCTCTGGCCAAATTGTGTTTATATTTGGTATTCTGACAAAAAAATAATATAAATAATATATATATATATATATATATTTGCTATTCTGACCAAAAATATATATATATAGGGTCTGAACATTGTTTTGATCTTGACCAACTACTATGTGTACATGCTTGTGCTGCATGTAGGCATCGACAAATTTCGTGTTACCCAATGTGTTCACTGTCAAATTAGGAGGAGATATTGAAGGTTGAGTAGAGATAGTGGAGAGTGTAGAGAATTTGGAAGATATGCATATTTTCTGATTTCAACTTCTTACTTACAATTCTTTCTTACAATCCTTCTATACAAGTAATATCCTACACTAATGCAAAAGGATTACATGAAACATGCCATGAAACATTCCATGAAACATGGATTACATAATTCAAGAAAGAAAGTCTTCCTTGAGACAAGTGTGCCATGAGACAAGGATGTTTTGTGTTTTGTCTTGTGTTCCACAAGGTGACAAATACACATGCTAACACTCCCCCTCAAGTTGGTGCATAGATGTCACCAATGCCCAACTTGATCAGTGAGTTGTGGAATACTCTGCTAGAAACTGCTTTTGTCAATATATCGGCCAGTTGATCTTCGGATTTGACAAACGGAAGTTGGATTTCTTTGTTGTCAAGTTTCTGTCTAATGAAGTGTCGATCCACTTCAACATGTTTAGTGCGATCATGTTGAACTGGATTGTGTGCAATGGATATGGCAGCCTTGTTATCACACTGTAGATGCATTCCTAATGTAGGTGCATATCCAATTTCTGTAAGCAATTTCCTCAACCAAAGGAGTTCGCAAATTCCTTTGGTCATTCCTCTGAATTCGGCTTCTGCACTAGACAAAGCAACGACATTCTGTTTCTTGCTTCTCCAAGTAACCAAGTTACCTCCCACAAATGTGAAGTACCCTGATGTTGATCGTCTATCAGTAACATTTCCTGCCCAATCTGCATCTGTATAGCCACTGATATTCAGATGACCATTTTTGGTGAACAGAAGTCCTTTTCCTGGTGCTGACTTCAAATATTTCAAAATCCGAAAAACTGCATCCATATGATCTTCACTTGGACAATGCATAAACTGGCTAGCAACACTTACAGCATACGCGATGTCGGGTCGGGTATGGGACAGGTAGATCAATCGTCCCACTAATCTTTGATATCGTTCCTTGTTAGTGGGTGCTTGATTGGGATATTCCCCAAGGTGGTGATTCTGAACAATTGGAGTGTCTACAGGTTTGCAATCTAACATTCCTGTTTCGGCCAATAAATCTAGAACATACTTCCTTTGTGAGAGAAATATGCCTTGCTTTGATCGAGCAACTTCAATCCCCAAGAAGTACTTGAGGCCACCAAGATTCTTCATTTCAAACTCCTTTGCCAAACATTTTTGGAGTCGAGAAATTTCCTGCGTATCATTTCCAGTAATAATCATATCATCGACATAAATGATTAGAGCAGTTACCTTTCCTCCCTTGTGCTTTAAGAACAGAGTATGATCAGAATTACTCTGCTTAAAACCATAATTCCTCATTGCCAATGTAAAACGCCCAAACCATGCCCGAGGAGACTGCTTCAATCCATATAATGCCTTTCGTAATCTACATACCACATTAGCATGAGTAGATGTAACATATCCTTGTGGGATATCCATGTAGACTTCTTCTGTGAGTTCTCCATGGAGAAAGGCATTCTTGACATCAAATTGGTGGAGAGGCCAATCAAGATTTGCTGCAATAGACAATAGCACTCGAACGGTGTTAAGCTTTGCAACAGGGGCAAAGGTTTCGTCGTAGTCAATACCATATGTTTGCGTGTATCCCTTTGCCACAAGCCGTGCTTTGTAACGTTCAATTGACCCATCAGCATTATATTTCAAAGTATAAACCCATCTGCATCCGACAGTCCTCTTACCTTGAGGTAAAGTCTCCAGTGTCCATGTGTGATTTTTCTCCAGAGCATGCATCTCTTCCGTCATTGCCTGAAACCATTTTGGATCCTTCAAGGCCTCACTCACTTTGGTTGGAATATGAATTGCGGATAACTGGTGTACAAAGCCTCGGAGGGGTGCAGATAACTTTTCAGCAGAAACATAATTTGCAATGGGATACTTGGATGCCTTGCCGTTATCCGGTGAATACCGAATTGGTGGTTTTCCACGATTCTGTCTAACAGGTAATTGATATCGAACAATTTCATCAACTAAAGCAGTAGATGGAATAGAATCACTTACCTCAGGAGTATTCTCAGGAGATTGATCAGAGGGTACTGAGATGTGAGGGGGGTCTTCATCAGTCTCGTTAGTGAAATAGGAAGAGATATCATGTTTTTGGCGGGAAAGCGACCGGTCGCTAGGTTCCTGACGACCGGTCGTTTCTGGGCAGATTCGAACTTCAGCTTCATGACTGTCTGGCGACCGGTCGCTTGGTTCCTGGAGACCGGTCGTTTTTGGGCAGATTCGATTTTCAGCTTCAGGACTGTCTGGCGACCGGTCGCTAGGCTCATTGCGACCGGTCGCTTGGCTCATGTTTTGAATTTCAGCTTCAGGACTGTCTGGCGACCGGTCGCTAGGCTCATTGCGACCGGTCGCTTGGCTCATGTTTCGAATTTCAACTTCATTGTTTGGGTGTGTTTCGCTCCAATCTTCAGGACCTTGAATTCCCAGATCTTCCTTGTTCATTGCTTCAATCCCTCTGCTTCTTTGAGGCAGAGAGTTAGACACCGGATCATGGAAGAACATCTCCGACTCCATAAAGGTGACATCCAAAGTGACATAAGTACGACGACTAGAGGGGTGATAACACCGGTATCCTTTCTGATGAGCAGCATAGCCTACGAAAACACATCTGAGAGCACATGGATCAAGTTTTCCACGTTGATTCTTATGAAGGTGAACAAATGCCACACAACCAAAGATTCGGGGCGGAAGCATCTGAACGGAGGGCAAGGGCCCATGTTGGGCAAGCGCTTGTAATGGAGTCCGGAAGTCTAAAACTTTGGAGGGCATTCGATTGATGAGGTAGACTGAGGTGACTATAGCATCATCCCAATGGTGACGAGGAACATGAGCTCCAATCAGAAGTGCTCGTGCTGTTTCAAGGAGGTGTCGGTTTTTTCGTTCCGCAACACCATTCTGTTGAGGAGTTTGAGGACAAGTGGTCTCATGGATGATGCCATGCATTTTGAAGTAAGTTTGAAAATCATGGTTGATATATTCCCCCCCATTGTCAGAACGAAGGACTTGAATCTTGGTAGAGAATTGAGTTTCAATTTGCTTGTGAAATGACTGAAAGATAGGGAACACATCAGTTTTATTTTTCATCATGAAGAGCCAAGTCATGCGGGTACAATCATCTACAAATGTGATAAACCACCGGAAGCCAGAAGTTGTAGAGATAGGTGAAGGTCCCCAAACATCAGAATGTATCAAAGCAAATGGAGTAACACTTTTATTTGTACTTAATGGATAAGAGGCTCTGTGGCTCTTTGCTAAGATACAAGTATCACATTGGAAATCAGTGGTACAGGAACTCGAAAACAAATCTGGAAATAGATGTCTCATATAGCCAAAAGACGGATGCCCCAAACGCCGGTGCCATAGCCAAAGTTGTCGATCCTTCCAAGTCGATGAGTGCTTCACACTATGTGCCTTTCCCATACTGAAATCATCCACATAGTACAACCCCCCTCTCTTAGTACCACGACCAATGATCTCCTTGGTGAGAATATCCTGAAATAAACAGAAGTCGGGATACATGAGTACACAACAATTTAGTTGCTCAGTAACTTGGCCAACAGACATCAATTTATTAGACAACGATGGAACAAGCAAAGTATTTTGAAGAGTAAGAGATGGAGAGAGGCCAATGGTTCCAGCACCGACCACAGGAGAAGTAACACCATTTGCGTTGGCAATACTTGTTCTTTGTGGTGTAGTTGTACTTAGAAAATCGGTTGGATCAAACGTCATATGATCTGTGGCTCCTGAATCAATAATCCAACATGTGGAGTCACTTGTATATGATGTATGAAATGCAGAAGAGGTTTCATAGGTAATCGTCGGAGTCGGGGTCGTAGTTGATGTAGATGCTTGTGTCTTCATCAACTCAGCCATTTGAGCAGCAAATTCTGTGAAGGTAGGTTGAGAAGGAGTAGCCGGATCGGTGGTGCTACTTTCAGTGGGAAAGAAATCGTTTTCTCCCATGATAGCAGCAACAATTCGAGACTAGAGTCAGCAAGATCGCTGCTCTGATACCATGTCAAATTAGGAGGAGATATTGAAGGTTGAGTAGAGATAGTGGAGAGTGTAGAGAATTTGGAAGATATGCATATTTTCTGATTTCAACTTCTTACTTACAATTCTTTCTTACAATCCTTCTATACAAGTAATATCCTACACTAATGCAAAAGGATTACATGAAACATGCCATGAAACATTCCATGAAACATGGATTACATAATTCAAGAAAGAAAGTCTTCCTTGAGACAAGTGTGCCATGAGACAAGGATGTTTTGTGTTTTGTCTTGTGTTCCACAAGGTGACAAATACACATGCTAACATTCACAATACAAACAAACTCATTGGTCATTGCGTATGCAGAACCTATTTAGCCAGTTGGGGATTAGACAGATTGGGTGGTACCTAATGACGTACAAGATAGAATTATCCTACCACCAATTACACGAAAAATGTACGGCAGGTGCAAGGAAAAGGGAATCCCATCACGCAGAGAAGAACCATCAACTCGTGAGTGTTCAAGATGTGGTTCAATTGGCCATTATCGACAAACTTCCAAGAATTCGATTGCACTTCATCCTACCTCGTAGATAGGGTGTAATATTTTACTATTTAAATTTATGAATTAGAATGAACAATGGATAAATATTTAATTTTATAATTTTCTTAAATTTTCTGATGTAAACTTTTGAAGATGAGGAAAGTAAAATAGCGGCCATGGCTTTCTCATAGTCGATTCCCCTTTGTTGAAAGTAAAATAGCTAGTCTTCACCAATTTTGGAGGTACTAGCTTCGTGTTCAATACGAGCTGAGGGATTCTTCACCTGTTAAACACATGAGATGAATTCATTAAGGAATTTGAAAAAAAAACCATGACAGTTTCACATTCTATGGGCACTAACTGGATGAACACCAACAACTTTGGACAGGAATTTAGTAATTGGGATGAAATCAATGCAAAAACAGCCAATTGGCCAACGTGAGACTGGACTCAATGAGAGAGGATGGAATTTTGTAGGTTTATGTGGGTTTTAATTTTTAAGGACATTTGTGTCTATTTAGGTGAGTTTTTGGCTATATTTGAAAGATTTTATAAAAACTGACATTTTTGAAAGTGGGGGGTAAATTTTGGCTATTTTTGATAAAAACTTGATATAAATGGGCCTCCGCTCTTCGTCTCCAAGCACAAAATCTATAAATAGCACACCACAAAACTCGGATCCATATTCAGAGGAAGGAAATTAAAACCCAGAAACAAAGATGGACGACAAAGAAGATACCAACAGAGTCGGCGAAATTGAGGAATCGGACCCGAAATCCGATAGGTCATCCCGGAACCCGAGTACGAATCCTAAAACCGCGAGGACGAAGGTTCCAGAAGTGGAGGTCTACTTGTATCGGCGAGGCAAAGGCCCGATCGACACGTTCAGGACAAGCCTCGGGGGTTGGGACCAGAACCAGTTGTAGGTCCGAGACATTCTCGACAAGTACGGCTTCAAATCGCTTTACGCTTTCAATACCGGGTCCGGTCGGGGCGTTCCGATCCGGTTTAACCCCAGGAACGGCAGGTCTATGCTGGCTTATAAAGATGGATCTACGGTTCACATTGACGGAGAGCCCAAGGTACTTCATTTATATATCATTTTTTATTTTTTTTATTTATGAAAACCCAGTTTGTGAAATTAATTGAAGTAAATTTCTGTTTGGTTGCCGAGAAAATTTGGTTGCATTGGGTAGAAATAAATGTAACTTTAATGTGGTCATATGAGATACTGAATTTGAGTGTGTGATATAGAAGTGTTTGACATTTAATGGAGAGTTTTTCATATTGAGAATGCTTTGCAGCCATGATATTCCAACTATTTGAAATAAATGAACTAGGCTGCAGGTCACTCTCAATTAGCAATAGGGTAGTTCCTCCATACAATCAGAACCTTTAAAGCAAGATATATTATAGCAATTTACTTCGTTGAATTTGAGCCATCAAATTTCCGTGCTTATTTTCTGTTCTTCTGTTTACATGACATTGTGTGACAAATAACAGGACCACTTTCCTAAAAGTCAAAATGGCAAAAGTTCCCGTAAAGAATCTGCAGGAATCATCTTATAGGTTTTTTTTCATTTATATCATAGACACTGAGTTTTACAACCACATATTCTTATAAATAAAAAAAAAGGATTTCACAGCATTGTTACGATGGTTACTTCGCCCATTTTTCATTTTTATGGTCAGAAACTGTTGCTATTAGCACAGCACCATGGTAAGTCGTGCACCACATACTTTCTTATGTGTTTTTTGTCTATTTCATGAGCAGTCTGTTAGGATCTCCTGCATCTTTTGTCTGTTACAGTTTATTTGCCACAAGATTCTTTGATATGCATTATGTTGCAGAAAGCAGAATGTTGCAGTGACATGTGATATGTTATTTGGTGCTAGTTTTCCTACTTAATTCTTCTCTGAATGCAGGATTCCTTGATCCAACCAGTGACAAAAATCTTGCTTGGAGTAGCTGTTATAACCGTCTTGATAACCTTGGTTTTGAGAGATCCTCCACAGTGGGTCCAAAAATTGAACATTTCTGGCGGAAATTTTCCTCCTTGGATCATTGCTCTGGTGGTAATAGTTTTTACTCGGATGAGGAAGAGAACCGGAGATTTGCTGAAAAAGTATTGTTGGTGAAAGGCGCCATTGATGCTTTCCTTTGTAAGGCCTTTTTGTTTCTCAAATTTTGTTAAAATGAATTTGATTCAGTATCAACTGAATTTTGATGATGAAGCAAGATTGACACCTACTACTATTAACTAATTCATCCTCTGCTTTCGTGGAAATGTGAGTACATACATTTTGACTAGATTGACACCTACTACTATTAACTAATTCATAAATCATGTAGTACCTCATAAATCCAGTTCTCCAAATATTTTAATAAAAAAAAGTTATTATAGTTTGTTTATTTCAAGATACAACTAGCACTGCCCAATTCTACTCAACATATTGACCACGGTGAAAAATTGTAGTCTCAGGCGACCCTCACTTATACGACGGTTTAATGAACCTCTTAGAATTCCATTATGTTACATAAGGTAATTTAGAACTCAGATATGCTAATATAAGAGAAGACTGCATAATTGAAGGAGATTGCACAAACTATCAAGGAGATGAATTGAAGTAGACAAAGTAGGAATCCCGACAAAGCAATTGATCGATTGCAGATACGATCAATTCTCAATGCTAAGCTTATGATTGAAAATTCTTGTTGGTTTATTCCATCCTGCACACAAAAGAAGAGAGCAGTTGAAATAGTCATGTAAGTTGTGTCAATAAGAATCAACCCATTATAACAAAGCTAGGTCTATTGAGCTTGTAGCTCTTGAGGTGCAAATTTCATGTGAACCTGGCCAATAAGCGCGCAACTACTTTTGATCAGCTCCAAATCCTGTATCAAGACCCCAAATTTGAGTTGACTACTTTTGATCAGCTAGGTGTAATAAAAAACAATTTAGTCTATCTGAACATACTTATGGTAAATGTATGGCTAGAAAAGATAGTGATGGGAACTTACTAATATCAATTGCGAGAATATCGTCATTAGCCTTTCAAGTATTTATGTGCAGACATTTGAGAAGGAGGCGTTTTTAACAAAGTTGGCAAAAATTTAGCTGCTCTTTTAAGAATCACAGTTTTTATTAAAATTTTCAGCAATAGCTCAAAATAAGAGGGTGCAAGGCCTAAGTAGGAAATCAAAGTGGTTACCCTCCAAATCAAAAGTCCTATGCACCCCCATTGTTTGCTATTGTTGAAAGATTTGATAAAAACTGCAGTTGTTAAAAAGAGGGAGAAAATCTTTACAAGTTTTGTTAAAAACCCTTTGGAAAGAGCATAGCTTTTGCAGCGGAGAGATTTTTCGTGAGAGCTTCCACCTGTACTTGCACTTGATCAGCTGAATTGTGAGGAGAAGTAGCTTTTGTGCTGATGTTGATGGAGTCGTTCATCATCATGATTTGGTTGAGTTCTTCCACGTCTTGCTTATGCACCAAACGGAACCCACACTTCTTTATACCCGAGCTGAATAAAATCTTCATCTGACTGCATTCGTTGTCTTTGACATAATGATATGCACAAGATACCCAAAGGTGAGGTGACACAAGATGGCCTTTATCAATTGAAACATTAAGCCCAAGGGAACAATGAATGTCAAAATAGGTAGAAAGGTCATGAGGTGGATTTGGGTGATCGTCTTCAATGACAGCACATAAAGCAATCCAAATCGGCGTGGTACATGGAGGTAGCTCCACAATTAAGGAATCTCCTACACTTTGATTATTGAACCACTCTGGAATTTTACTTCCAGGTGTTACAATTTGGAAATCGGGATGAGCCCTAATCCTTGCAGGTGCCTGCACCATGTATAGGTTAGTAACTTGATTATTTATTATTAATATTATTATAACAAACAAATAGAGACAGAGAGACAGAGAGAGAACCTGAACGAATCTCCAAGTGTTCCAGAGCATTCCAAGTATTATACTATTCCAATCCAGAGCATTCTCAACCAATCCAAAGCAATTCACACAACCCAACATAACAAAACGACTTCCGTTTTTTATGCTCAACTTTGGCAACATTTTTAAGGAAATGCAATCGTCTGTGTATATTGCAATATCTCTGAAGTTAAAGCGGAGATGGGGCAATTGTTGAAGCCTTCGGCAGCCATTCACCCAAAATGACCTAAGCTTAGAAAGACATCCAATGCTTGCTGGAAGGTTAACAAAATTGTTTCTACTAAGGTTTAATTTTTCTAAAGAGGACAAGCTGCCAATATCACCCGGAATATCACAAAGCCCACAATCATTCAGATCCAATTCCTTCAAAGACCTTAAATCATGTAGCGAATCCAACACAAAAGCCTTTCTTCGGAGGCCCCACCAAAACCATGATTTATTAGGCTCTGATCTACATTTCAATGGATAGTAGCGCTGAAATCCAACGGAGCATGACTCTGAATAATTAGGCATAGAGATCATTGAATGGTCCATCTCCTGCGAGCTTTCTTGGCGTTTGTCACTGTATGAGCATCCATCCACATAGAGCACTTCAAGAGACTTCAAATTACAAATTTCTCTCGGAAGACCCAAGAGATTTTCACAATTGCCTACATCTAGAAAAGTAAGGCCAACAAGACGTCCAATTGATGAAGGTAATTTCTCAATGGGCGTCCCACTCAAAATAAGCATTGACAAATTTTTCATTTGTCCTGAAAATTCTGGAATCTTTTTCAGTTTTGAGCAACCTTGAACACTGAAATATATAAGAGAATCCATTTCTACCTCCCTTGGAAGACTCTTAACACGTTTGCATCCATTTGAGAAATGCAATGGACGGGTGAATCTGAACTAAATTCTCACACCCTCTAAGATTCAACACTTGGAGTTTTGGAATGCCAGTGAAATTTGGGTTGTTGCCAAGTTTCGAGAGCAACTAAGGTCCATGTTTTTCAAATTGGGCAAGTCCTGTACAATAATACATGAAAAATAGTAGAATATATAATTAGCAACCAGAAAACTTAAACTTTTACTCTCTTTTTTCAAAAAATTCATAAGATGGCATATGGTCAGTAATCTTACAACTCCTTTATCCCAGAGCCCAACTAGTTTGCTGTCCTGCATCTCAAGTGAAACAAGTTTATTCGGTTGAAAATTTGATGGGAGATATTTAGAAGAATACCAATTCCATTTCATAATTCTTAAGGAATTAGGAAGAATTCTGGGGATTGAGGAAATGATCACATTATGAACTTTAAGAAATTTCAGGTTAATCATCTTAGAGAATGCTTCACAATTCCAATATGCCTTTTCAAGTTCTCTCATGCTTAAGGCGATGCCTTGAATTTTTTCAGTTGCCTGTAACAAAGAATAGTAAAGGAAAAGTTAATTCCACATTTAAGTCTCATATTGAGTTAAAAAGAAATCATATTTTCTTATAAAAAAAACAATAAAAAAAATTGGTATTATCTACATAACTTCTTACCGTATTGTTTATTAGTACATGAATGATGTCATTAGGATGATACAATCGACTGCGTCTACCAGGCTCTTCAGGAGACTCTTGACGAACAATTTCAAATGCCATTTCTTGTATCAAATCATGCATCCCAACAACGTTGTTGTCGTTTGAAATATCAATGGTTAGGAGCGACTTCTCAACCAGAGCATTTATCCCACCACAACGGTCACAACTATCTAGTATTTCAATTACTTTCTTCTTGCCCTTCCCCTTAAGGAAAAATGCAACATCAAGAAATATATTCTTGTTAATATATTCTTGTTCCGGTCCCTTGGACTGAAGAAATACCATTCATCTTCTCCAAACAAAGCATTGTCTGCAAAAACCAAGGAAAAAAACAAAAAAAACATATTTAGCTGCTATGATCCATATAGAAGGATCAACTTAAATGAGTGAATGCTGCAGAACTGACTGGGTAGCTCCCACGGATTATACTTATAGAGATCGATTTCAGTGATCAATTGCGCTGGAAGCGGATGCGAAATCACTTTGTTTCGCAAGTAATGAACAACAAGTTCTTCATCAGATGGATGAAATTTGAAACCAGGAGGTAATAATTGCAAAGCTGAAGAAGGAAACGTTGACTCATTCTCCATAGAAAGCATTGTTTCTTGGATGATGAGTGAAGAAACAGAAGCAACGATAATATCAATCGAAAACAGTTGGTATTGGAAAAAGGGTAGTGGCGTGGAGGCATTATATGTGCAATTTTCATCAAGAAAAATTTGACTGAAATATCATGGATCCTAGACATACCTAAGACAACCTAGGATTTTTGGAATGACGATGTAGGAACCATTTATACAAAAGTATAAGCATCTGCATGTCTCACAAAATGATCCTTATCTTCACTGCTTGTGCTGATTGTTGAGGGGTGGTTTTTCCACCTTGCAGGACAGATACTGCCTTTAAGTTTGGTTGGTTTTTCCTTTATCTACATGGTATGTAATGACGAAAATTCTGTATCATTTTGAATTCTTACTGTGCAGCTGATTGATCTGATTTTTAATTAATTTCATGAGGTAGCTCCACATTGGATTTTGCATTTTTGCGGCGATAGCTCCTCCATTTGTCTTTAATGGGAAATCATTGATGTAAGTTCTACCCTTTAATTCTTTCTTTTGTTTTTGTTTTTTTTTTGTGTTTTCGTGATTTTGTTTGTTTCTTGAGTATAATATTCTCTAGTCAGTTGGTTGACCAATGAAAATTTTGCATAGAAATTACTTCTAAGTCAAAGTACATTTTGACAAGCCATCCGTGAAAGGAAATGACTTACCTTTTTTTTTTTTGGTGAAAGGAAATGACTTGCCTTAGCTACTGCATTAAACACATGTTTTAGAGATTGGAAGTGTAACACTAATAACTGAAATAGGGAAGTGCCATCCTGAATTGCAAAAAACTGAGCAGCAACATGTCTACTTGAGTTTCCTTGCTGGAAAATATCCATTTTGCATGAGCAGTATGATAACTAGATTGTCTAGAATTTTGGGTACCTGAATTTTGTGTATGTCTTGTACATTGATTAATACCTTATGCATAGAGAAACAAAAGAAAATTTATATATCGGACGATTATAACGACTAAAATCTTTTGTAACCAAACTAGAAAGAATGACAATTCATACATATGCCCATACTATCAACATAATTTCATCATTTTAATAAAATATCTTGTAATCTACAATATTGATAAATGATTATCGATTGCAAAAAACAAAAAGAAAGGACAGACATAAAGCATGATAAAAAAGATTGTGTTTGTTTTAACAGAACTAGCTTCTTCACAACACAAGAGGCCTTTTTCAATCACGCCCAAGAGTGTAGACTAAAAAATCTTTTTAGTTTTTGTAATTTTTCTAGGTGTTTGTAAAGCTTATTTTAATCACAAGTATTAAATATCACAAACACTTCTATTAAAAAAATCACAAAAGCGAAATAGAGTATTTTGGTGGTAAAGCCGCTTATTTCCAATCAGACTATTTTTGAGAAATCTACAGATATTGTTGTGGGCGTTGACCTCTTTATTCTTCGCGGGGCCTCCGCTCTTCGTCTCCAAAGCACAAAATCTACAGATAGCACAACACAAAACTCGGCACAGAAAGGAAATCAAAACCCAGAAACAAAGATGGACGACAAAGAAGATACATACAGAGTCGGCGAAATCGAGGAATCGGACCCGAAATCCGACTGGTCATCCCGGAACCCGAATCCGAATCTGAAAAGCGCGAGGACGAAGGTTCCAGAAGGTGAGGTCTACTTGTATCGGCCAGGCAAAGGCCCGATCGACACGTTCAGGACGAGCCTCGGGTGTTGGGACCAGAACTAGTTGGTGGTCCGAGACATTCTCGACAAGTACGGCTTCAAATCGCTTTACGCTTTCAATACCGGGTCGGGTCGCGGGGTTCCGATCCGGTTTAACCCCAGGAACGGCAGGTCTATGCTGGCTTATAAAGATGGATCTACGTTTCACATTGACGGAGAGCCCAAGGTACTTCATTTCTATATCTTTTTTATTTTTTTTATTTTTTATGAAAACCGAATTTGTGAAATTAATTGAAGTAAGTTTATGTTTGGTTGCCGAGAAAATTTGGTCGCATTGGGTAGAAATAAATGTAACTTTAATGTGGTCATAAGAGATACTGAATTTGAGTGTGAGATAGAATAGACAGAGAATTGTTTGACATTTAATGCGGAATTTTTCATATTGAGAATGCTTTGTTAAGGCGGTTTATATTTTCATGGTTTGCAGCCATGATATTCCAACAATATGAAATAAATGAACTAGGCTGCAGGTCACTCTCAATTAGCAATAGGGTAGTTCCTCCATACAATCAGAACCTCTAAAGCAAGATATATTATAGCAATTTACTTCGTTGAATTTGAGCCATCAATTTCCATGCTTATTTTCTGTTCTTTTGTTTACATGACATTGTGTTTGCAGCCTAAGAATGGATGTGATTTTGACTATTGAGTTCACCTAAAGAACTTGCCAGATTCATCTTATAGGTTTTGATCATTTATATGATAGACACTGAGTTTTACAACCACATATTCCTAAACAGTAGGATTTCACAGCATTTTTCATGAAGAATTCTTTATCATTTGTTAGAAAATTTGGCATCAAAGTAATAATTTGATTTTTCAAAATAAGACTCCGTCCCTTAATCAAGCCATTAGTCATATTAAATTTCTATTCAGTATAAGGTATTAAGTAATGACATTCAGTTGGTTAAGAACATTTATCCATACACGAGAGGTCTTAGGTTCGATTTCCACTCCCTCAATATCACTTGTACAAAAAAAAGGCACAAAATACTGACCTCCAATTTGGTTAGGTAAATATTAACCTAATAGCTGTATTTAATCTAAAGAGGACGCTTGAAGTTCAAATTCTCTTTGCACACATGATGATGTACGATAACAGTCTGAGGTTTAGGTTGAGATATAAACAGTTATGTATGCCTATTTCAGCTTAGAAATATAAAAGAAAATTTAATGGAAAGACCCAAAAGAAATAACCCAAATTTGAAGTAATTTTGGATATTTCCATAGGAAATCCAGAGATACTGAAGAGAAGAGATTAGAGGCGAAGATGAACAAGCATGAGAAACAGCTGAGAGAAAGGGAGATGCATTTGAACTGAAGATATGCTGAATTAAACTCAAATATTGTATAACAAACATGAAAATCCACATATTTGGGACACAAGAAAACAATAGCTAAAGGAAGAACCAAAGATAGTAGCTCAAGACCACATAAGGAACTCTTACCCAAAAGTTAATTTAAAGATTCCATGAAGTTGATTTTCACAAGTCAAAACATGAAGCATAAATTTCATTTCGAAAGTTGAAGCAACAACTCATAGTGAGACAATCCAAAATGGGTTCCTACAGTTCGGGGTTTCTTGGCGTTCATCTGACAAAAACAGGACCACTTTCCTAAAAGTCAAAATGGCAAAAGATCCCGTAAAGAACCTGCAGGATTCATCTTATAGGTTTTGTTCATTTATATCATAGACACTGAGTTTTACAACTACATATTCCTAAAAGAAATAGGATTTCACAGCATTGTTACAGTGGGTACTTCGCCTGTTTTTCATTTTTAGGGTCAGAAACTGTTGCTATTAGCACAGCACCACATACTTTCTTATGTGTTTTTTGTCTATTTCATGAGCAGTCTGTTAGGATCTCCTGCATCTTTTGTCTTTCCACCCTCGCATTTCCTTCTAAAAGGCAAATAATTGGATTTTCTCCCATGTAAAGGAATGCTCTGCAGGTGGACTGTTTGCAATTTATTTGCCCCAAGATTCTTTGATATGCATTATGTTGCAGACAGCGGAATGTTGCAGTGACATGTGATATGTCATTTGGCGCTAGTTTTCCTACTTAATTCTTCTCTGAATGCAGGATTCCTTGATCCAACCGGTGACAAAAATCTTGCTTGGAGTAGCTGTTATAACCGTCTTGATAACCTTGGTTTTGAGAGATCCTCCACAGTGGGTCCAAAAATTGAACATTTCTGGCGGAAATTTTCCTCCTTGGATCATTGCTCTGGTGGTAATAGTTTTTCTTCGGATGAGGAAGAGAACCGGAGATTTGCTGAAAAAGTATGGTTGGTGAAAGGTGCCATTGATGCTTTCCTTTGTAAGGCCTTTTTGTTTCTCAAATTTTGTCAAAAGAATTTGATTCAGTATCAACTGAATTTTGACGATGAAGCAAGTGATGCTCATTTGGACGTCGTCATAACTGAAATTGGTGACAAGCTGCACTGAAAGATAAATTGATTAGCAACAAACTTAAATTGTGTCTGAAATACCAAACCTCAGAAACAACATTCCTAAGATCATCTTGTTGCAACATTAAGATTCAATGCATCCAGACGGTAAATTAACTGGTTTATAAATAGTTACATTATTTTTCAATTATTTTTCTATGTATATGGTGGTATTGTGGAATATATTTCTACTACTTGATGCCTTAAATACCTTTAGCTTATAGGACTTAATAAAACAGCGTAAAAGTGCTAGCGTTTTTCTTCACTTGGTACTTTGATTCAAGAAGTACATGCTAGCTACATCTGCCTCAATCTTGAACATTTGAAGTTTTATGCTCTTCTGCATTACAATCCTGCTTGGATCTATATTTTCATTCTGCATTACAGTGACGTTAAAATCACTGTCAACTTTTGGATCCATAACTTCTGGTTTGAATTACATTGGATGTTAGTTCGGCCCTCAGTTGTGCTTAATTGGGTTGTGTTTGTTGCATGCTGCCTTTTAGCCTGGTTGTTCCTTTTAAGAACGTATCTATAGCTCACAATATGTCTTAATTTTTTGTGACTTTAATATAGCATATGCAGTAATGTCAATCTTATGCAGTAATGTCAATCTTATACACTATAGCATAGCGTGAAAATGTCATCCTCTGCTTTCGTGGAAATGTGAGTACATACATTTTGACTAGATTGACACCTACTACTCATTCATAAATCATGTGGTACCTCATAAATCCAATTCTCCAAATATTTTAATAAAAATAGTTATTATAGTTTGTTTATTTCAAGATACAACTAGCACTGCCCAATTCTACTCAACATATTGACCACGGTGAAAAATTGTAGTCTCAGGCGACCCTCACTTATACGACGGTTTAATGAACCTCTTAGAATTCCATTAAGTTACATAAGGTAATTTAAAACTCAAATATGCTAATATAAGAGAAGACTGCATAATTGAAGGAGATTGCACAAACTATCAAGGAGATGAAGTGAAGCAGACAAAGTAGGAATCCCGACAAAGCAACTGATCGGTTGCAGATACGATCAATTCTCAATGCTAAGCTTATGATTGAAAATTCTTGTTGGCTTATTCCATCCTGCACACAACAGAATAGGGCAATTGAAATAGTCACGTAAGTTGTGTCAATAATAATCAAACCATTATAACAAAGCTAGGTCTAATGAGCTTGTAGCTCTTGAGGTGCAAATTTCATGCGAACCTGGCCAATAAGCGCGCAACTACTTTTGATCAGCTCCAAATCCTGTATCAAGACCCCAAAATTGAGTTGACTACTTTTGATTAGCTAGGTCTAATAAAAATACAATTCAGTATATCTGAACATCTTATTGATTTGCAGTATGTTAACAGATACTTTGTCGAAATGCATAAAATATGCAGCTGTTGCATACATGTGTACATGTATATACTACATGAGTTGATTAATGCCCTGCAGTAGTTTAAACAGAAATGTATTCATGACAAAAGCACATAATGAGAGAGAGAGAGGAATTTACTACATCCACGAAACAATAACTGATGAATCTAATGGTAATGTATGGCTAGAAAAGATAGTGATGGGAACTTACTAATATCAATTGTGAGAAGACCGTCATTAGCCTTTCAAGTATCTATGTGCAGACATTTGAGGAAAATCTTTACAAGTTTTGTTAAAAACCATTGGGAGGAGAGAGATTTTTGGTGAGAGCTTCCACTTGCACTTGCACTTGCATCAGCTGAATTGTGAGGAGAAGTAGCTGTTGTGCTGATGTTGATGGAGTGGTTCATCATCGTGATTTGATTGAGTTCTTCCAAGTCTTCATCGTGCACCAAACGAAACCCACACTTCTTTATACCCGGCCGATATATACTCTCCATTTTTCGATCTGATACCCGACGGTATTAAGAAGTTTTGAATGAAATCTTCACCTGATTCCGTATTTTGTGGTTTACATAAAAAGGAAGACAGAATACCCAAAGGTGAGGTGACACATGATGGCCTCTATGAATGCTAATCTCAGGGCTTAAGCTACATTTAATTGTAAATACAGGAGAAAGGTCATGAGGTGGATTTGGGTAATCTTCTTCAATGACAGCACATAAAGCAATCCAAATCGGCGTGGTACCCCATGAAGACTTGGAAGAAATCCGCCTGGTACATGGTGGTAGCTCCACAATTAAGGAATCTCCTACACTTTGATAATTGAACCACTCTGGAATTCTACTTCCAGGTATTACAATTTGGAATACTACCGACACAGTAAAGGAATCTCCTACACTTTGATAATTGAACAACTCTTGAATTCTTCTTCCACGTATTTCAATTTCGAATCTCCTACACTCTGATAATTTAACCTGTACCATGTATAGGTTAGTAACTTGTTTATTATTATTATAGCAAACAATCAGAGACAGAGAGACAGAGAGACAGAGAGAGAACCTGATGGAATCCCCAAGTATTCCAGAGCATTCCGAGTAATTGACTACCATTGCAGCCTTCATTCTCAACCAATCCAAAGCAATTCACACAACTCAACAGAAAAGAATCGTTGCTTCTGCCAAACTTTGGCAACATTTTTAAGGAAGTGCAATCGTCTGTGTATATTCTAATAGACCAGTTGTCATCATCCTCATCCAATCCAAAGCGGAGATGGGGCAATTGTTGAAGCCTTCGGCAGCCATTCACCCAAAATGACCTAAGCTTAGAAAGACATCCAATGCTTGCAGGAAGGCTAACAAAATTGTTTCTACTAAGGTTTAATTCTTCTAAAAGGGGCAAGCAGCAAAAATCAACGGGAATATCCCCTTCACAAAGACCACAATCACTCAAATCCAATCCCTTCAAACACCATAAACCATCTAGCGAACCCAACACAAAAGCCTTTCTTTGGAGGCCCCACCAAAACCTTGATTTATTAGGCCGTGATCCATAGGCTGAGCGAGTACCTTGAATGAAGCATGACTCTGAATTATTATTAGGCATATAGATCACAAAATGGCCCATCTCCGGATATTTTCTTGGGTGTTTATCACTACATGAGCATCCATCTGCATAGAGCACTTTAAGAGACTTCAAATTACAAATTTCGCTCGGAAGACCCAAGAGGTTTTCACAATTGCTTACATCCAGAAAAGTAAGGCCAACAAGACGTCCAATTGATGAAGGTAATTTCTCAATGGGCGTCCCACTCAAATTAAGCATTGACAAATTTTCCATTTGTCTTGAAAATTCTGGAATCTTTTTCAGTTTTGAGCAACCCTCAACACCGAAATATTTAAGAGAATCCATTTCTACCTCGCTTGGAAGACTCTTAACACTTTTGCATCCATTTAGAATTAAATCTGTAAGCCATTTGAGAAATGCAATGGACGGGTGAATCTGAACTAAATTCTCACACCCTTTAAGATTCAGCACCTGGAGTTTTGGAATGCTAGTGAAATTTGGGGTTGTTGCCAAGTTTCGAGAGCCAGTAAGGTCCATGTATTTCAAATTGGGCAAGTCCTGTACAATATTAAATGAAAAATAGTAGAATATATAATTAGCAACCTAAAAACTTAAACTTTTTGTTTTTTTTTTTCTTCAAAAAATTCGTAATATAGCATATGGTCAGTAATCTTACAATTCTTTCATCCCAGAGCCCAACTAGTTTGCTGTCCTGCATCTCAAGTGAAACGAGTTTATTCGGTTGAAAATTTGATGGGAGATATTTGGAAGAATACCAATTCCATTTCATAATTCTTAAGCAATTAGGAAGAATTCTAGGGATTGACATTGAGGAAATGATCACATTATCAACTTCAAGAAGTTTCAGGTTAATCATCTCAGAGAATGCTTCACAATTCCAATCCGCCTTTTCTAGTTCTGCCATGCTTAAGGCGATGCCTTGAATTTTGTTAGTTGCCTGTAATAAAGAATAGAAAAGGGAAAAGTTAATTCAACATTTAAGTCTAATATTGAGTTAAAAAGAAATCATATTTCTTAAAAAAAAAATAAAAAAAATTGGTATTTACTACATAACTTCTTACCGTGTTGGTTATCAATACATGAATGATGTCATTGCGATGACACAATCGACTGCGTCTACCGGGCTCAGGAGACTCTTGACGAACAATTTTAAATGCCATTTCTTGTATCAAATCATGCATCCCAACAATGTTTTTTGAAATATCAATAGTTAAGAGCGACTTCTCAACCAGAGCATTTATCCCACCACAACGGTCACAACTGTCTAGTACTTCAATTACTTTCTTCTTGTCCTTCCCCTTAAGGAAAAATGCAACATCGAGAAATATATTCTGGTTCTCCTCATCTAGTCCATCATAACTTATTTTGAGCAAATCAAAAATTTCTGGCTCAAGAATTTTCCGTAGCTTATCCAATTCACTTTTCCATTCATCTTGAGTTCTCTTATACATAGAGCGTCCCAAAATTTTAAGAGCTAATGGAAGGCCTCCAGCATAATTTACAAAGCACTTGCACAATTCCCGAAAACCTTCCTCAGGCTCAAATTTTTTAAAGGCGTTCATACTAAAGAGCTCAAGAGCCTCATCATCACCTAATCCCTCTACCTTATATGATATCTCCATATCATGCTTTTTAACCAACCGTTCATCTCTAGTTGTAATGATGATTATACTCCCCTTACCAAACCAATCCTTTTCCTTAGCAAATTTCTCTAGTTGGCTTGATGCATTCACATCATCAAGAATGAGAAGAACCTTTTTATTACATAAGCAACTCTTAATGAAATAGGCCCCCCACTGTTCATCCCAAACTTGAGTAATTTGTTCCTTCAAGATAGGGAAAAGAAGCTGTCTTTGTAGATCAACAAGACGATTACCTTCAGAAGCCTCTCTAACATTAGCAAGAAAGCAGCTAACTTCAAAATGAATAGAAATGCTTTCATAAACAAGCCTAGCAATGGTTGTCTTGCCAATGCCTCCCATCCCCCATATCCCTACAAAGCGAACATCATCTGTAGGATCTAAAAGCAAATCCATTTGCTCACGTGTAAACTTAATTCCCACTAACTCTGTTGAATCTAATAATTTGAATGTGCGATGCACTTTCCCCCACACCCATTCAACAATCTTTTCAATGAGCTTTCTTTCACACCTACAAGGAAGAACAATGATTAAGTCAAAAGTATAAGCCATAGATATAACAAGGTCTAAAGGTACATCAAAGTGAAAATTGGCTTACGAAAAACCCAAGTATATATGGAGAAGTTGCTTACTGAATCTCATTTGAATCCAACCCAGATAAATTGGCAACTTCTTTTAAAGCAGCTCTCCAGCGCTCCACCTTTTCAATGTCTTCCCCAAACCTTTTCTCATGCTCAGCGAACGCCCCTGCAAAACTGCCGCTTTGTTTTCGCACATCGGAGGGATCCACATTATAAAACACAGGCAGAACTGAGCCGTTGGATTTCATGCATTGGAGAATCTTTGTAAGTTCATCCAAGCACCAGGAAGAAGAAGCATAGTTTGGCGAGAGAACAACGATTGCAAGCCTTGATTCTTGGATTGCTTTGAAGAGCTCAGAAGAAATAGTTGTCCCTCTTTCAAGCTCTGGGTCATCCATGAATGTTTTGATGCACTTGTTCTGCAATTCGTGGTATAAATGGGATAAAATGCCATTTCGAGTGTCTACACCCCTGAAACTCAAAAACACATCGTAGTTCCATTGATGAGAAGCAGAGGCTCTTTGGGTGCTCGACGCCATTGGAAATCTGCTGCTTCTGCTGTAAACACTACTCGATGAAACAAGAACTTCACTAATTAAATATTGAAAAATCCAAACACTCAACTGAATAAATACGAAGATGATCATAAATGGCTTGAAAAATGAAAAAGATTGAAATAGAAATATGGTAAATGAAAATGAGATAATGCCAAGTGGTGCCCACATATCCAATGAGATAATGCCAAGTGGATCTAATAAAAAAATTATTTTTTAAAAATAGTTTAACATTTAAAATAAATAAAAATTAGAAAAAGAAAAGAAAAACCGAAATTCCCCCCTCCTCCTCCCATTCTGAACATTACTTCCAATCGTATTCCATATTTTTGAGAGAGAGAGAAAGAGAGAAGAGGGGATAAAAACCCAACGAAAATTTAGACAATCGAACATTACTTCCAATTCAGGAGAGAGAAATTCAAAAAAGACCAATTTCAACAATAAAACAAAAATATGATGTCATCTCAAATAATGGGTTGGCATTAAAAAGCCTCATCACTACTCCAGTGAACTAAAAACTGCAATGCTTTATCTTAAAGTTACCTGAACAAAGCAATTATGAAAATGGAGACGAAGCAAGGCAGCAGCTTTAGCTTAATGTTACAACGCCAGAGAATTGGTAAGACAACCACCACAAGATCAGCAAGCCAACAACCACAAGATCAGCAAGTCAACAAGAAACTCACAAAAAATACAAGATCAGCAAGAAGCAAAGCTAACAGCCTCAGAAAAGAGATGCAGAGAGAGTGAGATAAGTAGTGGCGAACAGAGAGAGAGGTTACACGGTTTTTATGGTCAGCTATCTCTAACGTCTCCAATGGGAGTCCAAGTCTTGTTGAGTCAATGAGTCATTTCTTCTGCTTTTCAATGAAGAGGAAGGAGGGTCTAATTTCATTTCCGACAAGTTTTGCACACATGATGATGACGTATGATAATAGTCCAACGTTTAGGACAAATTTGTTCAATGTCAACAATAATTTACCTTGTGAGGTGTGGTCAACAATAATTTCAAGTATATTAGTTTAAGATCAATGACGTAAGCCTGAATTTATATATGGGCTAGGAATTCTCGACTATGAAATTTACCAGTTTGCCCAGCCACTGCACACTTGATGGTTAGATATAAAGAAGATGATAAGTGGCATGGATGAAACACAGAAAACACAAAAATAGTTATTACCTTTGTTTGGGTAAAAATGGAAATCAATTAAACAATAGAAAAATAAAGAGCCAAAGGACGCCGTGCAACAGAAAGTACACTGAAGAAAAGAAACCCACAAGGGAATGTAGGAAGGAACAGATGGAAAAAAAGGAGAGGGGAAAGAAAAATAATGGAAGAGAGAGAGAGAGAGAGAGAGAGAGAGAGAGAGAGAACCGCGTGGTGAACACGGTGAACACAGGAGTTGATTATTGATTTGCAGTATGTGTACTACATGAGTTGATTATTGCTTTGCAGTGTAGTTTAAACAGAAATGTTCTTTCTCATGTATTTATGACAAAAGCACATGAGAGAGAGAGGAATTGTCATCCAAGAAACAATAACGGAAACTGTGTAGAGTACTGGCGAGCACTGGTGAGCACACGGTTTCTATTGTCAGCTATCTCCAACGTCTCCGATGGGAGTCCAAGTCTTCTTGCGTCAATGAGTGATTTATTCTGCTTTTCAATGAAGACGAAGGAGGGCATCATTTCATTTCCGACAAGTTCTTATGAGTGTCAGGCCTTTTTTTTTTTTTTAAAATACTTGCCAGGCCAATTATTTGAATGGTTTCTTTTCTTGGTAAACTGTGGTGAGATTTTTAATTTTTAATTTTTTGGTCACAAGGGAAAAACTGTGGTATAGAAGGAAAAAGGAATTACTTTTTTTTTTTTTTTTTACAATAAAAAGGCAATTACTTTTTTTTTTCTTTATTAATGATAAACTTGAACAATACATTCAAAGAAATCAACGTAAAATAATAAACTAACACATTAAAAAAATGCATCCATAAGGTTAAGTAACTATTTTATAAATAATTATTACTGCATCTATAGCATATGCAGTAATGTCAGTCTTCTTCTTTTTTTGTCGAAATGTCAGTCTTCTCATAGCTCCAAAATGATTTCCCTAGCGTAGTGAACAGATGGAAACCCACAAGAAAAATGTAGGAACAGATGGAAAAAAGAGAGAGAGGGGAAAGAAAAATAATGGAAGAGAGAGAGAGAGAGAGAGAGAACTGCGTAGTGAACACGGACCCTTTCTCTTTACAGCCACACGTCATCTGCAATGGGATGGGGGCCCGCCAGGCATTATATGAGATTTAATTTGAGCACATGGCTGTTGGGGAGAGGTGTTGGGGGAGAGCGAGTAAAGTTGGAAACCGTGTAGTTACAGTAGTGAGAGCACACGGTTTTTTTGACTGTCAGGCCAATTATTTCAACGGGAGTCCAAGTCTTCTTGCGTCAATGAGTCATTTCTTCTATTTTTCAATTATTTCAATAGGTGATTTCTTGAGAGAGGAATATCGACATCTGGTTAAAGCATCAAGGATTTCCCTTTCGGTATTTGTTTTTTGGGGGCCAAACCTTTTGGCAAATTTACAATGTTATCCTTCTGTCATAACTTTATTGAATCCCTTAATCATATTATGCAGGATTGTAATTAAGCACAACAATTCTGGTCCATTTTACAAGATTTTGGCATGAAATCCCCGCCTACTAATGTAGAGGATCATGTCCCAATAGCATTAGGTTTCACCTTCTTTTCTTTTGTTGAAGGATTCTTTACCACATGTTGGAAAATTTGGCATCATAGTAATGATTTGATCTTTCAAAATAACACTAAGGGCCTTAATCAAGCAATTAGTCATTTTAAATTTCTTCTCAATATAATCTATTAAATAATGACCTTACAGTTGGTCAAAAGCATTATCCCTACGACAGAGGTCTTACATTCAATTTCCCTTCCACCAATATCACTTATATATATATAAAATAATTTAAAAAAGCAAAAAATATTGTCCTCCAATTTGGTTAGGTAAATAATAATCTTATAGATGTATTTATTCTAAAGAGGATGTTTGAAGTTCAAATTCTCTTTGCATATGTTAGTAGCGCGACTCATCATAGTGGCACAACTCACACATACATACGAAGTTTTGCATACATGATGACGTACAATAACAGTTTGAGGTTTAGTTTGAGATATAAAGGGGCATGCCAATTTCAGCTTACAAAAATAAAAGAAAATTTGCTGGAAAGACCCGAAAGAAAAAAACCAAAATGTGAAGTAAATTTGGACAAGCATGAGAAACAGCTGAGAGAAAGGGAGATGACAATGCATTTGAACTGAAAACTGCAAATGCTTTATCTTAAAGTTACCTGAACAAAGCAATTATAAAAATGGAGACGAAGCAAGGTAGCAGCTTTAGCTTAATGTAGGTACATTATATTACCCATAGGTAAATTATTAGAGGAAAAAAATAGGTACATTATTTGGAGAGAGAAAATAGTTTCATTTTAAAAAAATTGTTTTTCATAAAACAAATAATAGGTACTTTATTCATACAAAAAAGGGTACATTATTTTGAGAAAAAAATAGGTACATTATTTTGAGAAAAAATAGGTTCATTTAAAAAAAATATTTTTCATAAAACAAACAATAAATAGATTATCAAAATATTTTTCAACATAATTAGAATGTACACTATTATTCATAAAACTATAATAAAATAGATTACTAGTAGTATAATTCATAAAAGGAAAACAACAACAAAAAATTATTAGATAAACCAAAACGTTTTTTTTTTTGGGTCATAAAACAAACCAAAACGTTACTAATATTTAATTTCAAATAAGTTTCTAAATTAATTCCTATATCCATTACAAACATTTGAATATCCTTCCAAATTCAACGTGTGCCATTAGTTACACCCCACATAACACGTTAACTTGTAAATAAGGGTAGTTTTGGAATCCGAAAAATAGAATAAATCAGATTTTAAGCTAGATTAGGTAACTTGCTTACTTGGATTATAGTCATCGGGTTTTATTTGAAAAAATTGGGTATTTTAAATAGAAAAATAAAGGAAAGGGTTGTAGGTGATTACACATGAATTTTATGGTTCTAAGCTCAATTTACTATAGATATAAAGAAGATGATAAGTGGCATGGATGAAACACAGAAAACACAAAAATAGTAATTACCTTTGTTTGGGTAAAAATGGAAATCAATTAGACAATAGAAAAATAAAGAGCCAAAGGACGCCGTGCAGCAGAAACTACACTGAAGAAAAGAAACCCACAAGGAAATGTAGGAAGGAACAGATGGAAAAAAAGGAGAGGGGAAAGAAAAATAATGGAGGAGAGAGAGAACCGCGTGGTGAACATAGGTTTCTCTCTCCAGCCACAGAACGACTCCAATGAGAAAGGGAACATACGAAATTTCATGGAAGTTCCCTCTTTGAAATGGGTTTTCTCATTCTTTAGCTTTACTTTTATCACCGTCTTTGGGATATTGGGATCACTAAAACGAAAGGACCATGTTTATGGTATGTGTAGTAATATCAGTCTTGTTATAGCTCCAAAACGATTTCCCTAGATTGAAAATGTCATCCTCTCTTTTCTAGAAATCATTTCCCTATCGTTTAACATAAGTTGTGTCAATAAGAACCAAGTCATTATAACAAAGCTAGCTAGGTCTAATGAGCTTGTAAATCTTGAGGTGCAAATTTCATGCCAACCTGGCCAATAAGCACAAAACTATTTTTGATGAGCTCCAAATCCTGTATCAAGACCCCAAATTTGAGTTGACTACTTTTGATCAGCCAAGTCTAATAAAAAACCATTCAGTCTATCTGAACATACTTATTGATTGCTGAATGTAATTACTTCTTGAGTTGCAGTATGTTAACATATACTTTGTTCAATTGCATAAAATATATACTTTGTTCAAATGCTGAATGTAATTACTTACTGATTTGCAGTATGTGTACCACATGAGTTGATTATTGCTCTGCAGTAGTTTAAACAGAAATGTTCTTTCTCATATGTATTTATGACAAATGCACATGAGAGAGAGAGGAATTGTCATCCACGAAACAATAATGGTAAATGCATGACTAGAAAAGATACTGCTGGGAGAGAGAGAGAGAGAGAGAGAGGCTGGAAACCGTGTAGAGTACTGGCGAGCACACGGTTTCTACTGTCAGCTATCTCCAACGTCTCCAATGGGAGTCCAAGTCTTCTTGCGTCAATGAGTGATTTCTTTTGTTTTTCAATGAAGAGGAAGGAGGGCATCATTTCATTTCCGAAAAGTTCTTTTTAGTGTCATAGCCAATTATTTGAATGGCTGCTTTTCTTGGTGTGTGGTGAGATTTTTTTTTTTTTTTTACGTCACACTAATAGTCCACATCACTGCAATTAATCATAAGTTCAAATAAAGCCCACATACCAACATAACCGAAACCATAAATCAACCCATGAGCCTAAACGAACTGTACCACCACCACCTGAACAAAAACTGATGTGGCCTCACCCACCACCACAACATAATAGATCCAAGGAAAACATGGAGTACACAGGAGTCGTGCCCTTGGCCACATGGCAGCTCCGTCATGTGCGACATTTTGGAAGATTAGATGGTTTGGGTATTTTCACATTAGAAACTTGAAACATATTTGTTTGTACCATGGAAAAGGAAAAGTCGTCTACTTGATTTAATTTGATGATCCGGTAACAATTTCAATCATTTTGTTGAGTGTTTGTCCCCAAGTAGAAAGTAATAATATTAATAAATAATAAGACAATGCTCCGCAGGTGGACTATTTTACAATTTCTTTGCCACATGCATATGTTGCATTGAAATGTGATGTCTTTTGGTGCTAATTTTGCTACTGAATTCTTCTCTAAATGCAGGATTCCTTTATCCAACTAGTTATAAAAATATTGCTTGGAGTAGCTGTTATAACGGTCCTGATAACCTTGGTTTTGAGGGATATCCTCCACAGTGGGTCCAAAAATTACATATTTCAAGTGGGAATTTGATTCAGTTTCTACTAAATTTCGATGATGAAGCAAGTGATTCTCATATGGACGACATCATAACTATAATCGGCGACAAGCTGCCCAGAAAGATAAAATGGTTAGCAACAAACTTAAATTGGGTCTGAAATACCAAACCTCATAAACAACTTTCCTCAGAGCATCTTGTTAGTGTCAAAATCTGAGATGTTAAAATATGAAAATATGGAAGAATATGAGAGAATGTTAATTTCGGATTTAGGCAGATGTAAAAGGGCAACAGTAGAGGAAACCACATCGGCAAAGAGGAAGAAACTAAAGATATTAAAAGGTAAAAGCACGGGAAATGCATGTGACAATTTTAAAATGAAACCAGTAGAAGAAAAGGAGGTGCGGGAACCGAAATAGGAAAGAAAATAATGCCGTGATTGAAGGAAAGAGAGAGATGAGAAGATAGCGCAAAAGTAAAGGGAGACCACCGAAAGAGAGGAGTGGACTCGGGGTAGTGAAGAGGGAATAAAGATCAGAAAAAGAAAACAATGACAAAGAGATAGTGTCTGCGAGGAAATAGACAGAGAGAGAAAGGGATGAAAAAATACTTCTCAAGATCAGCCAAGAAACCAACAAGAAGAAGCAAAGCTAACAGCCTCAGGAAAGGGATACACAGAGAGAGAGAGAGAGAGAGAGAGAGATAAGTAAGTAGTGGCGAGCAGAGAGACAGGAGAGAGTAAAGTTGGAAATTTACAGCGTGTCCACAAAATTTACATTTTCTACATATTCCAGTCTTATCACAGCCCATCGGCTATCCTTCTGTCCATAACATTATTGAATCCTTTAATCATATTATGCAGGATTGTAATTGGGCACAACAATTCTGGTCCATTTTACAAGATTTTGGCATGAAATCCCCTCTTTACCATATGTTGGAAAATTTCGCATCATAGTAATGATTTGATCTTTCAAAATAACACTCAGGGCCTTAATCAAGCTATTAGTCATTTTAAATTTCTTCTCAGTATAATCTATTAAATAATGACCTTATAGTTGGTCAAGAGCATTATACCTACACTAGAAGTCTTATGTTCAATTTCCCTTCCACCAATATCACTTATATAAAAAAATAAATATAATAGCACAAAATATTGTCCTTCAATTTGGTTAGGTAAATAATAATCTTATAGCTATATTTAATCTAAAGGGACACTTCTCTTTGCAGATGTTAGTAGCGCGACTCTTCATAGTGGCGCAACTCATACATAAATACAAAGTTTTGCACGCATGATGACGTACGATAACAGTCTGAGGTTTAGTTTGAGATATAAAGGGGTATGCCAATTTCAGCTTACAAATATGAAAGAAAATTTGCTGGAAAGACCCAACAGAAAAAACCAAAATGTGAAGTAATTTTGGACAAGCATGAGAAACAGCTGAGAGAAAGGGAGATGACAACGCATTTGAACTGAAGATTTGCTGAATTAAACTCGAATATTGTATAATAAACATGAAAATCTACATACTTGGGACACAAGAAAACAAAAGCTAAATGAAGAACCAAAGACAGTAGCTTAAGACCACATAAGTAACTCTTACCCAAAAGTTAATTTAAAGAGTCCATGAAATTGATTCTCACAAGTCAAAACTAGAAGCATCGATTCCGTTTCGAAAGTAGAAGCAATAACTCGTGGTGAGACAATCCAAAAAGGGGTTCCAACAGTTTGAGGTTTCTTGGAGTTCATCTGACAAAAACAGGACTACTTTCCTCAAAGTCAAAATGGCAAAAGTCAAAGCATGGCTAAACAGAAATAACTTAATATACAGCGTGTACAAACAACGGCTATGAATCGGGAGCATAAAAAATGAAAATTTTAGGCTGCCCAGCATTGGAAATATCTGCAAATAAAAAGGAAATGGAAAAAAAGAAAGATAAAACATCATGTTTAAATGGGTCATAAATGTATGCAGCAATAATAGCAGAAACATTCTAGATGGAAAGGTGGGGGACTTTGTACGATGATGGAAAAGCAGGGGCGTAGTAGTGTGATGGAAAGTTTGAGACACTTTGAGATCTAAAGGGAGAAATTCGTTAAATCAATTCCTTATTGATCTAAACAACACAGCCAGTTGCAAAGATCTTTAGAGGTGAATGATTCATGTTCGCTACTTATCTAATTCTTAACTCCTAAACTGTTATAACAGTATCCTAGAAGATCAAAGATCAAATGCCCATCCTCTTATGAGACTGGTGAAACCCACACTTACCACTATTCTCACCCTAGAACATCTCAAATTAAGTTTTAAGGAGAATATTTCACTATGTTTATGCCCTTCATGTCGTAGAGGTGTGCTATCTATCGACTGTGCGCAAATGATTCCAAAAAACAGCTGATTCTCGTTCTCTGAATTTGGAGTAGCTGATACTAAGTATATTCTAAAAACAGTAAAATAGAACCACAGACATTCACAAGAAGACAAACACATACAAAATTGAGTTTCGTATTATAACACAACCATCCAAAATCAGTTCATTGACAATATCCAGTTTTGACACCAAAGACCATTTACTAGCCTTCATGTTGGTCAAAGGCATGGATAAAAACACAGAAAATTTGACAGCATATAATTCCCTCTCTTTTTCACATTAAATTACATGCACTCATTTGGCAAATTGTTAAGTTCAACACTATACAAGTCTGGAAAGTAAAATACATACGAAAAAGAGCAAAGCCAAAAGATTACAAAGGAAAAATAACCAAACAATAGCAAGCGATATCATTATATATTTTTGAGGTGACGATTGATACCCGTGGAAAAACTTGTTCATGACGCCTCCATTGATGGAATCACAATAATGCTTCATCCATCACATGAACTCCAAATTATCTAGAGGCCTCGTTTCACATGCTTGCTCACCTCAATGTGCTAAAAATCCCCAAACACATACAGAATACCAAAAGAAGAGTAAAAAGATAAATTATTTAAAGGAATTTTACAACAGAAATTAAAGAGAATGAAAATGCAAACTTACCGTACGCTGGCCAGGAATAATTGTTGAAACATGACCCAGTTTAAGCTGTTTTTCTTCTTTGCTCCGCAATGAATATTCAAATGATCCATTATTTGAGCCAGCATCATGGAAAATAGCAACTTCTAGCAGCGAAGTAAGCATGATTTGTATCAGCGAACATTTAAAAAATGAAAATCTAAGGAAAACGTTACAGTATACCAGTGACATTCATTTAAGAAAAAAGAAAACATCAGGAAGCTTTTTCATCTCTCTCTCTCTCTCTCTCTCTCTCTCTCTCTCTCTCTCTTGCTTGCTAGCTATGGCTTTGACCTTTATTTTCTTGAGCTGATGAGGTGCTTGAGTGTCTCCAAACCCTATTCAAAAGACAAGAGGAAATAACAATGTAATCCTATATACTAAGAACAAAACAGAGCAGTAAAGAATCCATATGAAGCAAGCATTGACTCAAAATTCATTAATTAGTCACCTCCTCTGCAAATTCTTCGCCCAAAGAGCAATATAACTCTGCACAAATCACAGCCCAACCCAGTTTTGTTAGGGCAATTTGCAGTGATCACAGTGGGTTCCCCAACCTTCTATGCCTTGCTAATTACCACAACATCCTGCAATGCTCCGCGGCAACAGAGAAAGTGTGAGCCAAAACGCACTGCATGCCAAAGTCAACAAAATTTCCTATCCAATGACTCACTGCAACCTTCTCTGCCTTCCTTTTTTCTCTCTCTGTGTTTTCCTAAAAGACTATAGTGCAAATATGATCAAGTTTTCTACTTGACAAATTAAAGTATAAACAACTCATAACAGAAAAGGTTTACTACAAGCAAAATGTGACATTAATAAATGCAATTAGATCGATATTTTGACCAAAACTTAAGATACTCAAACTCAAGTGAATCCAAAACTTAGTCCGAAATACCAAAAGCATTATGCATGTTATCCCATGTGTTTATCTGCTACCAAAAGCAAAACGTAGTCCGAAATACAAATCCATAAGCCCAAAAGAGAAAAAAGATAAACGGATCTGATCAAGTAACAGGCAAAACTTACTCCAGTTTTGAGAGGGATGAATGGGCCTCCTAGCTGATAACGCAGTAACTACGTTGGAAATAATTAAGGGCCTGCTTGGTATTCAATTTGAATCCAACTTTTTAAATTCAAAAACAGAATTTGAGTCCAAAACAAAGAAAACATGTTTGGTAGCCCTGTTTTTAAAAACTTGAACTCAAAAACAACTAAAAACCACCCCAACTATTAAAAACAAAAAATATCAGTTTTTTCAGTTTTTTTCTAACAACCCACAAGTTCACAAATTTTTAAGATTTGAAAACAGTTTTCAAGTTGCATACCAAACAAGTTTTTGAATCTTAAAAATAAATTTAAAAACTCCTTGTTTTGAAGAAAAATAAAAAATTTTGAGTTCCCTATTTAAATAGGATACCAAACGCCCCCTAAGAGACTTGGACTTGAAAAATCTAACAAACCCAAAATTGAAAGGTAACAGCCTAGTAGTCCCAAGAAAGGATGAAAATCTGTTCAAGGATTAAACTAGGTATACCAACTTCATATCTCTGTTTTGCAGACCAACAAAGTATGAAAAATGTACTAAAACCACAAGAAAAAAAGGTAACAGCTTTGGTGGTCCAAAAATAAATTAAAAAATCCTTCTTATCTTTTAGCTGGAAAGGGAAGAATAAATTAAACTAGAGTTGTTGTCAAATTATTAAATAAAGATCAAAACCAAATTGTACCAACTTGAGATCTCTCTCTGTTTTACACAAGAGAGTCGGGTCAAAGAAAAAGAAGGGTGAAGGAAATTACCCGAACAACACCCTCCCCAGCTGACAAAACAAGAATATCTGAACAAGAAACGGCTCCAGCGCACTCCCTCTCCGGTGCTTCTTTAATTTCTTCAATGTACCTAGAGTTTCTCATCCCGAAGCTCATGGTCTGAAAAATAGCCAAAAAGAAAATAATTAAAACAGGGGAATAAGTACTGATCTATTGGATAAAACCCAATTCGGTTCCATATGGGTTTCAAAAACAAACAAAACTAAAAAACTGAAGGGTTTTTAGGTCTAATGGTCCTTAAACTTCGACCCGATTCGCATTTTGGTCTCTCAATTTCCCAAATCGTTCCCGTTGTCCTTCAACTTCACTTTTGTTAGGACAAATAGTTCTGCAATCAATTTTGTTATATTTTATGTTAAATGCATACACAAAATGGTATTTTTGTATTATTTTTATTTTCCACCATTTGAATATTCGTTTCACTCAAAAAATAAAAATAAAAATAAAAACAAAAAAACCTTCTTCCTATCCTCACTATCACATGGAGGGTGGGGGTGTCGTTGTGGGAGCACCATTAGTTGTTGCCGGGGTGGTGGGTTAATTGACTCGGTGCCAGGTGGAAGTTGTCCATTGCTTTGTTGGAATATACAGATGGTGGAAATTAAAAATAATACAAAAATACCATTTTGCCTCTACATTTAATAGAAAAAGTTAATAAAAATACCATTTTACGACTTAGACATTGAGAATAAATAAATAGCTTATTGAGAATGCTATAGTTCATAAGTTGTGTCAATAAAAACCAAACCATTATAACAAAGTTAGGTCTAATGAGCTTGTAGATCTTGAGGTGAAAATTTCATGTGAACCTGGCTAATAAGCACGCAACTACTTTTCATCCCCTCGAGTAGATAAAATATCATGCAACAACCTTTGCTTAGAGGAGGTGTTGTTCCCTCCGTTTGTTTGTATTTACTTCCTGCTTGCTTTCCAATGAATTATCGTCTTGACCAAAAAGAAAAGAAAAAAAAAAAAAACCCATATTTGAGTTGGCTACAGGCACAGGGCACAATTGGCTGGCTTCAACAGCAATCTTGTTATTATAAACTACATATATGTAATTGAATGCATAAAAAATATATTACAACATGTTCTATATGAGTGATTGCAGCAAAGTAAATTAAACAAAAGACTATTTTCTTTTCTTTTGGTGATGTATTTAAATAGTAAGGATGATATGTCCGTAACTAGGGTCATCATTTGGCTCACGGCCCGCTGGCCGAAGTGGGTAGTCCGGTTCGATAATTAGGTTCACTCGGCCCCGCCTGTTCTAAGGTTGAGTAGAGTTTGGGTTTAAGTTTTGAAACTTTCGGTCTGCCCTCAGCCTGGCCCAACAAGGCCCATCCATAGCATGATCTTCCCCGAGTAGGCTTGCTCATTACTCCATTTACTTAAGTTTACAATGTAAATAAAGAAGTACCCCCCATTTGGATTCAATTAAAAATACTAGAAAATCAAATCCCCAACAAATCAAAATATGGAAATCCGGTTTTAGTATAAGAAAGATATAGTTTATACCAATATTGATATCCCAATAAGTCAATGTATATTTTATTAAAATCTCATAAAATCATGTTTGATTATTTAAGATATAAGGAATATAAACCGATAAAACTATCATTGAAAACATTAGTATTTTGAAAATCCATTTTTCATAATTAGTCATATTTTGATAGTAAACTGTTTTTCAAGTATGATATGTTGCTGTTATTATTTCTTGGATTAGAGGCGGAGATAAGCTTTACATAGTGATATTTGTTATTTGTGAATTATATGTAGAATTAGCTCTTCCAATAGGATCTTCTGATGAGGTTCATAAACTGCAGGTGTTAAAATATTTGTGCTCTCATCGATCCAAGCGGATTTTTGAGATGACGTATGAAAAGTAGAACCTTTGGTAGTGTTGATAGAAGCACAAGTCTGGGTAGCCGGGACAGCAGGATTGACCGCATACTTCTGTGAGTCTGCAATAAGGGAGAGAATCGTAGGGATTCCTGACATCGTAGCGGAAGTAAAATGTGATATGAGAATGTGAGGGATTTTGATTTGAGGAATTTGATGTAGGATTTGGATTTGAGAGGTATGCGTATAAGATTGAAGGGTATGTGTTTAGGGATTTCGATAAGAGGATTTGAGGACTTTAGATTTGAGGGATTTGGATTTGGGGAAAAATATGAGGAATTTGATTTAGGGTTTTGGATTTGAATATGAGAAATTTGAGATAAGGGTTTGAATATGTTAGGTTGTGTTTTATTCTTCTCCATAAGGAGGTATATATAAGAGTTTACATGAGTGCTTTACAAGGAATTAGATACAGTAAATGATTAGGAAAGTATCTCCTAATTATACAATGATTTGACAACTATATAAAATAGGAAAGTAAATCCCTTAATTAATCAAGGAAATAAATCTCTTTGATTAATTAGGAGACTCACTTCAACACTGATGAGATTCATAAACTGCAGGTGTTAAAATATTTGTGCTTGCATCGATCTATGCTCTACTTGGATGCCTTGTTTCATAGGTTGTGTGGTACACGCCTCTCTATCGTGCAATGATGTAAATATTTAAAGAGAGATTTGTTTCTAGTTTCCAGATAAATATAGGATTTGTGGGTCATTTGGAGTTAACAGAGAATCTGCTTGTTAGAATAGAATAGAACTTTTGGCACTTTAGAGAAATATTTGACTGAAATATCATGAATCCTAGATCTAAGACAACCTACGATTTTTGGAATGACGATGTAGGAACCATATACAAAAGTATAAGCATCTGCATGTCTCACAAAATGATCCTTATCTTCACAGCTTGCACTGATTGTTGAGGGGTGTTTTTTCCACCTTGCAGGACAGATAGCTCCTCCAATTGTCTTTAATGGGAAATCATTGATGTAAGTTCTACCCTTTACTGTTTTTTTTTTTATTTTGTTTGTGTTTTTGTTATTTTGTTTGTTTCTTGAGTATAATATTCGCTAGTCAGATGGTTGACCAATGAAAATTTGGCATTGAAATTACCACTAAGTCAAAGTACATTTTGACAAGCAATCCGTGAAAGGAAATGACTTGCCTTAGCTACCGCATTAAACACGTGTTTAGCAACTTTAAGTGTAACACTAATAACTGAAATGGGGAAGTGCCATCCTAAATTGCAAAAAACAGAGCAAGCAACATGTCTACTTGAGTTTTCTTGTTGGAAAATATCCATTTAGCATGAGCAGTTTGATAACTAGATTGTCTGAAAATTTGTGTATGTCTTGTACATTGATTAATACCTTATGCATAGAGAAACAAAATAACATTTATATATCGGATGATTATAACAACTAAAATCTTTTGTAACTGAACTAGAAGAATGAAAATTCATACATATTTCCATACTATCAACGTAATTTCGTCATTTTAATAAAATATCTTATAATCTACAATATTGATAAATGATTAATGATTGCGAAAAATAAAAAAATAACACAGGCATAAAGCATGATAAAAAAGATGAGATTTTCTATTTAAACCCCACACTTCTCTTAGTTCACCCCATGTTCTAAGTTCACCCCATCTTTTAATTTAAATTTTCACAATTTCTAAGAAAACCCCACTATCTTCCCAAACTACCCTTAAATACACCCCAAACTGAAAAAATAAGAAATAAAAGAGATTTTCTATTTAAATCTCACAATTTTCTTTGTTCCCAGCACAAAAAAACACAAACAACTGGAATTCCAACACTTGGGTATTGTTGAGAGAGAGAGAGAGAGAGAGAGAGAGAGTTTGTAAACAGGAAGTTGGAAGGATTGGGGAAGGTAGGAGGTGGAAAAAAGGAATGAAATTTGAAGAATTATTAAGTTGGATGACCTTTTTTGTCCTTTTACACAATAATAAAACTTATAGCTTAATGATTTAAGTATTGGGGTAAACAAAGAGAAGTACGAGATTTAAATAGAAAATCTCAAAAAGATTGTGTTTGTTTTAACAAAAGTAGCTTCTTCGCAACACAAGAGACCTTTTTCAATCACGCTCAAGAGTCTAGACTTAAAAATCTTTTTTTGTAATTTTTTATAGGTGTTTGTAAAGCTTATTTTAATCACGCAAAAACTTGTATTAAAAAAATCACAAAAGCGAAGTAGAGTATTTTGGTGGTAAAGCCGATTATTTCCAATCAGCACCAAAGCGAACCGCCTGCTCTGGATATTGATGTGCGCGTTTACCTCTTTATGCTTCGCGGGGGCCTCCGATCTTCGTCTCTAAGCACAAAATCTATAAATAGCACAACACAAAACTCGGATCCATATTCACAGAAAGGAAATCAAAACCCAGAAACAAAGATGGACGGCAAAGAAGATACCAACAGAGTCGGTGAAATCGAGGAATCGAACCCGAAACTCGACAGGTCATCGCGGAACCCGAATCCGAATCCGAAAACCGCGAGGACGAAGGTTCCAGAAGTGGAGGTCTACTTGTATCGGCGAGGCAAAGCTCGATTGACACGTTCAGGATGAGCGTCGGGGGTTGGGACCAGAACCAGTTGGAGGTCCGAGACATTCTCGACAAGTACGGCTTCAAATCGCTTTGCGCTTTCAATACCGGGTCGGGTCGCGGCGTTCCGATCCGGTTTAACCCCAGGAACGGGAGAAATTATAGAATGATACCGTATCACCACATTAGCCAGTGATACTTCCATTCAAAATTTACCATGTGTCATTTTTAAAAACAATTAAAACTTTATTTTACAGCTGGACATAAAACCCAATTATAACCCTTTGAAATAAAATTAATATATCATAAAAAAGATAGAACCGCCCACCCGACCCAGTCTCCTACCTCGCACTGCCCCCCTTGGTCGCCACCCCCTTCCACACTCTCTCCCCCTTCTGACGCACTTCAACAACTTAATCATATATGAATCCTTCATTCTCACCCTTTCGATGGCTACCCCAAGACCCAGTTATATTTCTCCTTTTGAAGGTCTCACTCATTTGTTTACTACTTATTTCAGATTGTCATCAAATCTGTAAAAGCTTAAGGGGAGAGGTGGGTGTTAATGATAATTGAATTTCAATGCTTAAGATATTTTGCATGTGCTTCCGTGGGTTCAAGAGACCTTTCAGTTTTAGAGAGAGAGAGAGAGAGAGAGAGTAAAGGGAGGCAACGGGGTAAGGGGTTGGGTTTGGTGGGTGGCTTCTGGCGTCTTCTCTGTCCTTTTTGGTCTTTTTAATTTCTCTAGGGTTTAGTTTTATTCTGAATGTGAAAAATAGGTTTTAAATCCAGCTGTAAAGAAAAATATATTTGTTTTTATTAAAAATTGACACATGGCAAATTTTGAATGGAAGTATCACCAGCTGACGTGGTGCTACGGTACCATTCTATAATTTCTCCAGGAACGGCAGGTCTATGCTGGCTTATAAAGATGGATCTACAGTTCACATTTACGGAGAGCCCAAGGTACTTCATTTCTACATCTTTTTTTATTTTTTATTTTTTATTAATTATTTTTTTTATGGAAACCCAATTAGTGAAATTAATCGACGTAAGTTTTTGTTTGGTTGCCGAGAAAATTTGGTTGATTTGGGTAGAAATAAATGTAACTTTAATGTGGTCATAAGAGATACTGAATTTGAGTGTGAGATAGAGAAGTGTTTACATTTAAAGGAATGCTCGGTAGGTGGACTTACAATTTATTTGCCACAGGATTCTTTGATATGCTTTATGCGTTTACTATGTGATATGTCTTTTGGTGCTAGTTTTCTTTGATCCAACCGGTGACAAAAATCTTGCTTGGAGTAGCTGTTATAACCGTCTTGATAACCTTGGTTTTGAGAGATCCTCCACAGTGGGTCCAAAAATTGAACATTTCTGGCGGAAATTTTCCTCCTTGGATCATTGCTCTGGTGGTAATAGTTTTTACTCGGATGAGGAAGAGAACCGGAGATTTGCTGAAAAAGTATGGTTGGTGAAAGGCGCCATTGATGCTTTCCTTTGTAAGGCCTTTTTGTTTCTCAAATTTTGTTAAAAAGAATTTGATTCAGTATCAACTGAATTTTGATAATGAAGCAAGTGATGCTCATCTGGACGTCGTCATAACTGAAATTGGCGACAAGTTGCACTGAAACATAAATTGATTAGCAACAAATTTAAATTGGGTCTGAAATACCAAACCTCGGAAACAACATTCCTAAGATCATCTTGTTGCAACATTAAGATTCAAAACAACAGATTGATAAATGGGTGATTATCAACCGATGCATTATAATGCATCCGGACGGTAAATTAACTGGTTTATAAATAGTTACATTATTTTTCAAATTTTTTTCTATGTATATAGTGGTATTGTGGAATATATTTCTACTACTTGATGCCTTAAATGCCTTTAGCTTATAGGACTTAATAAAACGGCATAAAGAGTGCTAGCTTTTTTCTTCTCTTGGTACTTTGATTCAAGAAGTACATGCTAGCTAAATCTGCCTCAATCTTGAACGTTTGAAGTTTTATGCTCTTCCGCATTACAATCCTACTTGGATCTATATTTTCATTCTTAATTGTATATATAAGACAATGACATTAAAATCACTGTCAACTTTGGTTGTTTGTTCGGCCCTCAGTTGTGCTTAATTGGGTTGTGTTTGTTGCATGCTGCCTTTTAGCCTCCTGGTTCCTTTTAAGAACGTATCTATAGCGCACAATATCTTAATTTTTTGTGACTTTAATATACACTAAGCATATGTAGTAATGTCAATCTTCTTATAGCTCCAGAATGATTTCCCTAGCGTGGAAATGTGAGTACAGACATTTTGACTTGATTGACACCAACTACTCAATCATAAATCATGTGGTGCCTCATAAATCTAGTTCTCCAAATATTTTAGTAAAAAAAAGTTATTATAGTTTGTTTATTTCAAGATACAACATATTGACCACGGTGAAAATTTGTAGTCTCAGACGACCCTCACTTATATTAATGAACCTCTCATAATTCCATTCTGTTACATAAGGTAATTTAAAACTCAAATATGCTAATATAAGAGAAGACTGCACAATTGAAGGAGATTGCACAAACTATCGAGTAGATGAAGTGAAGCAAACAAAGTAGGAATCCCAACAAAGCAATTGATCGATTGCATATACGATCAATTCTCAATACTAAGCTTATGATTGAAAATTCTTGTTGGCTTATTCCATCCTACACACAACAGAATAGAGTAGTTGAAATAGTCACGTAAGTTGTGTCAGTAAGAATCAAACCATTATAACAAAGCTTGGTCTAATGAGCTTGTAGCTCTTGAGGTGCAAATTTCATGCGAACCTGGCCAATAAGCGCGCAACTACTTTTGATCAGCTCCAAATCTTGTATCAAGACCCCAAATTTGAGTTGACTACTTTTGATCATCTAGGTCTAATAAAAAAACAATTCAGTCTATCTGAACATACTTATTGATTTGCAGTATGTTAACAGATACTTTGTTCAAATGAGGAGGAGGAGTTTTTAACAAAGTTGGCAAAAATTTAGCTGCTCTTTTAAGAATCACAGTTTTTATTAAATTTTTCAACAATAGCTCAAAATAAGAGGGTGCAAGGCCTAAGTAGGAAATCAAAGTGGTTACCCTCCAAATCAAAAGTCCTATGCACCCCCATTGTTTGCTATTGTTGAAAGATTTGATAAAAACTGCGGTTGTTAAAAAGAGGGAGAAAATCTTTACAAGTTTTGTTAAAAACCATTTGGAAAGAGCATAGCTTTTGCGGCAGAGAGATTTTTCGTGAGAGCTTGCACTTGCATCAGCTGAATTGTGAGAAGAAGTAGCTTTTGTGCTGATGTTGATGGAGTGGTCCATCATCATGATTTGGTTGAGTTCTTCCATGTCTAGCTTGTGCACCAAACGGAACCCACACTTCTTTATACCCGAGCAATATATATCTGATGAGGGCCGAGAATAATTGCGATAAAAAGTATGGAATGAAATCTTCATCTGACTGCATTCTTTGTCGACTACATGATGATATACACAAGATACCCAAAGGTGAGGTGACACAAGATGGCCTTTCTCAAAGTGACACAAGATAACAGGGGCACCTTCTCCTAGGCGACATTGAATTTCAAAATCAGTCAAAATCTTTTGATTTGGGTCATGAGGGGCACCTTCTTCAATGACAGCACAAAAAGCAATCCAAATCCGCGTGGTACATGGAGGTAGCTCCACAATTAAGGAATCTCCTACACTTTGATTATTGAACCACTCTGGAATTCTACTTCCAGGTGTTACAATTTCGAAATCGGGAAGAGGTGTTACAATTTTGAAATCGGGAAGAGGCCAAATCAGTGCAGGTACCTGTACCATGTATAGGTTAGTAACTTGATTATTTATTATTATTATAGCAAAAAAAGAGAGACAGAGAGACAGAGAACCTGAAGGAATCTCCAATCCAGACCAATCCAGAGCATTCCAAGTAATTGACTATCATTGCAGCCTTCATTCTCAACCAATCCAAGGCAATTCACACAACTCAACTTAATAGAATGTTTGCTTCTGCCAAACTTTGGCAACATTTTTAAGGAAGTGCAATCGTCTGTGTATATTTCAATATAGCGGACGCCATCTTTCTCATCCAATCCAAAGCGGAGATGGGGCAATTGTTGAAGCCTTTGGCACCCATTCACCCAAAATTCCCTAAGCTTAGAAAGACATCCAATGCTTGCAGGAAGGCTAACAAAATTGTTTCGACTAAGGTTTAATGCTTCTAAAGAGGACAAGCAGCCAATATCAACGGGAATATCCCCTTCACAAAGACCACAATCACTCAGAAACAAATACTTCAAAGACGATAAACCATGTAGCGAACCCAACACAAAAGCCTTTCTTTGGAGGCTCCACCGAAACTTCAATTTATTAGGCTCTGATGAGCACCCATCCGTCACGAGCACTTTAAGAGACTTCAAATTACCACTACTACAAAAATGGGAAAAGACGACCAGAAAAAGACGACGGCATAACATAAAACCGTCGTTGTATTTAAATCGACGACGGTATTAAAAAAAACCGTCGTGGATAAGTGATTTACTGTTCAATATTTTTAAAAGACGACGCATACAAATAAAAAACCGTCGTTTTTAAAAAAGGATTTCTTCAGAGTTAAAATCTGACCAAAAAACAACGACAGCAGGTATGAATACACTGACGTAGAAAATAAAGACGACAGTTCACCAAAAAACCTGCCGTGTTAACTCCTTACTAAACACGACCAACTGTTCTTAATCCATGTCGTATAATATAGTGGAATCAACGTCTGTATACTACGACGGTGCATTCTCTGTAAACCGCCGACTTATTATTTTGGAGTATACTACGACGGTACCTACAACACTACTGTCGTTTTTATTTACCACGTCCTAAGTTCAAATTACCGTCGTATTTTTTCAATTTATACGTCTGCCCTCTCTGTAAACCGCCGTCTTATGTTTATAGCTTTTTAAAATTAATTAATTTTTCTTTTATTTTGGTAATATCTTTCTTAACACAAAACAAAATTTAATTCTCAATCCTCAACAACATTTTCATCTTAAAAGGCAAATCTCTTCGTGTTAAATATTTACACAATATATGAACACAAATTTGGCAAATACATCGTGGCAAATATATGTTCAACTGTTTCTTCCTCTCATATGCAAGCTGGGCCCTCTCCTTCCTCTTGTTCTCAAGCTCCTGCACAGCCTCGATTCCTGAAAATCAAAATCAAAATCAAAATCAAAATCAACAAAGTGTGAACCCTCACTCCTCGATTCCTGGTTACATTGTAGTCCCCTTTTCCACAGTGATCAACTTCAAAACTCCTGTGTAGCAAGGTGGAACCAGCCTTAGAACCTGTTGTGGGTTGTGCCTTTGGGGTGAAGCTGGGAGTGGGCTTGAGGTTCAGAATGAATAGACACCACCTACTCATTCTGAACCTCAAGCCCACTCCCAGCTACAGCCACCACCTGAGTCCGTCTCTGCGAGCATCAGGAACACCCATGTGGGTTCTCAAGCTGGTTTCACCCTTGCTACACAGGAGGATGTAGCAAACCCATGCTTGGTCTTGTGAGGAATCATTCTGCAACCCTAATTGAAAACTGAGAGTTAAAAAACGCGTGAAAAAATCATATTTAAACAAATTATCGAAGTACAACGTCGGTTCTAATTTACATAGCGACGTCATATTTTAATAATCAACGTCAGGTTAGATAAACAAGCGCCGTTATAACTACATCGGAAATCCAAAAGTCATTTGACGCGTATTAAAAATAGAACGACGTCGTTTTCAGAAACCCCAAGTAACCACGTCGGTTCCGTAAAATAAACTGTCGTTCTATTTCTAAGTACAACGTCCGTTAAAATAAAAAAAGCGCCGTCATAATTGCATCGAAAATCCAAAAGTCATTTGGCGCGTATTAAAAAGAGAACGACGTCGTTTTCAGAACACCAAAGTAACCACGTCGGTTTATTAAAATACACAGTCGTTCAATTTATAAGTACAACGTCTGTTCATAAGAACAAAGCGCCTAATTGAAAAATGAAGACGTGGAATTAATTTTTCACGTCGGTATGAGTAATTAAAACGACGTGGTATTATTGAATATAAGGTCGTTGGGTAAATTAGAAAATGACGATTCATCTTTTTTGAAAAAACATTCGTCGTGTAATTCGTTTTAAAAACGTCGTTTCATTAAAATATACCGTCGTGTAAAGTAATATTATAGGGCAGTGTTAACAATAGCGCCGTATAATGTGTCATACTAGGGCGCATACTATTAATAGCGTCGTCTTTATTAAACGGTTTTTTATTATTTTAAACTTTTCGCCTTCCTGACCCATACTTGCACTGTTTCCAAACCCGAGAAAAACTTTCAAGCTTCTCTCATTTTTCATTCTCCAAGAACTGTTTCAAACTTTCAAGCTTATCTCCTCTTCGTCTTCATCTCCTCTTCGTCTTCATCTCTGAACTGAAACACCAAACTCTAGAAGAAAGCTTTCATCGCAAGCAAAGGGTAAGCATTTCTGAAAGGATTTTTGTTCCTGTTTTGCATGCGCATATCATTTTCGTTTTTTTAAATCTTTTTACATATTTTCTTTCCAAGTTTGATAAAATTTGCAGACAAAGACGAAAAGTTTCCAAGTTTGAACACTACTCTGGTTCTTCTACTTCAACTAAATAAGACGACGGTGGCTTGTTATTTACGTGGTTAGATTTATAGACCACGACGGTTCGCCAGTCACCCTAGCGTCGTGTGAAAGTGTTCTTCGTTGTTTTTTAAAATGAGATCCTTTTTTTGTTTTTGATTTTTAAGGATATATTCATCGTATGTTTGATTTCTCTGAACATTGGTTTTTGTTTCGAAAATCTTTTTAATTATTTTTCTGCTGAAAATATTTTACGTTGTTCCTAATGTTTTTGTGGTATAGACGACGGTATATTAATATTTACGTCGTTTTATTTTAATACCACGGCGATTTTTATTATTAACGTCGTTGTAATATTTAATACTCTCTTTTTTGATTATATCATAAGACGTCGGTTGTTTATTATTGACGTCGTCGTAATATTTTATCACGTCGGTTATTAATTACCGTCGTTTAAATTTATTATTACGTCGTTTGTTTTTTTTCTTACGTCGTTTGAAATATTATAATACGTCGTAGTTTATAAATAATCGTCGTGGTTTTTCTTAATTTCTCTGATAAATTTTCACTTGCAGGTTTAATTTGTCTGTAACCATGGTTTCTCAATCCCAAAGTAAGGAGTCTGGCTTGAAAAAAAATGAATCCTCGAAGAGGGAGCTTAGTGTTGTAAATCCTCAAACCAAGTCCTCGAAGAAGATGAAGTTTGTTTCATCTTCTGAGACAGAACCAGGCAGCACGGCAACTATTTCTGAGGAGCCAAAGTCTGGTCGGGGTATGAGCACAATGCCCCGTGTTGTGCAGAGAAAAATTCAGAAAATCAAGCCTGTTGTTGAGTACAATGAAGAAGGGAAACCATATGGCCGTGCACATAATGAGATGCAGTCCTACATTGGTGTGTTGGCACGCTCCAGAGTCCCACTTGTGGACAAGAAATGGGTTCAAATATCCAAGGATATAAAAGAGCAGATTTGGGAAGCCGTTGACATGGCTTTTGTGGTTGGTAAAGGGGGCAAGCAAATGGTGCTATCTTCTGCCGCCAAGAAATGGAAGGATTTCAAGTCTACACTAACGAGGTTTCATATCCTTCCATTCATCAAGGAGCAGGATAGATTAAGGCAGCCCCCTGAAACATACAAATTCTTAGAGAAAGCTCAATGGGATGCCTTTGTAGCTTCAAGGTTGTCTGAAAAATTTGGGGCTGTGCATGAAGAACAATCACAGAGGAGGGAGAAACTCGAGTACAATCATCGATTGTCTCGAAAAAGATATGTTGGTTTTAAGGAGGACTTGAAGGAAATCATGCCTGGGGTAGATATTGATCGATCTACCTTATGGAAAAAAGCAAGAGAAGACAAACATGGTAATATCCCGGATCCAAAGACTGCAGAGAAAGCAAAATTAATTGTAAGCCTACTCACTCTGTTTTAAAATTTTTATTACGTCTGCTGTTATATTTTTGCGTCGTGTGAAAAGTATTACTACGTCGAAATATTTTAAAACGCGTCGTTAAAGGTCTGAATCTGGAATCCATGCTCTGTTTTTTGTAATTATATCATAAGACGTCGGTGGTTTATTATTGACGTCGTTTAATAAATTAATAACGTCGGTATTTAGTTAGCGTCGTATGAAATACTATATTACGTCGATTGTTATGTTATTGAGTCGTGCGAAATATTATACTACGTCGATTTTTTATAAATAACCGTCGTTTGTTTTCTTATTCTGACTTTTTATTATGTCTTTTTGTTAGGATGATTTGCAAAAGCAAGTCTCTGAAGGCACTCTTTCTCTGTCAGGAACCAATGATGTTTTGACAATGGCTTTGGGTCCCGAGCATCCAGGAAGAGTTAGAGGGGTAGGGGCTGGGGTTTCCCCTAAGCAATACTTCAATTTACCTAGACAACAGAAGGTAAAGTTTGCCGATCAATTGAAGGAAAGTGTAAGACTTGTCCTTCAAGAAGAGACTTTGAAAATGGAGGCTAGATCAAGGGAAGAGAGTTTAAAGATGGAGGCTAGGACCAAGCAATTGGTAGAAGCTGAGAGGGAAAATTTGCTGAGTCAGCTTTCCAAACTCATCCCCAATTTTGATCAAAGCATGCTGAAACTGAATACAATGTCCCAAATCCAAGGGCAAAGTCCTAAAAATCCAATGTCGGACAAAGCAAGCTGCTCAGGGGCACTTGATGTTAGAGCCCTTCAATTTGAGGAGGATACTGCCAAGAATGGGGAAAAGCAGGAAGAAATGGTAACGTTTTTGAACTTTGAATTCTCTGTTTCTCTGTTTATATTTACCGTCGTGTTAAAGTTTTACCACGACGCTCTTGTATTAAACCGCCTTCTGTTAACGTTTACCACGACGGTGAATTTATTTGTTTTTAATTTTTGTACAATGTCATTTATATATTTCTTTATTTCTTAAAACAGAAATCCGGGGAAGTAGAAAAGACAGTAGAAGGAAAGATACTTGAGATAGTTGAACAGGTAAATTCTCATAACTTAGCCTTTTTCATTTTTTTTTTCAATTCTCATTACCGTCGTAATTCTTTATTTAACGTCGTTTAATGAATTTTACACGTCTGTAATTATTACATACCGTCGTTTGTTATTGAGTACCACGACGGTTTATTTTAATTTTTTACCACGACGCTCTTGTATTAAACCGCCTTCTGTTAACGTTTACCACGACGGTGAATTTATTTGTTTTTAATTTTTGTACAATGTCATTTATATATTTCTTTATTTCTTAAAACAGAAATCCGGGGAAGTAGAAAAGACAGTAGAAGGAAAGATACTTGAGAGAGTTGAACAGGTAAATTCTCATAACTTAGCCTTTTTCATTTTTTTTTTTCAATTCTCATTAATGTCGTAATTCTTTATTTAACGTCGTTTAATGAATTTTACACGTCTGTAATTATTACATACCGTCGTTTGTTATTGAGTACCACGACGGTTTATTTTAATTTTTTACCACGACGCTCTTGTATTAAACCGCCTTCTGTTAACGTTTACCACGACGGTGAATTTATTTGTTTTTAATTTTTGTACAATGTCATTTATATATTTCTTTATTTCTTAAAACAGAAATCCGGGGAAGTAGAAAAGAGAGTAGAAGGAAAGATACATGAGATAGTTGAACAGGTAAATTCTCATAACTTAGTTTACAAGTTTAAATTGTTGTACAAGTTTACATAACGTCGTAGTATATGAAATACCACGACATTTATTATTTACCGTCGTGTAATTAAATATAGACGTCTGTAATTATTTAATAACGTCGTTGTTATTTATTTACCACGTCACTTTATGTTGCTTTATTTGTTCAAACAGAGTACTGAAGTACCAGATTATTCAAAGCTGGAGTTGCCATCTTCTTTACAATCCCTTTGTAGTTATGTTGAATCGACACTAAAGCCTCAGGAGAAGGCTATGTCCTTTACTATTGAGAAGGAGGTGTTTGGCATAGATCGTAACACCTTCGTCTTGCATGAAGATATTACCCAATTTGCTGGTATGGAAGAAATTGGGGCTACTGTCGTTGCAGTATATATGAGGTTTGTCCTTATCAAATATTCATTTGACACTCTCCTTTATGTTTAAAAAAAAAACACTCATGGTTTCAATTCATATATTTAGGTGCCTATTTGATCATCTGAAAGCTGCAAATATGGTGAATATGGTTGGCTTTATCGACCCTGCTGCAGTTAGTGCCGACGCTGGTTCATTAACTGACAGATCACGTCTCGTAGCCAATCAACTTCAAAAAACAGATGGTGAACAGATTTTCCTGATGCCTTACAATCCAGGGTTAGTCTCCAAACAAAAAACAGGATTTTGTTTGTATGATGCTCTGCATATAAAACTATATTTAACCTTGATATTTATTTTGTGCAGCCGTCATTGGGTCTTGATCATTGTGAGAGCAAAGAAGGAGACCGTCTATTTTCTGGATCCACTGCCTGGAAATCGTGTTGTGGATGAGGACGGGAAAAACATAGTGAACTCTGCTCTAAAAATGTATAATACAGACATAGGCAGAGTAGGCCGTAAAACACCTCTTTGGAAAACTTTGCCCGGCACTCCAAAGCAACCAAGCAGTGTAGAATGTGGGTATTATGTCATGCGCTTTATGAGAGACATCATAAAAGATACTTCCCTGGATTTTGAGAGGACGGTAAGAAGAAAATTTTCAGATTTATTTTTTATGTCGGTTTTTATATTATCAACGACGGTAGATTAAAAATACCGTCGTTGAATATATATCCTACGTCGGTAAATGAATAATAGCGTCGTCGGTGATATTAATCTTTGTTTATGGACTGCAGTTTGCCAAAGGAAAGAATCAAGCGCCATACCCCCAAGCTGCCATTGACGAAGTTAGGAAAGAATGGGCAGAGTTTGTGTGTGTTCATATGGAGTAGAGGAATTTTAGCATACTTAAACATTTTTATAAAATGTACAAATTTTTTTAGAATTAGACAAGTTTTTGTACAAAATTGGTTAGAATTAGCAAGTTTTTGTTGACGTCAACGTCCCTGTAAATTTGTTGAGGTTTTCATGTTGTTAAAAACCCAAGATCATGCTGAAACAAATTTGTTGAGGTTTTCATGTTGTGAAAAACCATAGTTTATTCAAAAAGACGTTGCAGACACATAACAACGTCACATTTTTTAAAAAGCGACGTAAAAGGTTGTTCAAACGACCCTCTTGGTTCTATAGACGACGTTGTTTTCTTGATATTAGACTGCGAGAAGTAAGAGTTTTGGTCGTGGAAAATGATTTGTACGTCGTTTTATGTGTAAAAATGGCCATGGTTTATAATTTAAACGACGTTTTGTTTTAAAATTAAGTCGTTTATAATAATTTAAAACGTCGTTAATTTATTAACGCCGACGTGGTTTGTGGGTTTTATTAATAATATTTTATTCCATTTAACTCAAATAATCATAATAAATTTAAAATAAATCCAAAAAATGCAACGTCAACTCCTATGAAGTCATTGTGATATTTTCTTCCCCCTTAAGCTTTAAAAAATTAAGTTTGAGTTATACAAATTTAAAATTACCACCAAAAAGAAAAATGTTTTCATGAGTCACAACATCACTTATACTTTAATGGTTTAGGGTTTAGGGTTTAGGGGGATAAAGGTTTATTTTTGGGGTTTAGGGTTTATGGTTAATATATATTAGGCCCTAAAACCATAAATCCTTTTCTATATATATATAATTTAGGGTTTATATTTTATGGTTTAGGGTTTAGGGTTTAGGGTTTAGGGTTTAGGGTTTAGGGTATGGATGTCATATTTAACGACGGTTTTTTTGTTTTCCGTCGATGATTTACGAAGAGCGCATTTCTAAACCCTGGTTTGTTTAAAATGACGTTGTACACAAATAACAACGTCATATTTTTTAAAAACGCGACGTAAATGGTTGTTAAAACGACGCTATTAATTATATAGATGACGTTGTTTGATTGACATTAGACGGCGAGATGTTAAGATATTAGGTCGTGGAAAATTGTTTGTACGTCGTTTTAGTTGTAAAAATGGCCATGGTTTGAACTCTAAACGACGTTTGTTGTTAAAATTAAGTCGTTTATATTAGTTAAAACGTCGTTAATTTATTAAAGAGGACGTGGTTTGTGGGTTTTATTAATAATATTTTATTCTATTTAATTCGAAATATTCATAATAAATTTAAAATAAATCCAAAAAATGCAACGTCAACTCCTATGAAGTCATTGCAATATTTTCTTCCCCCTTAAGCTTTAAAAAATTAAGTTTGAGTTATACAAATTTAAAATTACCACCAAAAATTAAAATGTTATCATGAGTCACAACTCACTTATACTTTAATGGTTTAGGGTTTAGGGTTTAGGGTTTATATAAATTTAGAAAAGGGATTAGGGTTTAGGGTTTTATGGACGAGATATTTTAGGCCATAAAACCCTAATCCCTTTTGAAAAATTATTTGTAAAAACAATATATATAATTTAGGTTTTATTTATTAGGGTTTAGGGCATATTTCTTTATGTTGAACTTTTAACGACGGTAGTTTGGTTTTGTGTCGTAAGTATATTTACAACGACGTTATTTTTAAAATAAGCGTCATGTTTAGGGTTAACCTTTAACGACGATTATGTTTTTGTTTCCGTCGATGTTTTTTAAAAAGCGCGCTTTCTAAAAATTTCAGCTCGACCTAAAATTTTCAGATTTCGCTCTAACTCTTATACAAGTTGACCATAGTCTGTGTCCTAAAACATTTCGCTCCGCTCTCTCACTTCAAAGTTAGTCTCTCCGTCGAATCCAAGTTGGCCAAGTTAACAACTCCGTCGAATCCAAGTTGGCCATAAGCTGTGAGCTCTGCCTACCTGTAAGTGCAAACCCTAATCTCATGCTTGTAAATTCATTGAATGATATTCAGTTATGTGGTAAAGGGTTTTGTGATTTTTTAATGTTGTCGACGGTATGGGTTAATGGATTTAATGTTTAATGTTTTCATGAATCGGGTTTAGGGTTTAATCTTGTCGGATCTTTTAATACTCTCTGTTATTATGAATCGGGAATGGATTTAATGTTTTCATGCGTAGTATATGTTGGTTTCGTGCTTAGTATTAATGTATATGTTGTGTTCTTAATACCCTACATAAAAATTAATGTATATGTTGTGTTCTGAATATATTCTGGGTTCTTGAAAATAAACTGGGATTTCGAAATCCTTTTTATGCATACGACGACGGTTTTTTTAACAAACCGTCGTCTATAAAAATATACCACGACGCTTGTTTTAACTACCGTCGTGGTTAAAGTTCGCTAGCGTCTGTTTCTTGCTAGCATTAGACGACGTGTTTTTAAAACCCGTCGTCTATATATGTGTAATACGTCTGTTGTTGTTTAAAAACCGTCGTCTATATACTATATTATTTGCTATTAAAACCTTATATAATCTGCTATAGTGATAGTCATTGCTTGTCTTTTCACCTTATTATAGATAATAGGATATAGTGTCCAAGATGGATAAGTCATGGATGCACTCGGATAGAAGATCGAAGGCATATGAGTTAGGGGTGGAAGCATTTTTGCAATTTTCTGTGGAAAATCTTCTAACTACAACGCATATCCGTTGTCCATGTGTTAAATGTGCGAATTTGAAATTGTTTGGGGTTGGAATTATAAGGGATCACTTATACTTTAATGGAGTTGACCAAAGCTATAAGAATTGGACATTTCATGGAGAACCTTGGGAACCAATTGCAACTAGTAATGCTAGTAGAAATGTTGAAGAAGATGATGACCATAGTAGGTACAGTTTTGTGTCTGAAGAAATAGAGATGGATGATAATGATTTTGGTGATTTTGGATCGGATCCTTATGAGTTTGCTAATGTGATTGGGGATGGAGATCAACCATTGTACCCTGGTTGTAGAAAGTACACCAAGTTATCGGCATTAGTGAAGTTGTATAATTTGAAGGCAAAACATGGGATGAGTGATGTATGTTTTACAGAATTATTGATACTTCAGGGCGAGTTGCTTCCAGAAGGAAATACAATACCGGCCTCTATGTATGAGGCAAAAAAGACTTTGTGTGCATTGGGGCTGAGTTATGAGAAAATCCACGCATGCCCCAATGATTGCATCTTGTATAGGAAGGAGTATGAAGATTCAACTAATTGTCCTACTTGTGGTATCTCAAGGTGGAAGGAAACCAAAGATGGATTCTTGAAAGAGGGTGTGGCAGCGAAGGTGTTGTGGTATTTTCCTCCAATTCCAAGGTTTAAAAGGATGTTTCAATCACATGAGACAGCTAAGAATTTGACTTGGCATGCTGCTAGAAAATCAATTGATGGTCAGATGTCTCATCCAGCGGATTCCCCGTCTTGGAAACTTCTTGATGATAAATGGCCCGAGTTTGGTAATGAGCCGAGAAACTTGAGATTGGCTCTTTCATCTGATGGATTCAATCCCCACAGTTCTCTAAGTAGCAGATATAGTTGCTGGCTAGTTATCTTAGTTACATATAATCTCCCACCATGGCTGTGCATGAAACGAAAGTTCATGATGTTGACTTTATTGATTTCCGGTCCTAAACAACCCGGAAATGATATAGACGTCTACTTGGAGCCTTTGATTGATGATTTAAAATCTTTGTGGGATGGGATTAGAGGAGTGTATGATGCACACATAGGAGAATATTTTACACTCAGAGCTGCATTACTGTGGACCATTAATGATTTTCCCGCATATGGAAACTTATCTGGTTGTGTTGTTAAAGGATATAAAGCTTGTCCAATATGCGGCGATGATACACCTAGTCACAGGTTGAAAAATGGCCACAAAATTTGTTACATTGGGCATAGAAAATGGTTACCAATTAATCATCCATATAGGAGGCAACGTGCAGCTTTTAATGGGAAACCTGAATATGGCACGGCTCTGGAGCCATTAACGGGAGAAGAAGTGCTGCAAATGGTTGAAGATATTAATTACATATGGGGATCGAAAAAAGGGGGAGGTGGAGGTGAAAATGATGGTGACAGAGTTTGTTGGAAGAAGAAGTCAAAATTCTTTGATCTTGAGTATTGGAAATACGTTCCAGTGAGGCATGTCCTCGATGTTATGCACATTGAGAAGAATGTTTGTGATAGTATCATTGGTACATTGCTGGAGATCCCTGGAAAAAATAAAGATGGGATTGCTGCTCGGTTAGATTTATTGAACATGGGGGTCAAAACTGATTTGCAACCCGAGTATGGAGAAAGAAGTACTCGTTTGCCTCCAGGGCCTTGGAATTTGTCAAGAGCAGAGAAGAGAGCGGTTTGCAATTCTTTCTATGGTATGAAGGTCCCTGAAGGTTATTCTTCAAATATAAAAAATCTTGTATCTTTACAAGATTCAAGACTTCTTGGCCTTAAATCACATGATTGTCATACCTTAATGCAACAATTGCTCCCTGTGGCAATTCGTTTTGTTTTGGAGAAGCCTGCAAGGTATGCAATAACTCGTTTGTGCTTCTTCTTCAATGCTATATTTGCAAAGACGGTTGATGTTTCCAAGCTAGATAAGTTGGAAGAAGATGTAGTAGTTACTTTGTGTTTGCTTGAAAAATACTTTCCACCTTCATTCTTCGATATCATGGTTCATCTAGTAGTACATCTTGTCAGAGAAGTTCGTCTATGTGGGCCAGTTTATTGTAGATGGATGTATCCGTTCGAAAGATATATGAAAGTTCTAAAGGGGTATGTTCAGAACCGTACTCATCCCGAAGGTTGCATTGCGGAGCGTTATATAGCTGAAGAAGCTGTAGAATTTTGCACTGAACATTTATCTGATATTAGTACAATTGGAGTGCCATCAAGTCAGAAGATAGGAGTTTCAAAGCCATTATCAGGTTGCACAGTGAGCTTAGTTGATCGGGACCTGTTGAACCAAGCACATCTATATGTCTTGGAGAATACGGAGGAAGTTCTACCTTATATCGAGTATGAGTTTTATTCCTTAAGTTTCCATTTTAAATTATTCCTTATGTTTATCTTATATGTTTGGGATCGTAATGCTTGAATTTTTCGTGTCATGTAGGGAACATATGATCCACATCAAGGCCGCTTATCCAAAATTTAGAAAGAGAACAAAGTGGCTGCAAGATAAGCACAATAGCACTTTTATTCAATGGCTACACTTCAAGGTATATGTTATTCAATAACATATTGGACTTTTAATTTTCTTCTTTCTATGTTAGATTGAATTAAGATATGATTAATTTGCAGGTTCAAAGTGAACTTGATGAGGGAGGCAATCATGGGATATCAGAAAATTTAAGGTGGCTAGCAGCTGGTCCAAACATGGCAGTGCCATTATATAGGAGCTATCTTATTAAAGGTGTTAAATTTAACATCAAGGCACAAGATGATGTGCGGACAGTTCAAAATAGTGGAGTTTATTTACTTGCACATACCATGCAAGTTGCTAGTGCCAAGGATAAAAACCCAATTCTCTCAAATATGGGTTTTTATGGTGTCATTCAAGAAATTTGGGACCTTGACTACCAAAAGTTTACAATCCCAGTCTTTAGGTGTGATTGGATAGATAGTACTTCCGGCCTTGTAGTCGACGAACTTGGATTTACCCTTGTAGATTTGAGTAAAATTGGACATAGGAATGACCAATTTGTTTTGGCTTCTCAAGTCAAACAAGTATTTTTTGTTGACGACCCGATGCATCATGGTTGGTCGGTAGTGTTATCAGCACCTAATAGAGAATATAATGATGATGTTATTGGTGATGATGTCTTAGGTGATGTGAGAATTGAGTGTGAGCCATTTACTAGAGGGATGCCAAATGTTGACACATTTGATGAACTAGTGGGTGAGTTTGGGAGTCAAAATATTCGAGATGGGTGTGAAGATATATGGATTGAATGATGCTCTTGTAATTTATGAAATTATTTATGCCCTAAACAGCACTACTGTATGACATTAATTTTGTAATAAATTGTAATGTGTTTTCTTCACTTTCATTATGCAGGTTTTGGACACAAAACAATCAGTACATAAAATACTGGTTCAGTATTATAAAACGACGGTCCTTATAAAACTGTGAAAAACAGACGTCTGTTGTCATAAAATTGTCAATAAAAAACGACGTTTTGGATCATTCAACGACGTCATTGAATTTACCGACGTCTAAAAGCGAACTAAAAGTGAAAAAAGTCGACGTTATTGTGAAACAGTTATTAACGATATCACGTCGGAGAAGGATAAAGAGCCGACATGTAATTACAAATAACACGACTTCAGTACAATAATACCGACGTCTAAAAGGACAAATATCGAACCTGAACGTTACAAAAGACGACGTCTTGGATGGATTAGACGACTATTATTTTACTAAAGACGACGTATAAATAGAGAAACACGGCTGTCTTTTAAATTATCACGACGTTGTATATCACATACTACGTCGATAATAGAAATAAATAGGTCGTAAGTCATGAGCTTAACATATTTTCCACGTCGGTTATATAAATATATACGACGTAGTATACATTAATAACGTCATATTTTATTAATTTAAAGACGTAGTATATATATACACACGACTGTGTTTGTATAAAATAGGTCGTCTGTGTTTGTAAAGGACGTTGTTTGGTACAACAACGACGGTGATTTGCCCCTAACCGCTATTTCCACGTCAATATTAATGGAAGAAACGAAGTGGCAATAATATTGCACGACGGTTGTATAAATATATTGGACGTCATATGGTTTAATAACGTCATATTTTATTTATTTAAAGACGTATTGTATTATTTTACACGACGGGTGTTGTATAAAATAGGTCGTCTATTCTACTCCCAGGACAATTTTTGGTTCATTTTTAGTGTTCAGACGTCGGTTTTTCTTTGTAAATGACGTTGTTTGGTACAACAACGACGGTGATTTACCCTAACCGCTATTTCCACGTCAATATTAATGGAAAAAACGAAGTGGCAATACAATTGCACGACGGTTATATAAATATATTGGACGTCGTATAATTTAATAACGTCAGATTTTATTTATTTAAGGACGTATTGTATTATTTTACACGACGGCTGTTGTTTACAATAGGTCGTCTATTGTACTCCCAGGATAATTTTTGGTTCATTTTTAGTGTACAGACGTCGGTTTTTATTTGTAAATGACGTTGTTTGGTAAAACAACGACGATGATTTACCCTAACCGCTATTTCCACGTCAATATTAATGGAAAAAACGAAGTGGCAATACAATTTCACGACGGTTATAAAAATATATTAGACGTCGTATAATTTTATAACGTCATATTTTATTTATTTAAAGACGTATTGTATAATTTTACACGACGTATGTTGTATAAAATATGTCGTCTATGCTTCTCCAGGACAATTTTTTGGTTTATTTTTCAGTATACAGACGTCGGTTGTTTTTTGTTAATGACGTGGTTTGTAATACCAACGACGGTGATTTCGCGTCGTGGTTTTACTTTGCAAAAGACGTCGCTCGATTTTACGACGGTTTGAAAACCAAATTCACGACGGTGAATTCCCGTCGTCTTTTGCATTTTTTGTAGTAGTGTACAAATTTCGCTCGGAAGACCCAAGAGATTTTCACAATTGTCTACCTCCAGAGAAGTAAGGCCAACAAGACGTCCAATTGATGAAGGTAATTTCTCAATGGGCGTCCCTCTCAAATTAAGTATTGACAAATTTTTCATTTGTCTTGAAAATTCTGGAATCTTTTTCAGTTTTGAGCTACCCTCAACGTCGAAATTTATAAGAGAATCCATTTCTACCTCCCTTGGAAGACTCGTAACACTTTTGCATCCACCTAGAATTAAATCTGTACGCCATTTGAGAAATGCAATGGATGGGTGAATCTGAACTAAATTCTCACACCCTCTAAGATTCAACACCTGGAGTTTTGGAATGCCAGAGAAATTTGGGGTTGTTGCCAAGTTTCGAGAGCGACGAAGGTCCATGTATTTCAAATTGGGCAAGTCCTGTACAATATTACATGAAAAATAGTAGAATATATAATTAGCAACAAGAAAACTTAAACTTTTACTCTCTTTTTTCAAAAAATTCGTAAGATGGCATATGGTCAGTAATCTTACAACTCTTTCATTCCAGAGCCCAACTAGTTTGCTGTCCCGCATCTCAAGCGAAACAAGTTTATTCAGTTGAAAATTTGATGGGAGATATTTGGAAGGATACCAATTCCATTTCATAATTCTTAAGGAATCAGGAAGAACTCTGGGGATTGAGGAAATGATCACATTATCAACTTCAAGAAATTTCAGGTTAATCATCTTAGAGAATGCTTCACAATTCCAATCCGCCTTTTCAAGTTCTTCCATTCTTAAGGCAATGCCTTGAATTTTGTTAGTTGCCTGTAATAAAGAACAGAAAAGGAAAAGTTAATTCTACATGTAAGTCTATTATTGAGTTAAAAAGAAATCATATTTCTTAAATAAAAAAAACAAATAAAAATTGGTACTTTTGACATAACTTCTTACCGTATTGTTTATCAATACATGAATGATGTCATTACGATGACACAATCGACTACGTCCACCGGGCTCTTCAGGAGACTCTTGACGAACAATTTGAAATGCCATTTCTTGTATCAAATCATGCATCCCAACAATGTTACCTTTGTTTGAAATATCAATAGTTAAGAGCGACTTCTCAACCAGAGCATTTATCCCACCACAACGGTCACAACTGTCTAGTATTCCAATTACTTTATTCTTGTCCATCCCCTTAAGGAAAAATGCAACATCAAGAAATATATTCTTGTTCATCTCATCTAGTCTATCAAAACTGATTTTGAGCAAATTGAAAATTTCTGTCTCTGGAATTTTCCGTAGCTTATCCAATTCATTTTTCCATTCATCTCTATCTCTCTTATACATAGAGCATCCCAAAATTTTAAGAGCTAATGGAAGGCCTCCAGCATAATTTACAAAGCACTTGGACAATTCCCAAAAACCTTCCTCAGGCTCAAATTTTTTAAAGGCGTTCAGACTAAAGAGCTCAAGAGCCTCATCATCACCTAATCCCTCTACCTTATATGATATCTCCATATCATGCTTTTTAACCAACCGTTCATCTCTAGTTGTAATGATGATTATACTTCCCTTACCAAACCAATCCTCTTCCTTAGCAAATTTCTCTAGTTGGCTTGATGCATTCACATCATCAAGAATGAGAAGAACCTTTTTATTACATAAGCAACTCTTAATCAAATAGGCCCCCCACTGTTCATCCCAAACTTGAGTAATTTGTTCCTTCAAAATCGGGGAAAGCAGCTGTTTTTGTAGATCAACAAGACGATTACCTTCAGAAGCCTCTCTAACATTATCAAGAAAGCAGCTAACTTCAAAATGAATAGAAATGCTTTCATAAACAAGCCTAGCAATGGTGGTCTTGCCAATGCCTCCCATCCCCCATATCCCTACAAAGCGAACATCATCTGTAGGATCTAAAAGCAAATCCATTTCCTCACGTGTAAACTTAATTCCCACTAACTCTGTGGAATCTAACAATTTGAATGTGCGATGCACTTTCCCCCACACCCATGCAACAATCTTTTCAATGAGCTTTCTTTCACACCTACAAGGAAGAACAATGATTAAATCAAAAGTATAAGCCATAGATATAACAAGGTCTTACGAAAAACCCAAGTATATATGGAGAAGTTGGTTACTCATTCTTTGAATCCAACCCAGATAAATTGGCAACTTCTGTTAAAGCAGCTCTCCAGCGCTTCACCTTTTCTTTGTCTTCCCTAAACCTTTTCTCATGCTCAGCGAACGCGCTTGCAAAAGTGCCGCTTTGTTTTCGCACATCGGAGGGATCCACATTATAAAACACAGGCAGAACTGTGCCGTTGGATTTCATGCATTGGAGAATCTTTGTAAGTTCATCCAAGCACCAGGAAGAAGAAGCATAGTTTGGCGAGAGAACAACGATTGCAAGCCTTGATTCTTGGATTGCTTTGAAGAGCTCAGAAGAAATGGTTGTCCCTCTTTCAAGCTTTGGATCATCCTTGAATGTTTTAATGCCCCTGTGGTGCAATTCGTAGTATAAATGGGACACAAAGCTATTTCGGGTGTCTGCACCCCTGAAACTCAAAAACACATCGTAGTTCCATTGAGGAGGAGCCGACTGATCAGCTGAAGGATGAAAAGCAGAGGCTCTTTGGGTGCTCAAAGCCATTGGAAATCTGCTACTTCTGCTGTAAACACTACTCAATGAAACAAGAACTTCGCTAATTAAATATTCTAAAATCCAAACACTCAACTGAATAAATACGAAGATGATCATAATGCAGCAGAACAAGTTTCAGAGCAACTGGGTAAATTTAGATAGTCAAACATGGTGTTAATTTGGATCATCTAAGCAAACACGTCAATTTGGACCATGTCTACTTCCAATTCAGCAGAGAGAAATTCAACATTAAACGACCAATTTCAACATTAAAACAAAAATACGATGTCATCTCAAATAATGGGTGAACTAAAAAACTCAAATACTTTATCTTAATGTTACCTGAACAAAGCAATTATGAAATGGAGACAAAGCCAGAGAGAATTGGTAAGACCAACAATAATAAGCTAACAGCCTCAGAAAAGTGACAGAGAAAGAAAGAGGGAGAGTATTGGCGAGGCGAGCACACGGTTTCTCTTGGGTCAATGATCGGGCCAATTATTTATTTTTATTCTTGGTGTGGTGATAATTTTTTATTTATTTATTTATTTTATTTTATTCTTGGTGTGAGAAAAGGCAATTACTTGATATTTCCTCAGATCAATCAATAATATAAGTTTTTTGTTAAAGCATTTGAGTACACCGTCTGTCTGTCACCTCATCTGCAAATGCTTCGCCCAAAGAGCAATATAACTCTGCACAAATCACAGCCCAACCCAGTTTTCTTAGGGCAATTTGCAGTGATCACAGTGGGTTCCCCAACCTTGTCTGCCTTGCTAATTACCACAACATCCTGGAAAGCTCAGTCGCAACAGAGAAAGTGTGAGCCAATACGCACTGCATGCCAAAGTCAACAAAATTTCCTTTTTTTGCCTTCCATTTTTTTTTTCTCTCTGCGTTTTCCTAAGAGACTATAGTGCAAATATGATCAAGTTTTCTACTTGACAAATTAAAATCTGTACAAGTACTTCCTATCTCTTAGCTAGAGCCTTCAAATATAAATATGAATTTAAATCTGTACAAGTATACTAACTTCATATCTCTGTTTTACCAAAACCACAAGAAAAAAAGGTAACAACAGCTTTGGTGGTCCAAAATGGATTAAAATCTGTAAAAAAATCCTTCTTATCTTTTAGCTGGAAAGGGAAGAATAAATTAAACTAGAGTTGTTGTCAAATTATTAAATAAAGATCTCTGTTTTACACAAGAGAGTCGGGGCAAAGAAAAAGAAGGGTGAAGGAAATTACCCAAACAACACCCTCCCTAGCTGACAAAACCAGAATATCTGAACAAGAAACAGCTCCAGGGCACTCCCTCTCCAGCGCTTCTTTTTAATTTCTTCAATGTACCTAAAGTTTCTCATCCCAAAGCTCACGGTCTCAAAAATAGCCAAAAAGAAGAGAATTAAAACAGAGGAATAAGTACTGATCTATAGGATAAAACGCAATTCGGTTCCATATAGGTCTAATCGTCCCTAACTTTGACCCGATTCGCATTTTGGTCCCTCAATTTCCAAAATCTTTCTCGTGGTCCTTCAACTTCATTTTCGTTAGGACAAATAGTCATGCCGTCAATTTTGTTATATTTTATGTTAAATGCATAAGCAAAATGGTATTTTTGTATTATTCTTATTTTTCACCATCTAAATAATACAAAAATATCATTTTGCCCCTACATTTAACAGAAAAGGTTAATAAAAATACCATTTTACGACTTAGACATTGAGAATAAATAGCTTATTGAGAATGCTATAGTTCATAAGTTGTGTCAATAAAAACCAAGCCATTATAACAAAGTTAGGTCTAATGAGCTTGTAGATCTTGAGGTGCAAATTTCATGTGAACCTGGCTAATAAGCACGCAACTATTATTCATCCCCTCGAGTTGATAAAAAATCATGCAACAAGCTTTGCTTAGAGAGGAGGTGTTGTTCCCTCCGTTTGTTTGTATTTGCTTCCTGCTTGCTTTCCAATGAATTATCATCTTGACCAAATAGAAAAAAAGACCGCATATTTGAGTTGGCTACAGGGAACAATTGGCTGACTTCAACAGCAGTCTTGTGAATATAAACTACATATATGTAATTGAACGCAGAAAAAAAAAATATTACAACATGTTCCATTTATGAGTGATTGGAGCAAAGTAAATCAACATATGATTAATCAACAAAATACTATTTTCTTTTCTTCGGTAATAATCAACTATAGACTTTAATTTCAGGCATTATATTGAGCTTCCAAAATTAAAGTTAATTACATTGACTTAACCCAAAAAGAAATAATCAAAATACTCTAAACCTTTTTCTCTTCCTATTTTTAAATTTTAAGTCAACTTCCTCTGTTTCTTTTTCTTTTATAAATTAAATATATTGGACACCAAAAAAAATAAATATATAATTTAACATATAACGTTGTTGAGGCCCAAAAAATCTATAGTTGGGCCTGAATAAATTCATAGTCCAAAACAATATATTATTGAGAAGAGACCCGATTTGGAATACATAAAAGTCTGCCATGCACAAGCTACATGTCATGCTAGGTAAAATCCGTCAGGCTAGAAACTGAGATCAAAATTATAAAAATGCATTTAGCCCTGCAAATCCATGCCAATTATCCTATTGAGCGCCATAATTAAAAGCGTGCCAAGCGACGTGCCATGCCAAGCGGGAAATTATTATTTCACACCCAATCGCGCTACAAGCTTAAGTGGGCCCAAGCCACTCAAATGCCCGAGGCTTGCTTGAATGGGTTGTGGTATGAATGGTAATAAATCAACATGAGGCCCATTGATGGGCCAAGAAATGGAAGCCCCGAGTCGATTGGGAGCCTCGGGACTCAAGCCCATTTCTTAGGCCCAAACATATGGGTGAGCACAAGAGGAAGAAATAGCCCAATAGCCTATGGACCTTACCAAAAGCCCAAACGTTTAATGAAAATAGCCCAATCAAAAAATAGCCTATTGACTCAACTAAAAAGCCCACTTACTTAATGAACCATCTTGGCCCATACAATTACCCCAGCTGGGGCCAATCAGGTCACTTACCAAGTTTTACGTGGTAGATGTAGATGTGGCTTATCATGCTTTACTTGGAAGGCCATGGCTCAACAAGCATAAACTTGTGGTCTGTACTTACCATCAGTGCATGAAGGGAATGATTGGGCTAAGGCCACTTCGCATACCTGGGAATCAAGCACCATTCAACAAAGACGAAGCCCACGACTCTGAGGCAGAATTTTACACTGAGTGCACAGGCGCTGGAAGCAGCCCATCTAAAGATTTCGAAATCTACCTACTCTCATGGACTGAAATTCGTGATTTAAGCAACGAAGAACTCATCACCATCGTTGAGCGAGAAAGAAAGAGACACTTGGAAGCCAACAATCATGCATACGATCATCCCCAATGCTCGAAAGTGACGCTGCCAGATGGACGCACCGTGTATCACTTATGATGGGATTGGGGGCTCGACCGTATCCTACGGGAAAGCCCCGAGTATAGAGGAGAAGCCATGCAAACAAACAGCCATAAGGGTCCAGATGACAAGACATCCACGTCTTGTGCTTTCCAGGAGCCAATGACAGCGCCTAGACACATGCAAGATGGATCGACAGCGGTAGCTGAGCAACTGGAAGCAATCAACTTGAGTGACGACCCCTCTGCCCCAAAGCCCATCTCCATCAGCATTCATTTAACAAATGAAGAAAAGGAGGCCTTGGTGTCTTTGTTAAGAGAATTCAGAGATGTATTCGCTTGGAGCTATGAAGAAATGCCCGGCTTAAATCCAAACTTAGTAAGTCATACGTTGAATATTGAGCTTGGTACGAAACCTGTTGTGCAGCCGAGGAGGAATTTTCATCCTGAAGTTGAAAAGCAAATAAAGGTGGAAATTAAAAAGCTGTTAGCTGCTAGATTCATCAAGCCAATCAAGCACCCAACATGGCTAGCAAATATTGTTCCCGTGAAAAATAACACCGGAGTGATTAGAATATGCATGGACTATCGAGACCTCAACTGAGCTTGCCCAAAAGATGAATTCCCGCTGCCTAACATGGATATCCTAATTGACTCAACTTCAGGTCAAGGTTTGCTGTCATTCATGGACGGGTTTAGCGGCTACAATCAGATTAAAATGTCACCCAGAGATGCTGAGAAGACAGCCTTCCGAACACCATATGGGAATTTTTATTACACTGTCATGCCATTCGGTCTTAAAAATGCCGGTGCCACCTATCAAAGAGCCATGACAGTAGTGTTTCACGATATGATGGGAAAAGAGGTGGAAGACTATGTGGACGATCTTGTGGTGAAATCAAAAACTAGAGAAGGCTATCGAGAGGTGTTAAGGAAGGTGCTGGAAAGGTGTCGGCTGTATGGGATAAAGATGAACCCCAAAAAGTGCGCGCTACTTTCTCGCTCATAAGCTACAGCTCATAGTGAAGTCTGACCCCGTAAGGTACTTGCTCACAAGACCGGTGCTGTCCGGACGTCTTGCACGGTGGCTATTGCAGCTGTCCAAATTTGATATCACATGCACAACTCCTAGGGCGATCAAGGGACAAGCCGTGATTTATATGCTGGCTCTATTTCTTGAAGAAGAAGGACCAATTCTTTCGGAGGAGGTTCTAGGAGAGCTGCCGGAAACGTAGCTGTTGTTACAAAGGAAGAACCATGGACCCTCTACTTTGATGGTTCTTCTACGTCAAATGGTGGAGGAGCAGGTGTGGTACTCATCAACCCCAAAGGGCAAGCAACGGCCCTCTCGTTCAAACTAAATTTCCCATGCACGATTAATGTGGCGGAGTATGAGGCATTCATTATGGGATTGTCTATAGCAAAGGAAATGGGCATAGAAAGGATTAAAATCATTGACGATTCAAATTTGGTGCTAAGTCAGTTACAAGGAAGCTTTGCGGTGAAAGAGTCAACATTAGCACCATATCGCACAGCTGCTGAAAAGCTTGTCAGTTCTTTCGAGCAGGTCCTGCTGGAACATATCCCGGGAGTCACTAATAGATATGCAGATGCCTTGGTTACGTTGGGGTAAAGCTCTCATTCATCCAAGAGCAACCCAACATCACCGTAGTAAAAAGGGATGTTCCAGCAGTTGAAGCAATGGCTCAAGAGGTGCCGCTGGAGGAAAAAGATTGGAGAAAATCCGTGAAAGAAAGGTTGAGCGAAGGAAGCAACATCAAGGACTTGAAGGACTATGTGGTTATCTTCAGCAAACTCTACAAACGCTTGCTGGGAGGAATTCTGACCTGCTGCATAGGACTGACAGAAGCACGAAGAAGACTCCAAGAGGTACATGAAGCAACTTGCAATTTGGAGCCAATAATCAGCCTATATCGACATCTGCAATGCAAGGGTTATTATTGGCCAGAAATGAAGAAACAAGCAGCTGAAGTTCAAACCAATTGTCCTAAGTGTGCAACAATACCCTCCACCGAAGAATCATTCACCATTTCATTTGCGGAAGATTGGAGGGCGTCATACTTAGCATTCTTTATTGAAGGAGTTCTACCAAGCAACACCAAGCATGCCCACAAGCTCAAAAAGACGCTGAAGAGATACTTCATAGATGGTTCCACTCTCTATCACAAAGGGTTTAATGGTGAACCTTTGAAATGCTTAGGAGAATCAGAAGCGCAGCAAGTGATGTAGGAAATTCATGCTGGAGAATGTGGTGAACACCAAGGGATGAAGAGACTCCATCGGCAGCTGCTGAATGTTGGGTATTACTGGCCCACTATGAAGAATGATGCATATAATTTTGTGAAGAAGTGCCATACGTGTCAAGTTCACGCCAATTTAAGTCACAAGCCTCCCACGCTATTGCAGGACATTCGTACTCCTTGGCCTTTTCACACTTGGGGGCTTGACTTGATCGGAACTATCCACCCACCTTCTGATGGTTACATATGGATCCTCACAGCCACTGAGTATTTCACAAAGTGGGTTGAAGCAATTCCTCTTTGAAAGGCCACGGGGGCTGCCATTGCAAATTTCATTCGTGAATACATTGTGTGCATGTTTGGAATCCCATACAAGATTGTCACCGACAATGGTACCCCATTTGTTAACAAGCAACTAAGCTCGACACTTAGCGGCTATGGTGTCAAGCATCGTCGTTCCACGCCATATTACCCGCAAGAAAATGGCGTATGAGTATGAAGGAGGCTGGAGTGTCCACCTGCCGGATGCTTTATGGGCTTACCGCACCTCTCCAAGGAGCGCCACGGGTTTCTCGCCCTATTCATTTGTGTACGGTTCCGATGCCATATCGCCCGTCGAAATCACTATCCCCACTGCTAGAGTATCAGCTGTTAATGACCTTGAATGGGATGCAAAGACATGCTCGGAGCGGCGCTTGTTAGACATCAAGGCTTTGGATGAGAAAAGAGTGGAAGCCGAAAGAAGAACATCACTTTACCACAAAACCATTGCCCAAGCTTACAACAGAACAGTCAAGCCGCAAGCCTTCAAGCAAGGGGACCTCGTGCTAAAAGTCGTTGAGCATGTGAGGAGACAAGTATCGGGACCTTCCAAGTTTGCCCCGCACTGGGAAGAACCATTTGCAGTCAAAGAAGTTTACAGCAGCAGCTATTATCGCTTGGTCTCTGTCAAAGAAGGCATGCTAACGGATCCCATCAACGGGAAGTGGCTCAAACCGTACTACTGCTAAGTTGATTTTATATTCTGCACTTTTGTTATTGCATTTCTTTTCATTTCGGATATGAACTCCTTCTATGTTCTCACTTGATATTTTGGAAAATTCTTGTATGATGCACCACTATGGTAGCATGAGTTTTGCAATGAAAATGAAGGAGTATTTTGAAAAGAAAATCTGTCTCTGAGATATTACTTTTCCTTTATGTATCCCAAACTTACTTTGCACCAAATACTATATATATACGTATATAAAAAAAAAAATCATAATGACAATAATAAAGAAAATACATGCCACTTAGCAGTAAAACATGCCAAGCAAAGCCACTCGGATGGGGTCCTGAACTATCAGCAACCAACATGCTTAAGCAAAATGACATGGGTTATGCAAAGCCAAGCCATTACAAAAAGACATGCATTCCTGAGATGCCGGAACAACGAAATTGCTATTCTCTTTTGATGAGCAACCAGAATATGCAAAACAACTGGGAAGTTTACAAAAACTTAGCGAAAACCATGCATATACCAGTCTGACCTTTCAAGGCATGCCAAGAAGGTGTTCTTTAGGCCTAATAATTAGACAAGTCATGCAAAGGAAATTTAGGAATTCGACTCCCACCAAAATTTTGGCAGCATATGCCTTGTTTTGAAGGATATCCAACCTGTCAGAAGATCTCCAGAAATTCACAAGAACAGATTTTCCAAATGAGCAATAGATATATATATGTGAGATACACAGATTACAATATCCCTCCAGCATTCAGAAATTAATACAAGTTCCAATGGTTCAATATTACATTACAAAGTCATAACGACATAGTCGTTAGAATGTTCAAAAAAAAAGCTACAGCCAAAATGAGATAGAGCTACACATGCTAGAGACCCACGCATCCTATAGTCTTAAAAGGCGCAGAACCATGCGCCAAGATGATCAATCACCGAGCCAAGGAAGGACAACCTGCAAAAAGAAGGAAGGTATATGTCAAGGCTAGGTGATGCTGGAAGGCGTAGTGCAATAAATAAATAAAAAGAAAAATACGAGGGGATAAGGAACTGGGAGCATAACGTACCATGAAACTAGGGAGAATGTCCAAAGAGAACGGAGGATGCCCTGTGAGACAACCTGGTTGTTGCTTCTACCACGCACTATGCACCATCGATAGAGATACCTCTCGCAAGGAGAAGATCATGCATTTCCTGACGTTGAGCCTCCAATTCTCGTCGCTTAAGATTTATGGCGCTAGCTGCACTTTTCACTTCATCTGAACCTGGTATCAAGCCCATGCCGTGAAGAGCTCGCGCCCCAAATACGACGCGTGATAGATTCCTCACCAAGTTGAGGAGAAAATCCACATTAAATCCTAAGGTCATAGCCTCGCAAATGGCGTCTCGCCAACACAGGAGCTTGTGATCCGTAATATCCATGAGTTGCATGGTGTCTATTCCGTGAAGCACCAAGCCAAGGGCCGGGAAAGCAGCGCTCCTGGAAAAAGATGAAGTGATGCCCGTAATATCCATAAAGTCTCCATCCATGAATTTCTACAAAACCGCAACTGTCTCCGGATACACAAAGGCGCCTTGGAATGTGGCATAACCCTCGAATTTATGGCAAAGCATAATAAGCTTATCAATAGATCAGAGGATCTTGGCCCCACCATCGAAGAAAGCTTTGAACGCCATAAAAGAATTCTCCCAGTCTTGCCAAGACATGTTCTTCTCGGATAAATGCCCCACAGAGATGGGAGCATCACTATTCTTATGGCCGGCATCGATAATCTCACCACGAGATAGTGCTGCTGGAAGCTGTGGAGAGGTGCCGGCAGCTGTGTCGGGTGTGTCCAAGCAAGGAGAAGTAGGGGCCAGTGCTGCTGGAAGCTGCGAAGAGGTGCCGGCGACCGCATCAGGTGTCCCAAGAGGAGGAGCAAGGGGCGGCGCTGCTGGAAGGTGAGGGGCAGCATCGGCAGCCACATCTGATGTTCCAAGAAATGGGATAGGAAGTGTATCCTCTGCCCCTGGTGGAATACTCTTGAACTAAAAAAAATGGGGGAAGGAGCAGGAAGGGAAACAAGTCAAAACGACAAACAACATGCGAGGAAGCAAAGACCAAGCCATAAAAGAGGGAAAATTGATGGCGGATACCTCGTTGGCAGCTTGTGCGCCACCGGTAACAGCAGCAGAAAGACTGGAGTCAGCCTCTGTGGAACGGCCTACCATGTCCTTGGCAATAAGGACCACCTGCAAAATATATATATATATATATATATATATATATATGTGTGTGTGTAGCAGAGCACTAGTTGTGAGTTGAAGCAGGCAACACGCAGCACATATATGCAAATACAACAAACAAGAAAGATCTCTGATACCGGTTCAAGGTTCATGCGTTGCTCATGGCTGCTAGCAAATCTAGGAGGCATATCTGAGGTATCCGGCTCCTCTGATACCGGTTCAAGGTTCATCACGGCTGTAATATTGGTCATCGTCAAGGTCCTCATCCGTGCCGTTCGTGCTGCGAGTGCTCCCTTGCACGTGGGTGCTAATCCCAGTTCCTACAGCATCATCTTCGTCGCTTCCATCATCATCATCATCAGCTACCACTACTACATCAGATCCTGAGTCTACGCCCTTGCCTCGGCGAGTGCCAACGAATCGTGTTTGAAGTATACGCATGCTCCGGCGCATCGGAACCATGGGGGCTTTCTCGCCTTTGCCTTGGACTTGGGAAGTACCTGTAAAACAAAAGGAAGGCAAGGAAGCAGGTTTAGAACCAGTAAAATAAAATAAAATAAACACACAAACGCGAGTAATTAGTAAGTAGTAAATGGCACTTACTGCGAGAAAGCGGAGCTTCCGGCGTCCTATCGACTTGCTTGCTGCTGACAGAAGCCACAAGTTGCTGCCGTAGCAAGGGCACTGTGGGGGCATTCTTTTTGGAGCTGTGGGGACCGTTTGCCGCTACCTTAGGAATAAACTTCTTTGGGCTTTTTGTAGCGTGCCTCTTCTTCTCAACACTACAGCTTCCCTCTCGCTTTCGCTTCCCATGTCCAGTACTTCTCCCGGAACTGCGAGAGCTGGGCTTCTCCAACTTCTGTTTTAGCTTGGAAAAATCACCAATGATTTCCCCACTTTTGGAGGTGAAGGGCAGATTTCGTTTTTCACTCAAGGAGATTGCCTTCTGATATGATACTAGACGAGCATGGACCACAGTGGGAAGCAACCTGTCACAATGAGCGGCATGGAACCGGCTAAATGAAGCGAAGCAGCGATTCTAGTAATTTCGATAAGCTTTCGAGAGGCCACCGATGCACCTCTTGTCAGCCAAAGCAAGAGCAAAGAGGCTGCTATCTTCTGGCACGTTGCCCCCGGTCCAAAAAACCCTATGCAATGAAAAGGGATCCCCATGACTAGGATCGGAAGGCACACCTTGATCGAATCTAAGCTGTCGTCTAACTCGGTGAGCTGAATAGTACACGGAAGCTTCCAAATGGTTGTCACCCAACGTCGGCAAGGGAAAACATCCGGCACTCAACAGCGCCTCTCTTCGTAGTCGACGACCCCGTACCGTAGTTGCCGGAACCTCAATCAAATCATCAAAGTTAGCATAAAGAGGCACATGTCTAAATCCCTCCGACAAGGCACAGTAGGGGCGGAAGATGAAGCTCTCAACATTATCCAGCAGTTTTAGAAAATTTTGGCCCTTCCTTTGCATACGTCGGGACCATCAACAGATCAGAGGAAGTCTTTCCGGCACATACGAACCACCATCAGAATCGGCAGATTCCTTGGCCTTGGAATAAGGAAGTGGAGATATTTCTATCCCTTTGAACCGTTCCCATAGAAATACTTGAAGGAAGCTAGAGTTCAATAACGTTTCCACGGCCATGGTTCCCGCTGCCCCCTTTTCGAGAAACTGGACCTGATCAAGCAAACGGTACAGATGCCCCAAGAACATAGGGGCTAGTGGAATCATATCACCGCGTGCTATCACCAAAGCCAAAGGGAACACTCACGCGTGCAGGCAATCTTGGGAAAAATCACAAAAGAGGAATCTCCCAAGCCATAACGATATAAACGCTGCAAGGCGACATGGCTCATTCCTGTTAATGTCCCCAAAAAACTGTATCCAGTTACTGAAACGCAGAGAGGTGCTAGGAGAAGTCGGGGCGCCCTTTCGCAAAGCCTCAAGCTTTAGTTTATCTTCCGGAGTCAGCGTGATATGAAAAGGGTCTTGGCTGCCATGAAGTGGGAGGTGGAAAATATTAGCTACGTCCTCAAGTGTGGGGGTAAACTCTCCCCATGAACAGATGAAAGTGTGTGTCTCGGTACTCCATCGCCTCACCACATGTCGGAGCGTTTTGGCCTCAACATGGATGTCGCACGCTTTAGAAAGAAAGATAGCGTCCAGCACCCCTGCTTGGCTCAAGATATCATGAATAGATGGGTCCCTCAGTTCTCGATCTACCCATTCTGACCAGCCCTTGCTGGTGCCGCACGGATACTGAAAAAATAGGGGCTGTCGGAAACAGACCTCTCTTTATACAGCACCTCGATATAGAAGCGGGATAGATCACAGGAGCTACTTCCGGGGCCGATTCCCCATCTATGACTGTGTCTTCACCGGCACCTTTGAGTAAGGGAGGGGGCCTACCCCTCTTTAGCTTGTCTTCTATGGAATAGAGATGATCCCTAATGAAGGAGGAAAAATCAGCAGACACCAAGACAAAGCTTGGATCCCTGCACGAAAAGGAAGGGGGAAATAAATAAAAAATTTATTAGCACATGCTAAATATGCGCCAAGCGTGGCAGGTTGAGTTTGTCCAAGTAAACATGCAAATTAAAATTCAAGCTCATGACAAGCAAAAGTATCACTTTGTGATCAACAGGTGTGACAAGTAAAGCCTCTCTCAAAAGGAAACAAGCATCACAAGACATGCCTTCTGTCAATCTCTATTTCTAGCAGCAACAAAAAAAAAAAAATTACATACACCATCAAACAGACATATGTTCGCAAGGAAGGTAAACCTAGGCCAAGCATCAGTCTATACTTATTCCTAAAAGGCTCGAGTTGGCAGAATTGCTTACCAAGAGACTAATACAAGAGGCTAAAGGTAGGAAGCCGGAATGCTCAGAGATTCCAGCAGCAAGAAATATGAGGCAAAGCTTCCAGCACCTACCCCTGCTTGTATCAGAGACGTAGCCACATGCACCAAAAAGAAAAGGGAGCACGTCATTCGAATTTCAGCCCGAATAAATTCCTAGCCCAAAACGATATATTATTGAGAAGAGACCCGATTTGGAATACACAAAAGCCTGCCATGCACAAGCTACATGCCATGCTAGGTAAAATCCGTCATGCTAGAAACTGAGATCAAAATTATAAAAATGCGTTTAGCCCTGCAAATCCATGCCAATTATCCTATCGAGCGCCATAATTAAAAGCGTGCCAAGCGACGTGCCATGCCAAGCGGGAAATTATTATTTCACACCCAATCGCGCTACAAGCTTAAGTGGGCCCAAGCCACTCAAATGCACGGGGCTTGCTTGAATGGGTTGTGGTATGGATGGTAATAAATCAACATGAGGCCCATTGATGGGCCAAGAAATGGAAGCCCCGAGTCGCTTGGGAGCCTCGAGACTCAAGCCCATTTCTTAGGCCCAAACATGTGGGTGAGCACAAGAGGAAGAAATAGCCCAATAGCCTATGGACCTTACCAAAAGCCCAAACGTTTAATGAAAATAGAGCAATCAAAAATAGCCCAATTAAAAAATAGCCTATTGACTCAACCAAAAAGACCACTTACTTAATGAACCATCTTGGCCCATACAATTACCCCAGCTGGCTGGGAGAACAAAAGCCACGAAGGGGGAGGTCTGAAGACTTATTGAACAAAGTTGCTGGAGGTTCCAGCACATGGGGGGAGCAAGTTCCAAGCAAGAAACATTCAAGAAACCAAGGGGTATTAGCCTGCGAGCTGCCAGAAGCACCCTTTGAACCAGCATGTATATCCACTTCCTTTCCCTCATCAGATCTAGCCATGGAAGGAGGAATGAAAGAAGAAGAAAAATAGCTGAAAGTAGGAGTCTCCCACTGAAGCTGCTGCGGGAAAGGGGGGCCTTGAGCTCCCAAAATTTCTAATTTCGTGTAAATAGATAGAGGCAATTTCACTAAGATAGGAAAGTCAAGGGAGGAGAGAAGAAAGGGAGATGAAAGCTTAGCTAGATGGGGAAGAAACCATTAGGGTTTCTTGGAGAAGAACAAATCCCAGCAGCTATAAATAGGGCCTCTTCTACCCAACAAATCAACACAACCCACACTCAGAGAGCAAGCTTTCTCTCTTACCTGCAAAAATCTAGCAATCACGTGCACTATTCACCCTTCTTCTCCATCTTCCTTTTCTGGCAGACAGAGTATCTGTCAAGCTACCGGAAGAGCATTGTTCTTTATTTCTCTCTTCTTAGCCAAATCTCCTACAAACCTCTCCTTACTCACCTTAACACTTGCTTGTTCCCCCTAAGAAAGCCTAAATTTCCTCTGAGTGCTAAACTCATGTTGATTTTGCTTCCATGCCACATGCCTCTCATGCCAAGCCCAAAAGTTTATCTGTAAGCATGAAGAAATTATCTGTAAGTTGTTGTTCTGGTTGGTGAAGGTAACCAAAATACTTCCTAAGGCCCTACTGCGCTTTCGAAGCATTTTGGGGCTTAATTTTCGAACTCAGACAAAGGGGACAATTTCATCAGCCCAACCCACTTGCTGCTGGAAGAAAAAGGCCCCTACAAACACTACGTTATTAAACATTCAAAATGCATATATCATTCACACAAATTACAATTAAACTAGTGCAGCCAAACGGATCCTTATAACAAAGTGATGAATCTAATAATAAATGTATAGCTAGAAAATAGAGTGTTGGGACACAGTGACAGTCTTATACAAAAGTTATAACAGAAAAAATACAATTAATTGGATCCAGCCTATTTTTAAAATAAACAACTTGCACACAATCCCTTTTCAAAAAAAAAAAAAAATCCACACACCAAGCATTATGCTCAGATTTATTGGATTTGTCAAGGGAAAAACAAAAATTAAGCCAAAATAATATTAGGAGTAGTAGGATTTCTCTCCAAAAAAAATTTAGGAGTTGTAGATTTATGGTCGCAAGGTATTTCAAGGAGAAAAACAAGAATTTACCCAATTAACAGAACACAACTAGAGGCGCAATGGCAGCAAAGGTAAAATTTACAATCTTGAGTGGTGGATACTCAAAATTGAACTTCATTCCAATTGTTATCCTGTGTAGGCGTAGCAACTACTTTTTAGTGTATTTAAATTGCTCTAAAATGTTGTCCCTTTACATTAATCTTTTGCATCTTTCCCATAATGTATTTATTTAATAGCCTAGCTATGATTCTTATAATTGACCTCCAACCCCTCCCCCTTAAGATGCGTTTGATTCGTAGAAAATGAGGCTTGGGGATGGGAAATCATATTTTTCTTCATATTTTGAGAGTTTAAATAACTTTTCTTTTTTTATTTCATGGATTTTGAACCTCGTGTTAAACATTCACAAAACCATGATGGTTGATTGTTTCACTGATGCAACATGATATATTAATGATGAATTAGAAATGTTTAATTAACTTGCTTCTTAAAATTTTCAATCTTTTGCCCATCTTAAAATTTACGAAACCTATCATAGTAAACTAATACATATCCTATTTTTTTTGCCCATAAATACATATCATTTTGATCAAAACATCAAGCTTTTTTTTGGTTCTGTTGAATAGAAGAACATTTTAATTGATCAAAATAAAGGGAAAGCTCAATGATCATTTACTTATTGGGAAATTTTAACCTAATTATATGATTCATATCCGAAGTTAAATTGTAAATTGAAATCGCATATTTATATTTGTGACTCTTTTTTGCAGATTTTTACATTTTAATAGAATCGAAATTCAACATACGAAAAGACAGCTCCAAATTTGTTTGCTGAATGAATTCTTGTAAGTTATTATTAATAAAGAAGGTTATTAATGGATACTCTTATTTTTTAGAAGGATATTCTTTTCTTTTCATTGGAATTATTTCAATAGAGATAAGGAAAAGTTAGTTATTATTTACAAAAAATTAGGGGAGACTAACATAGGGCATTATGACTTTTGTGGAAAAATATTTCAGATAGTCCACCCAATGTAGTAACATATAGGCACTTACGGAAATATGAAAAGGGCTACCCTTTTTTAAAATTAAAATATATTACATGTATTTTAAAGTTATTCACCCTATAAAAACTTAGTAGTCCACCCAATGTCGCTTAATAGCTTGTTGTCCACTCAACTCTATAGGTCTACAATAATCTTATATTTAATTTGTTTTGATCAATTAAGAAATATAATCTTTTAATAAACACTCATGATTTTAACTCTCTACTATTTTATCAAAATGTATACTTTTATTTCTAGAAAAATATTTTAAGATAATAAATTTAGCCAGCCCACCCATTGAAAAATTCCTAGTTTCGCCCTTGAATATAGGACTTGTCTTGCTCATATGCAAATGAGACTTTTTGCACCCACACACCCTCCTTTTCGGTTATGCGCATTTATAGCATGTTTTCATTGTTCAGGACATCATTGTAATATTACATAGCAATATGATATGCCTTGTTTTTGTTTATAATTTCTTTTGGTGATGTATGTAAATAGTAAGGATGATACGTCCGTAACTAGGGGGTCATCATTTGGCCCGCGGCCCACAGCCCGCAGGTCGAAGTGGGTAGTCCAGCCTGATAATTAGGTTCGTTCGGCCCAACCCGTTCTAAGGGGGTAGAGTTTGGGTTTAAGTTTTGAAACCTCCGACCTGCCTTCAGCCTGGTCCAACAAGGCCCATCCATGGCCCGATTCACCCAGAGTAGGCCCGCTCATTACTCCATTTACTTAAGTTTACAATGTAAATAAGGAAATATCCCCCATTTGGATTCAATTAGAAATACTAGAAAATCAAATCCCCAACAAATCAAAATATGAAAATCCAATTTTAGTATAAGATACAGTTTATACCAATATTGATACCCCAATAAGTCAATGTATACTTTATACTAAAATCTCATAAAATCATGTTTGATTATTCAAGATATAAGGAATATAAACCACCAAAAATATCATTGAAAATATTAGTATTTTGAAAATCCATTTTTCATAATTAGTCGTATTTTGATAGAAAACAGTTTTTCAAGTATGATATGTAGTAATTGTTGTTATTATTTCTTGGATTAGAGGCGGAGACAAGCTTTACGTAGTGATATTTCCTTATTTGTGGATTATATATAGAATTAGCTCTTCCAATAGGATCTTTTGATGAGCAGATGAGCCATACGCCAACATTCGTATAATAGCTGTGAACTTTTGCTCGGGAAGCAGTCCCAAATTTCCAGCAGGATTTCTCTTTTGAACAAAATATTCATCATAATTGCAAATATCATGCATGACTTTATTGAACAAATGGGGTTGCATTCTATATCTCCTTCGAAAATCAACATCAGAGTACAGAGAAGTTGGGATAAAATAATCTTCCAGAAGATTCTTACCCCGAGAATGTCTATGTCTGTCCACATTCGGGCCACGACCTTCTCTTGAACCACGGCGGCTCTGGTTTTCTTCATCAAGCATAGCCACTGCTGTGACAATTTGCATATCCAGTTTTGCCTGTGCCCTTTTGCCTGCAGCTCGTCTACGCCTTCTTTCTTTAAATTCTCGCATTTGCCTCTCCAAGACCTTGTTCATATCTGCCATTGAAGTATGAATTCTAAAATCTGAGAAATGAAAATAAAGAGAAGATATGGTGTGAGAGGTATGAGCTGAGGCTCTGGTTTTATAGAAAAATTTTGGCCGATAAAGATGACACGTGGCGCAATTTTAGAGGGTGAAAATCTTATATGAAATTTGAAATTCAGATGAAATTTCATTGAAATTTGAAATTCAGATGAATTTCATTGAAATTTGAAATTCATATGAAATTTCATTGAAATTTGAATTTTGAAACTTATCTGAAATTTGAAATTTGAAATTTATCTGAAATTTGAAACTGAAAATCTTATCCGAAAATTTTATCCAATTATGAGATATGATTCATGAATAGTATTGACATATAGGAACCCGAAAGTGCTGGAAACCAACATTGCTTTTACAAAGGCAGCCACTATTCTCATGAATAGTGGCTGCCCTAGCCCCACCGCCCCCTTTGCCATGAAAAGGGGCAACTGCTGGAACTGCTCTTAGTGTATTTAATCTTTTGCATCTTTCCCATAATGTATTTATTTAATAGCCTAGCTATGATTCTTATAATTGACCTCCAACCCCTTCCCCTTAAGATGCATTTGATTCATGAAAAAGAAGGCTTGGGAATGGAAAATCATATTTTTCTTTATATTTTGAGAGTTTAAATAACTTTTCTTTTTTTCTTTATTGGATTTTGAACCTCGTGTTAAACATTCACGAAACCATGATGGTTGATCGTTTCACTGATGCAACATGATATATTAATGATGAATTAGAAATGTTTAATTAACTTGCTTCTTAAAATTTTCAATTAAAAAAAACTTGCTTCTTAAATTTAAATTGGAATGGCGAGCGTTATGCTTCCCTCGTATCTTTATTAAGTTTGATTTCTTTGTGTATGGTATACGTGTCAAATAGGTCGGGCCATCTTAGAAGTTATACATCCTATTCCACATCTTTGTGCGTCCCTTTTTCTCTCAATAACACGTTTTTTATTCAGAAAAATGGAAACTAATTGATTATACTGAGATTTATGGTATTTGATTTTATTTTATTTTTTTACACGTCTTTTCTGCCACTAGTTGTTGTAAGCTAATTGCTTGTAAAAGTACCAGTAAGTACGAATTTATTTTCCAGTGTAGTAACGTCACTCCTATCATAGTAAACTAATGAGTGCTACTATTCCCACCCCCTTGTCCTATTTTCCCACCCACCTTATCTTTAAAATTTTAAAGGCAAATTTACCCTATTGTAAAATGACTTTTAAGGACTTAACTCTAAGTTAACACTGTTAATTCAAGAAAATAAAAGTAAAAATAAAAACAAAAAATTAGAATAAATAAATAAAAGAGCCCAGCAAACAACCCTCAGACTACCCACCCAACCCCGTGACAACTAAACCAACCTCCCCTCCTCACCTCACCGGCAGCCACATCATCAATTGCCATCTAAACCAAATGAGTTGCTCTTGTAAGATTCCCAATTGCCCTCCTCTCTATTTTTTTTTTTTTTTATAAATCTAAATTAGAGAAAAAAGGGCCATGAAGTTGCTGATATTGATGAAGACTAGGATGAGCGACTTTGGCAGGCAATGCAGTGGAAGTGTCGTCTTAGATCTGGGCCAATTGATGTAATATTTCTTGTGGGTTTGTTTATTCGTCGGTTGATTAAAATGGAGAGAGGAGAAGAATGTTAGATTGGGGTTTGAAGGTGTTGTTCAATACAACTAAAATAATGGTGAAAGAGACATGAGGAGGAGGACGGAGGAGAGCAGGCTTGGCTCGAGGTGGAAGGTATGGGTGGTTCTTGTTAAGGTTTGATGGAGTGTGCGGTGGGTGGTGGCTGAAACCTTTTTATTTATTTTTTATTTTTTTATTTTTTTCGGAATCAATCAATAGTATTAAGTTAGGGTTAAAAGTGTTAAGTGAATGGAAGGGTATTTTAGGAATAATGGTGGGTGTAAAGATAAGATTGTGGATTTTCAAATTTCATGGTAGGTGGGAAGATAAGGTGGGTGGGGAAATAAGACAAGTGGGCGGAAATAGCAGCACTCTAAACTAATACATATCCTATTTTTTTTTGCCCATAAATACATATCATTTTGATCAAAACATCAAGCTTTTTTGTGGTTCTGTTGAATGAAAGAACATTTTAATTGATCAAAATAAAGGGAAAGCTCAATGATCATTTACTTATTGGAAAATTTTGACCTATTATATTGTGAAGACACTGTAAATTGAAATCACATATTATATTGTGACTCTTTTTGCAGATTTTTATATTTTAATAGAATCAAAATTCGACATATGAAGAGACAGCTCCAAATTTATTTGCTATGAATTCTTGTAAGTTATTAATAATAAAGAAGGTTATTAATGGATACTCTTATTTTTATAGAAGGATATTCTTTTCTTTTCATTGGAATTATTTCAATAGAGATGAGGAAAAGTTAGTTATTATTTTTTTTAAAAAAAATTAGGGGAGACTAACATAGGGCATTCTAACTTTTGTGGAAAAATATTTCAGATAGTCTGGTAAAATATAGGCACTTAGGGCTCGGTTGGTACATCGAACTGTACTGACTAATTTCTATCGGATAGTATTAATCTGTCCCGGTGAGTACTGACTATTTATCCATAATATTATAAGGCGTTTGGTGCTGCATAATTCAAAGTAATCACATACTAAGGTGATAAGAGCAAAAAGAAAAATTGTTCATAAACTAAACTACATCAAAGAGTTAATCACTGCTCCCTTGCCCAAGTAAGAGAAGAACAAATGCTTTTCTCATAGCACCATCCAATGTCAGGAATGTTCTCTCATCACTTGCTTTCTCCAAAATTAGCCGCAGTGCCTTAATTTGGTCATTAATAGACAAGTCCATCTTTGCCAATTTAGCAGTAATGTCAGGTCTTGGTTCTGATCCTTTCACCAAACTATTTGTTATAGTTTTCAATTGGTCAACAGACTCAGAAATCATCTCACCAAATGCTTTAGCCATTTTAGTGGGAGTTGCAGACCCTCTACCAGTTGCTCGGTCCTTCCCAAATATATTCTTCAACCTATCATATATTAGACATTGTTTCCCCCTCCAACCATCAGCATCCTTGTTATGTTGCATCAAAATGAAAAAAAAAATTATAAATAAAACTATAAGTATAACAAATATAAGAATTACAAATTACTTAATGTACTAACCTGCACATAAGTGTTCCATGCTTCATCACTATCAACCTCAATGCATTTCAAAGAATCATTCCAAGCAAAATCACTTTTGTTAATCATGTCAAATATTATCCCATACAATTTTTTCCAAAATCTCATCTTGGACTCAATATGTGGGACTACCCTTAAATCAGTATTGGGAAATTTCTCAGCCAATGATTTTTCAATTTGGGTCATTGTTCCAGATTTAAAGGAACCATTATCACATCGTAAACCACGATTGACTACATCCTCAAGTATGGGCAATAATGCTTCTTCCTCATGTGCTTTCCACACCCTTCTACTTCCTTTTGATTGACTAGACTGTCCACTCTCCATTCCTATAGCCAATATAGACAATATAATTTGCATATATATAATTACGAAAAAGAGTTGGAAGATCAAATAAAATAACTACTACTTATCAAAACAAATAGTCTATTACAAACACATCCAAAGAGTCTACTACAAGAAAATATAAATAAATTATATGAACTACAACTTAATGTATGTTCCTATTCCACTCATCATACATTTGCATAGCCAAATTATTCCTCCATGCAGTCCATTGCTAAAGATTCTCACAATGTCGAATTATATCACATACAAATAAAACATTCGATTAAAAAAATGTCAAGAAAGAAAAACTCATAACCTAATTTCCACAAAAAATTAATAAAAGAAGAAATATATAGAGAAGAGAGAAGAAGCAAGAAGAAGCATATTTGAGAGAGTATGAAAAATAGAGAGAGTGAGAGATGGATACCTGGAGAAGAGTGATGAGATTAACTTGTGTAGAAGATTGCAGAGAAGAACCCTAGGGAGAAGAATGAAAAGAGCATTTGAGTTTTCATGGTAGAACGCGTGTTCTTTATCCCTAGTCGTATAATTAAGCGTGTATTATCTAAATCAGGGTGTGTGGGTTGTATTAGTTAGTCAGATAAGGAGAGTATTAAAAGCCCAACCCGTATAAAATAGTCAGGTAATTAAATAGTACAAGTTGACACCAAACACATGACATAGACTATTTACTCCTATCCAGAGTCTAATACGGTGTACCAAACAAGCCCTTAAGGAACTACGAAGAGGGCTACCCTTTTTTAAAATTAAAATATATTACATGTAATTTAAACTTATTCACCCCATAAAAACTTAGTAGCTCACCCAATATTTCTTATATTTAATTTGTTTGCTCAATTAAGAAATATAATCTCTTAATAAACACTCATGATTTTAACTCTCTACTGTTTTTTCAAAATGTATACTTTGATTTCTAGAAAAACAATTTAAGATAATAACTTTAACTAGACCACCCATTGAAAAATTTCTGATTCCGCCCTTGAATATAGGACTTGTCTTGCTCATATATATGCAAATGAGACTTTTTGCACCCACACACCGTCATTTTCAGTTATGCGCATTTATAGCATGTTTTCATTGTTAAAAACATCATAGTAATATTACATATCAATATGATATGCCTTGTTTTTGTTTTCAATTTCTTTTGGTGATGTATGTAAATAGTAAGGATGATATGTCCGTAACTAGGGGTCATCATTTGAACCACGGCTCGCAGGCTGAAGCGGGTAGTCTAGCCAGATAATTAGGTCCGCTCAGCCCTGCCCGTTCTAAGGTTAGGTAGAGTTTGAATTTAAGTTTTGAAACCTCCTACCTGCAGGGACGGATCCAAGATTTCAAATTAGGGTGGGCTAGATTTACCTTACGTACAAGCCATGAAGGGAGGAACATAATCAATGGAATCAACGTGTATAGATTTCCAATTTTTAAAAAAACACAAAACCTATACTAATTAACCAAAACAAAAACTCACACTAACCAACAAAAGGAATAAACTCATACTAATTAAACAATTACTAATGTAGAAGCTATTTTTTTCTTTCCAAAAATGTAGAAATTATTAGGATTAATAGCGTAAAACATGAATGATTATAATTACAAATATATTGGAATTTTAGGGGACTATAAGGGGCTGACCTACTTTCATTTGTATATTTTTAATTACAAAACCTGTACAATCAAATGTTTTGGCCAATCCGAAAAAAAAATTACATAAAATTTTTTTACATAAAAATTGTAAATCCCTAATTGATACTTCATAAACTCTAAAAAGTCCCAAATTTCAACATCAACAAATTAAGACAATAAAAGAAGATTAATAATTGAAAATTAATTTGGTTTGCTTTAATTAAGCATTGAAGGGCGTGTAACAAGAGAGATGATTGGCTCTTTCTTCAATTTGTTTTTTCTCTGCGTGCATTAGCTAAGGGTTTGTGGGGTTTGCTTGGGTGGGCTGGGAGTATTACTATAGGCTAGAACAAATCAAGACACCTGGGCTATAGCCCAGGTTAGCCTGGGAATGGGTCCGTCCCTGCCTGCCTGCCTTTGGCTTGGTCCAACAAGGCCCATCCATGGCCCGAGTAGCCGCCCCCCCCATCCCCCCCCTCCCCCCACCCCAAAAAAAAAAAAAAAGGAACAAATCAAAATATGAAAATCCAGTTTCCAATATTGATACCCCAATAAGTCAATGTATACTTTATACTAAAATCTCATAAAATCATGTTTGATTATTCAAGATATAAGGAATATAAACCGTCAAAACTATCATTGATAACATTAGTATTTCGAAAATTCATTTTTCATAATTAGTCATATTTTGATAGAAAACTATTTTTCACGTATGATATGTAGTAATTGTTGATATTATTTCTTGGATTAGAGGTGGAGATAAGCTTTACATAGTGATATTTAGTTATTTGTGGATTATTGTGAGAGTCCGTTTCTTAAATGTTGATTAAAGAAAAATAAATGTTATTATATATTCTTAAGTAATTATCTTGATAAGAAGGAAATGTATATTTATAATTGTTTTACGTTTATAATACCATTTCAATAGTTATATGTATATTATTTCACTAAATATTTATATATACATATGTTCTTTTGAATATAAAGGGTTAAATTATATATTTGTTCATTATTTGTTGGGATGCCATTAGATGGTAATTTGGATGCTTTATATATATATATATATATATTAATAACATGGATTAAGAGTTTAGACGTGGCATCCTTACATTGTTTTCTTGGAGAGAAAGATTGGTCTCTCTTATCTTAATTTGGATGCTGGAGGTGGCTTTTTCCATTAAATTAGTTGATTCATTACCATGCATTTGGACAGCTCATGCTTACAATTTGGTGACTAGGCTTTATCTTAGCTTGAGAAGGAGTTTATAAGTTCAATAGGTGTCACAACCTTTAGAAATAAATCTCCTGGCGTTGACACATAGCAGCTTGTATGAAAGAGTGGCAACCAAGTTATCCTTTTGTATAGATAAGATAATGGCCTTTGTTATTATCCTCTCCATTGTTACCGCCACTTCACCATCTATAAAGAGGATTGTTAATGAAAGGAAGAGATATCATGCAAAGAGAAGAGAAAAATAGAGAGAGAGAGAGAGAGAGAGAGAGAGAGAGAGAGAGAGAGAGAGAGAGAGAGAGAGAGATACGAAGGAAGAAAGAAAACAAGAGAAAGCAAATGGTGATCAAATTCTCAGGAGGAGTTAGAGGTCGTAGCTTGTGTGTTTTCTTAACTTGAAGTTGGCTTTAGAAACGAGGTAGGGGTTTCTTGGGGGCCTTTTTCAGAGATTGATTTAATTAAATTATGTGAGCATTACATTGTACGTGGTACTATTTGATTGACTTTCCTTGTATTGGATGTTTATATTCTCTTAACTATTTGAACCATGTTGGTACATTGGTGATATTCTGAATAGTTACATTGTTGTGGGATATATGGATATGTGAAATACATAATTATATCATGTCAGGGAACTTGGTTGGAGTTGTTGGATTGAGAAAATAATGGTGGAAAAGAGGGTAATGAGAATGATCTTTTGTGTAGTTGAGTCTAACTCTTGGCAGGTACCAGGTCTCAGGGATCCCACAGTGCACATGGTTTTTATTGGGTGATTCGGGATTGGCGAAAGGGAGTTAGACAAGATGACTAACAAAAGGGGAATTATGGGACGGTTGAAATGGGTGTTAGTTCATATAAATGGGCATTCGGGACCAAGTGGTATAAGCATGGTATGGGACGTGCAGGTCTGCTTGTCCAGTTATATGAATTAACGGGATTAGATGAAGAGCATTCATGCATTATTATTATTAATGTGATGTTTGGCTATGTAATTGCATGTCACTTAATTTAGTTATATCAATCTACTGTGGTAAGGTTTCATGTCCCTACTGAGCGGTGGTTGCTTACCCCTCACCTTGTTTAATTTTTCAGATGAATTAGTGAGCAAGACAAGGACTAAACCAGTTGAAGCTGAATTAGATGAGAGTGATAGAGCTTTATTTATTAATTGTAAAGTTGTAAGATTTTTGAGCTATTTTTATAAGAGAAGTTTAATTTAAACCCTTGTTTTGGCTTTCTTCTTATTTTATTTTATTTTCTCACGCACCGGGCTCGGGGTTTCCACCTACCCCCGGGTCCGGGGCGTGACAATTATATGCAGATTAGCTCTTCCAATAGGATCTTCTGATGAGGTTCATAAACTGCAGGTGTTAAAATATTTGTGCTTCCATCGATCTATGCTCTACTTGGATGCCTTGTTTCATAGGTTATGTGGTACACGCCTCTCTATCGTGCAATGAGGAAAATATTTAAAGAGAGATTTGTTTCTAGTTTCCAGATAAATATAGGACTTGTAGTTCATTTGGAGTTCACAAAGAATCTGCTTGTTAGAATAGAATAGAACTTTCGGCACTTCAGAGAAATATTTGACTGAAATATCATGGATCCTAGACATACCTAAGACAACCTAGGATTTTTGGAATGACGATGTAGGAACTCTATACAAAAGTATAAGCATCTGCATATCTCACAAAATGATCCTTATCTTCACTGCTTGTGCTGATTGTTGAGGGGTAGTTTTTCCACCTTGCAGGACAGATACTGCCTTTAAGTTTGGTTTGTTTTTCCTGTTCTACATAGTATGTAATGATACTGTATCATTTTGAATTGTTACTGTGTAGCTGATTGATCTGATTTTTAATTAATTTCATGAGGAAGTTCCACATTGGGTTTTGCATTTTTGCTGCGATAGCTCCTCCAATTGTCTTTAATGGAAAATCATTGATATAAGTGTTGGAAGTTTGAATGAAATTCAAGGATATTTGTCCCACATTGGTAGAAAGAAGAAAGAGCGAGATCTTTATAAGTGTGGAAGTTTCACACTTAGTACATGGAAGTTGGACCAAATGGAAGCCAATTGGGCTACAAAATCGATTTGGGCATTGAATATTATATAAATAAAAATATAATATTTAATTCTCAAAATGATGGTCCTTGGGCTTGGGCACTTTCATGGTTGCCTCAGTGATTTTGATGTCATGGTTGCCTCGATTGTATTAGTTCCCGATTATCGGTTGCCTCGATTTATTAGTTAGCGAAATAAAAAGGTCCGCCGCTCTACTGTGTGTTTGATTTGCAGGAAGATAATATTCACGAGTTTGCAGATGCGCAGATAGAAGATGAGGAACTATGTGCCGAGATGAGAAGGACTCCTTCAAGGAGTTTCTCAAAGAGAAAATACGTGAGAAAAAGAGAGCTGATGGAGACGAAAGGCAGGCCCGCATTGAAGCATTCGAAAGATCGAGCGAGGAACAGAAAGCAGGAGTTGAGAATATGAGGTATTAAAAGTTGTACCCCGTACGTGCAAAAGCCGGATATTCCTGACATATCATCTGTAAGGTCTTTGGTCATCAATAGGTATTACAAGAAAGCTCATGAACTTCTGTGACTAGTTTCACTTTGAGCTCTCAAGGTAGTCCTTGTGTTGGCCTGTATGTTAACTGAGGAGCCTTTTGAGTATTTGTTTACTGTCCGGATCCCACCAAATCGTTCCCCATTTGGGATTTGGGGCTGTTTGTTAGGGTTTTTATCTATGGTATTTTGTATTTGTTTAGGGTTTAGGGTTTCTCCCTTTGTTTTGCATGTTTTCTTTTTTAAAATAATTTAGTTTGGTTTTGTAATTTCCAACCACGAGACTCCTAAATGTAAATTCTCAAGTTTAAAATCTCTAACTTACTTTGGTGATCAGTTCTCTTGTTGCTAATTGCAAAATTTACAAGAAAAAAAATGTAATGCAACTCAACCGGACATAATCCCAATCATGTGGGGTCTAAAAATAATGATGTGAATTTAAAATTCTGCAAATTAGAGAAACAAAATAATATCCATATGTCAAACGACTATAATGATTAAAATCTTTTATAACCGAACTAGAAAGAATGACAATTCATTTCGACATTCACATATTTCCATACTATCAACGTAATTTCGTCATTTTAATAAAATATCTTATAATCTATAATATTGATAAATGATTAACGATTGCGAAAAATAAAAAATATAAGACAGGCATAAAGCATGATAAAAAAGATTGTGTTTGTTTTAACAAAAGTAGCTTCTTCGCAACACAAGAGACCTTTTTCAATCACACACAAGAGTCTACACTTAAAAATCTTTTTAGTTTTTGTAATTATATTTTTCTATTAAATATCACGAGCATTAAATATCACAATAACTTCGATTAAAAAAATCACAAAAGCGAAATAGAGTATTTTGGTGGTAAAGCCTCTTATTTCCAATCAGCACCAAAGCGAACTGCCTGCTCTGGATATTGTTGCGCGCGTTGCCCTCTTTATTCTTCGCGGGGCCTCCGCTCTTCGTCTCTAAGCACAAAATCTATAGATAGCACAACACAAAACTCGGATCCGGCGAAATCGAGGAATCGGACGACAAAGAAGATACCAACAGAGTCGGCGAAATCGAGGAATCGGACCCGAAATCCGACAGGTCATCTCGGAACCCGAATCCGAATCCGAAAACCGCGAGGACGAGGGTTCCAGAAGTGGAGGTCTACTTGTATCGGCGAGGCAAAGGCCCGATAGACACGTTCAGGACGAGCCTCGGGGGTTGGGACCAGAACCAGTTGGAGGTCCGAGACATTCTCGACAAGTACGGCTTCAAATCGCTTTGCGCTTTCAATACCGGGTCCGGTCGCGGCGTTCCGATCCGGTTTAACCCCAGGAACGGCAGGTCTATGCTGGCTTATAAAGATGGATCTACGGTTCACATTGACGGAGAGCCCAAGGTACTTCATTTCTATATCTTTTTCTTTTTTTTTAATGAAAACCCAATTTGTGAAATTAATCGAAGTAAGTTTCTGTTTGGTTGACGAGAAAATTTGGTTGCATTGGGTAGAAATAAATGTAACTTTAATGTGGTCATAAGAGATACTGAATTTTAGTGTGAGATAGAATAGATAGAGAAGTGTTTGACATTTAATGCAGAATTTTTCATACTGAGAATGCTTTGTTAAGGCAATTTATATTTTCATGGTTTGTAGCCATGATATTCCAACTATATGAAATAAATGAACTAGGCTGCAGGTCACTCTCAATTAGCAAAGGGTAGTTCCTCCATACAATCAGAACCTTTAAAGCAAGATATATTCTAGCAATTTACTTCGTTGAATTTGAGCCATCAATTTCCCTGCTTATTTTCGGTTCTTTTGTTTACATGACATTGTGTTTGCAGCCTATGCATGGATATGATTTTGACTATTGAGTTCAGTTCACCTAAAGAACTTGCCGGATTCATCTTATAGGTTTTGATCATTTATATGATAGACACTGAGTTTTACAACCACATATTCCTAAACAGTAGGATTTCACAGCATTTTTCTTGAAGAATTCTTTATCATTGGTTGGAAAATTTGGCATCAAAGTAATAATTTGATCTTTCAAAATAAGAATCCATCCCTTAATCAAGCCATTAGTCATATTAAATTTCTCTTCAGTAGAAGGTATTAAGTAATGACATTGAGTTGGTTAAGAGCATTTATCCATACACGAGAGGTCTTAGGTTCGATTTCCACTCCCTCAATGTCACTTGTACCAAAAAATAAAGGCACAAAATATTGTCCTCCAATTTGGTTAGGTAAATAATAACCTAATAGCTGTATTTAATCTATAGAGGACGCTTGAAGTTCAAATTCTCTTTGTACACATGATGACATACGATAACAGTCTGAGGTTTAGGTTGAGATATAAAGGGTTATGTATGCCTATTTCAGCTTAGAAATATAAAAGAAAATTTAATGGAAAGACCCAAAAGAAATAACCAAAATTTCAAGTAATTTTGGATATTTCCATAGGAAATCCAGAGCTACTGAAGAGAAGAGATTAGAGGCAAAGATGAACAAGCATGAGAAACAGCTGAGAGAAAGTGAGATGCATTTGAACTGAAGATTTGCTGAATTAAACTCAAATATTGTATAACAAACATGAAAATCCACATATTTTGGACACAAGAAAAACAAACACTAAAGGAAGAACCAAAGTTAGTAGCTCAAGACCACATAAGTAACTCTTACCCAAAAGTTAATATAAAGATTCCATGAAGTTGATTCTCCTCACAAGTCAAAACTAGAAGAATAAATTTCCTTTTGAAGGTTGAAGCAGTAACTCATAGTGAGACAATCCAAAATGGGTTCCTACAGTTTGGGGTTTCTTGGCATTCCTCTGACAAAAACAGGACCACTTTCCTAAGAGTCAAAATGGAAAAAGTTCTCGTAAAGAACCTGCAGGATTCATCTTATATGTTTTGATCATTTATATCATAGACATTGACTTTTACAACCACATATTCCTAAAAAAAAAAAAAAGGATTACACAGCATTGTTACGGTGGGTACTTCGCCCGTTTTTCGTTTTTATTGTCAGAAACTGTTGCTATAGCACAGCACTACAGAAAGTCGTGCAACACATACTTTCTTATGTGTTTTTTGTCTATTTCATAAGCAGTCTGTCAGGATCTCCTGTATCTTTTGTCTTTCCACCCTCGCACTTCCTTTTAAAAGGCAAATAATTTGATTTTTTCCCATGTATGGTAATGCTCTGCAGATGGACTGTTTACAATTTATTTGCCACAAGATTCTTTGATATGCATTGTGTTGCAGACAACGGAATGTTGCAGTGACATGTGATATCTCTTTTGGTGCTAGTTTATCTACTTAATTCTTCTCTAAATGCAGGATTCCTTGATCCAACCGGTGACAAAAATCTAGCTTGGAGTAGCGGTTATAACCGTCTTGATAACCTTGGTTTTGAGAGATCCTCCACAGTGGGTCCAAAAATTGAACATTTCTGGCCTGGATTTCCTCCTTGGATCATTGCTCTGGTGGTAATAGTTTTTACTCGGATGAGGAAGAGAACCAGAGATTTGCTGAAAAAGTATGGTTGGTGAAAGGCGCCATTGATGCATTCCCTTGTAAGGCCTTTTTGTTTCTCAAATTTTGTTAAAAAGAATTTGATTCAGTATCAACTGAATTTTGACGATGAAGCAAGTGACGCTCATCTAGATGTCGTCATAACTGTAATTGGCGACAAGCTGCACTAAAAGATAAATCGATTAGCAACAAACCTAAATTGGGTCTGAAGATAAATTGATTAGTAACAAACTTAAATTGGGTTTGAAATACCAAACCTTGGAAACAACATTCCTAAGATCATCTTGTTGCGACATTAAGATTCAAAACAATAGATTGATAAATGGGATATTATCAACCGATGCATTATATAAAATGTATCTAGACGGTAAATTAACTGGTTTATAAATAGTTACATTATTTTTCAATTTTTTTTTTCTATGTATATAGTGGTATTGTGGAGTATGTTTCTACTACTTGATGCCTTGAATGCCTTTAGCTTATAGGAGTTAATAAAACAGCATAAAGAGTGCTAGCTTTTTTCTTCTCGTGGTACTTTGATTCAAGAAGTACATGTTAGCTCACAATACATCTTAATTTTTTGTGACTTGAATATACACTATAGCATATGTATGTCTTCTTATAGCTCCAGAATGATTTCCCTAGCGTGAAAAATGACTAGATTGACACCTACTACTTATTTCATAAATCATGTGGTACTCATAAATCCTGTTCTCCAACTATTTTAATAATAATAAAAAAAAAGTTATTATAGTTTGTTTATTTCAAGATAGAACTAGCACTGCTCAATTCTACTCAACATATTGACCACTCTGAAAATTTGTCAATCTCAAACGACGCTAACGTATACAACGGTTTAATGAACCTCAGAATTCTAGTATGTTACATTAGGTAATTTAAAACTCAGATATGCTAATTAAGAGAAGACTGCATAATTGAAGGAGATTGCACAAACTATCAACGGGATGATGTGAAGCAGACAAGGTAGAATCCTGACAAAGCAATTGATCAGTTTCAGATACGATCAATTCTCAATGCTAAGCTTCTGATTGAAAGTTCTTGTTGGCTTATTCTATCATGCACACAACAGAAGACAGCAGTTGAAAGAGTCACGTAAGTTGTGTCTAATGAGCTTGTAGCTCTTGAGGTGCAAATTTCATGCGAACCTGGCCAAGAAGCACGTAACTACTTTTGATCAGCTCCAAGTCGTGTATCAAGACCCCAAATTTGAGTTGACTACTTTTGATCAGCTAGGTCTAATAAAAAAACAATTCAGTCTATCTGAACCAAGGTCTTAAATATCGGAGGTATCGGAAGTATCGGAAGTCAAAAAACACGGAAATATCGCAGGAAATATCGGGATATTATCGGTATCGGAAAAAATTGAATAAAAACCACGGAAATTGTAAGAAAAACTTGGAAATTTTTATTGAAACTTTACAGGATGTTCATTTAGTCAATTATCTATTAGTTTATCACAAAAAATTGGAAGGAAATGCATTGCGTGATGGATTTAATTGATTTAAGTTGATTATATAGCGAGCTGGCAAACACCGTAAGTGTAGAAAATATGTAGTAATTAAAGAAAGAAGATTAAACACACCATAATCATTTATATATAATGAATTACTACAATATTTTACACTTTATACATTGCATGGTAAGATACATGAGTGACTTAGTACCACATAGAGTTCCTATGAGGTTCAAAATTTTCACTATCTTCATCATCTCTATGTGTAGAGTAAGTATATTTTGAAGAGTAGTCATCAAATGATAAATCCCCAAAATAGTTTTGCATGTAATTGTTAACATGCCACCCATATGGATCCGAGATTGGTTGACGTTGTCCATAAGCAAAATCATTTGAAGATTGAGTCTCAGATTCTTTCCATGAGTCACTTGATTCCATCCCAACAGGAATGGGATATGAAGGGTAGGGAAATGGTTGGTTATGAGTATAACCATAGTTACTACTTCCTACTCCAACAGAGTCTGAAGTTATAGATAACGAGTTATCTTCTTGACTTGACAAAGTCCCCTTGCCTCTTTCTCTACGAGTATAGTTCTTCCCTATGGCACCAATTCCTGACTTGTAAAAGCATGTGAGCATGTTGTCGGCTAGACATGCTTTGTTTATTAGCTCAATGAGCTACTTTTGTATTACTCTAGGAGACATGCTTTCCGTAGAGTGCCCAAATCAGTTCAATGAGCTACTTCTCTATATTTTTTGAGTTTCGTATCGGGATATTATCGGGATATTATTGGGATATTATCGGGATATTATCAATAATATCTCGATATATTGACCAAATCATTCATAAAAATGTTGAAAATATCTTTCCGATATTATCGGGATAATATCGGGATAATATCGGGACATTATCGATAAATTGACGATAACACTATGGTTCGTTGTTAAAATATCGGACCCCCAAAAATCAGATATTATCGGGATAATATCGGGGATATTATCGATATTTAGTACCTTGATCTGAACGTACTTATTGATTGCTAATGTAATTAGTTATTGATTTGCAGTATGTTAATAGATACTTTGTTCAAATGCATAAAATATGCAGCTCTTGCATACATGCATACATGTATATGCTACATGAGTTGATTAATGCTCTGCAGTAGTTTAAACAGAAATGTATTCATAACAAAAGTACATGATGAGAGAGAGAGAGAGAGAGAGAGAGAGAGGAATTGTCATCCACGAAACAATAAGTGATGAATCTAATGGTAAATGTATGGCTAGAAAAGATAGTGAAGGGAACTTACTAATATCAATTGTGAGAAGACCGTCATTAGCCTTTCAAGTATTTATGCAGACATTTGAGGAGGCGGCGTTTTTAACAAAGGTCGCAAAAATTTAGCTGCTCTTTTAAGAATAATAGTTTTTATTAAACTTTTCAACAATAGCGAAAAATAAGAGGGTGCAAGGCCTAAGTAGGAAATCAAAGTGGTTACCCTCCAAATCAAAAGTCCTATGCATCCCCATTGTTCACTATTGTTGAAAGATTTGATAAAAACTGCACTTGTTAAAAAGAGGGAGAAAATCTTTACAAGTTTTGCTAAAAACCATTTGGAAAGAGCATAGCTTTTGTGGCAAAGAGATTTTTGGTGAGAGCTTCCACTTGCATCAGCTGAATTGTGAGAATTGTGAGGAGAAGTAGCTTTTGTGCTGATGTTGATGGAGTGGTTCATCATCATGATTTGGTTGAGTTCTTCCACGTCTTGATCGTGCACCAAACGGAACCCACACTTCTTTATACCCCAGCAATATATTCTGTCTGGGTAAAGGTCAGAAAAAGTATGGAATGAAACCTTCATCTGACTGCATTCTTTGTCGACTACATAATGATATACACAAGATACCCAAAGGTGAGGTGATACAAGGCCTTTATTAATGACCTTACTAAGCACAGAGGCACCTTCTCCTAGGCGACATTCAATTTGAAAATAGGTTGAAAGGCCATGAGGTGGATTTGGGTGATCCAGAGAGGCACCTTCTTCAAAGACAGCACAAAAAGCAATCGAAATCAATGTGGTACATGGAGGTAGCTTCACAATTAAGGAATCTCCTACACTTTGATTATTGAACCACTCTGGAATTCTACTTCCAGGTGTTACAATTTCGAAAGCGGGAGTAGGCCAACAAGGTACCTGTACCATGTATAGGTTAGTAACTCGATTATTTATTTATTATTATAGCAAACACAGAGAGACAGACCTGAAGGAATCTCCAATCTAGACCAATCCAGAGCATTCCTAGTATAGCATCGCAGCCTTCATTCTCAACCAATCCAATGCAATTCACACAACTCAACTTGAACCCAACATAACTTCTTCTTCTGTTTTTTATGCTCAACTTTGGCAACATTTTTAAGGAAGTGCAATCCTCTGTGTATATTCTAATATTGTAGAAGTCATTCTCAACCAATCCAAAGCGGAGATGGGGCAATTGTTGAAGCCTTTGGCACCCATTCACCTTAAGTGACTTAAGCTTAGGAAGACATCCAATGCTTGCAGGAAGGCTAACAAAATTGTTTCGACTAAGGTTTAATTCTTCTAAAGAGGACAAGCAGCCAATATCAACGGGAATATCCCCTTCACAAAGACCACAGTCACTTAGATCCAAAAGCTTCAAAGACCATAAACCATGTAGCGAACCCAACACAAAACCCTTTCTTTGGAGGCCCCACCAAAACCTTGATTTATTAGGCTGTGATCTACGTACTTTAATCATTTCAATGGAGCGTCCATCCGCATAGAGCGCTTTAAGAGACTTCAAATTACAAATTGCGCTCGGAAGACCCGAGAGATTTGTACAATGTCTTACATCCAGAGAAGTAAGGCCAACAAGACGTCCAATTGATGAAGGTAATTTCTCAATGGCCGTCCCACTCAAATTAAGCTTTGACAAATTTTCCATTTGTTCTGAAAATTCTGGAATCTTTTTCAGTTTTGAGCAACCCCAAAGACTTAAAAATATAAGAGAATCCATTTCTACCTCCCTTGGAAGACTCTTAACACTTTTGCATCCATATAGTATTAGATCTGTAAGCCATTTGAGATATGCAACGGACAGGTGAATCTCAACCAAATTCTCACACCCTCTAAGATCCAACACCTGGAGTTTTGGAATGCCAATGAAATTTGGGGTTGTTGCTAAGTTTCGAGACCAACTAAGATCCATGTATTTCAAATTAGGCAAGTCCTGTACAATAATACATGATAAATAGTAGAATATATAATTAGCAACCGAAAAACTTCAACTTTTACTATTTTTTTCAAAAAATTCGTAAGATGGCATATGGTCAGTAATCTTACAATTCTTCCATCCCACAGCCCAACTAGTTCGCTGTCCTGCATCTCAAGTGAAACAAGTTTATTCGGTTGAAATTCTGATGGGAGAAATTTCGAAGGAAATAAACTCCATATCATAATTCTTAAGGAATTAGGAAGAATTATGGGGCTTGAAGTATTGATCACATTATCAACTTCAAGAAATTTCAGGTTAATCATCTTAGAGAATGATTCACAATTCCAATCTGCCTTTTCAAGTTTCTCCATGCTTAAGGCGATGCCTTGAATTTTGTTAGTTGCCTGTAATAGAGAAAAGTAAAGGAAAAGTTAATTCCACATTTAAGTCTAATACTGAGTTAAAAAGAAATCATATTTCTTTATAATAATAAAAAATTGGTATTTTCTACATAACTTCTTACCGTATTGTTTATCAATACATGAATGATGTCATTACGATGACACAATCGACTGCGTCCACCGGGCTCTTCAGGAGACTCTTGACGAACAATTTGAAATGCCATTTCTTGTATCAAATCATGCATCCCAACAATATTGTTTGAAATATCAAAAGTTAAGAGCGACTTCTCAACCAGAGCATTTATCCCACCACAACGATCACAACTGTCTAGTATTTCAGTTACTTTATTCTTGTCCTTCCCCTTATGGAAAAATGCAACATCAAGAAATATATTCTTGTTCATCTCATCTAGTCTATCAAAACTTATTTTGAGCAAATCGAAAATTTTTGTCTCAGGAATTTTCCGTAGCTTATCCAATTCATTTTTCCATTCATCTCGATCTCTCTTATACACAGAGCATCCCAAAATTTTAAGAGCTAATGGAAGGCCTCCAGCATAATTTACAAAGCACTTGCACAATTCCCGAAAACCTTCCTCAGGCTCAAATTCTTTAAAGGCGTTCCGACTAAAGAGTTTAAGAGCCTCATCATCACCTAATCCCTCTACCTTATATGATATCTCCATATCATGCTTTTTAACCAACCGTTCATCTCGAGTTGTAGTGATGATTATACTCCCCTTACCAAACCAATCCTTTTCCTTAGCAAATTTCTCTAGTTGGCTTGATGCATTCACATCATCAAGAATGAGAAGAACCTTTTTATTACATAAGCAATTCTTAATGAAATAGGTCCCCCACTCTTCATCCCAAACTTGAGTAATTTGTTTCTTCAAAATCGGGGAAAGCAGCTGTCTTTGTAGATCAACAAGACGATTACCTTCAGAAGCCTCTCTAACATTAGCAAGAAAGCAGCAAACTTCAAAATGAAAAGAAATGCTTTCATAAACAAACCTAGCAATGGTTGTCTTGCCAATGCCTCCCATCCCCCATATCCCTACAAAGCGAACATCATCTGTAGGATCTAAAAGCAAATCCATTTGCTCACGTGTAAACTTAATTCCCACTAACTCTGTGGAATCTAACAATTTGAATGTGCGATGCACTTTCCCCCACACCCATTCAACAATCTTTTCAATGAGCTTTCTTTCACACCTACAAGGAAGAACAATGATTAATTCAAAAGTATAAGCCATAGGTATAACAAGGTCTAAAGGTACATCAAAGTGAAAATTGGCTTATGAAAAACCCAAGTATATATTAAGACCTATGGAGAAGTTGCTTACTGATTCTTTGAATCCAACCCAGATAAATAGGCAACTTCTGTTAAAGCAGCTCTCCAGCGCTTCACCTTTTCTATGTCTTCCCTAAACCTTTTCTCATGCTCAGTGAATGCGCCTGCAAAACTGCCGCTTTGTTTTCGCACATCGGAGGGATCGACATTAAAAAACACAGGCAGAACTGTGCCGTTTGATTTCATGCATTGGAGAATCTTTGTAAGTTCATCCAAGCACCAGGAAGAAGAAGCATAGTTTGGCGAGAGAACAACGATTGCAAGCCTTGATTCTTGGATTGCTTTGAAGAGCTCAGAAGAAATAGTTGTCCCTCTTTCAAGCTTTGGATCATCCTTGAATGTTTTAATGCACCTGTGCTGCAATTCGTGGTATAAATGGGACACAAAGCTATTTCGAGTGTCTACACCCCTGAAACTCAAAAACACATCGTATTTCCATTGAGGAGGAGCCGACTGATCAGCTGAAGGAAGAAAAGCAGATGCTCTTTGGGTGCTCAATGCCATTGGTAATCTGCTGCTGCTGCCGCAAACACTACTCAATGAAAAAAGAACTTCGCTAATTCAAACACTCAACTGAATAAAAACGAAGACGATCATAAATGGCTTGAAAAATGAAAAGGATTGAAATTTGAAGAGATTATCTTTTTTAGGGGGTAAATGAAGATTTAATAAACCTGAGGAAAAATACGGCGTTGAAGGAATATAAGCAAGAAAACAAGTTTCGGGGAAATTTAGATAGTCTCGAACATGTTTTTTGTCATCGTGTTTATTTGGATCATCTTAGCAAACATGTTAATTTGGATCATACTATATGTTATGTCATCATACTTTAAATGTATGGTCCATGTAACAAAAGATAACAAATATCTAACAAGAGAACATCCAATTCAGCAGAGAGAAACAGAGAAATTCAACTCTAAAGAAACAATATGTACTGCACATATAAACAAAGCAATTATGAAATGGAGACAAAGCAACGCAGCAGCTTTAGCTTAAAGTTACAAATGCAGAGAGAAACCAACAATAAGAAGCAAAAGCTAACAGCCTCAGAAAAGAGTCAGAGAGAGAAAGAGGGAGAAGTTGGAAACCGTGTAGTGGCGAGGCGAGCACACGGTTTCTCTTGGGTCAATGAAGACTATCGGGCCAATTATTTATTTTTATTCTTGGTGTGGTGATAATTTTTTATTTATTTATTTAATTTCATTCACAGCCAGTTGCAAAGATCTTTAGAGGTGCGCAAATGATTCCAAAAAACAGCTGTTTATCCCATGTGTTTATCTGCTACAGAAATACAAATCCATAAGCCCAAAAGAGAAAAAAGATAAATGGATCAGATCAAGTAACAGGCAAAACTTACTCCAGTTTTGAGAGGGATGAATGGGCCTCCTAGCTGATAACACAGTAACTAAGTTGGAAATAATTAAGAGACTTGGACTTGAAAAATCTAAGAAACACAATATTGAAAGGAAACAGCCTAGTAGTCCCAAGAAAGGATGAAAATCTGTACAAGTACTTCCTATCTCTTAGCTTGAGCTTTGAAATATAAATATCAATTAAACTAGGTATACCAACTTCATATCTCTGTTTTGCAGACCAACAAAGTATGAAAAATGTACTAAAACCACAAGAAAAAAAGGTAACAACAGCTTTCGTGGTCCAAAATGGATTAAAATCTGTAAAAAAATCCTTCTTATCTTTTAGAGTTGTTGTCAAATCATTAAATAAAGATCAAAACCAAATTGTACCAACTTGAGATATCTGTTTAACAGAAGAGAGTCGGGTCAAAGAAAAAGAAAGGTGAAGGAAATTACCCGAACAACACCCTCCCTAGCTGACAAAACAAGAATATCTGAACAAGAAAAAGCTCCAGGGCATTCCCTCTCCAGTGCTTCTTTATTTCCTTCGTTTTTTTTTTTGTAGCATCAGTTCTCCCCCTAGTTCTCTTCTTTTGTAATCTCTTGATAGCTTTAGCTCCATCTTTTCTTCTTTTTGGTTCTCTCTCCGCAGTGTCTAAGCTTTCTTCGGTTGATAAAGAACAATGAGAGAAACACAATAAAGAGGTTCAACTCAGCTGTAAACTCTGAGTTTGGCAATTCTTGCGACGGCACCGATTCTTCATTCTGCCCCCTTTCTCTGCTTCCTGCAATAAAGTTCATGCCTTGGTGGTTTTCTGTCTGGGGATTTTGAGATTGTCTATGAAATGGGTTCATGTGTTTGATTCAAAGAAAGCTATTGTTGATTTTCTAAATGTTTTGGAAGTCATTCTAATTTGACTTGGGGCAGAGAGGCGCTCCGAATTTGGCTTGGGGAAAAGAGGCAGTGCGAATTTGGCTGGGGGTGTGGAAGGCATTGGCTTTTGGGGATAAATTTGGGTAGTGCACATGCAATTGCACATCTGGTGCAGTGTGTGCGAGGGAGAGAGAGAAAGAGAGGCGGAGAGAGTGGGTTGGGGCTGGGAGTGGATAGGAGGCGATCTGTGGGCGGGAGTGCTGCGGGAGAGTTGGGTCAAAATTGGATGGGGAAGAGAGAGAGAGATCAGAAGGGGGAGTGGGATGCGAAAGGAAGGGGAAGGAAAGGAGGGAGAGGCGAAGGGGGAGGGGGAGAGAGAGTTGCAGGCTTTTTTTAATTTTTTTATTTATTATTTGTTACTTTTAAATTTTCAAAATTCTAATTTTTTGTAAGGTGTAAATTTTAAACTTTTTTTTTTAAAAAAGTTTTAAATCTACGTTGTCAACCTTTTTTTTCAAACCAAAGTTTGGGCTTAATGATTTTTTTTTTTCCATGTTTTATCTTATTCTGTTCTTTCATTATTTTTTTTTATAAGTATTCTTTTATTCTTTTTAATATTTCTTAGTCTATTAAAGAATATTTTTTTGTCAAGCTAATACAATATGACCGAGGGGTTTACCTCAGTGGTGAGGTCCCCCCTTTCCCCCTTGGTCACCTGTTCGAAAAATATATAATGATGATGAAGCAAATCACAAAAGAATTAATAGAAAAAATCAAAGTTAATTTACTTTATTTTGAGTATTAAAAAAAGTCATTTTTAAATACTAATCTAGTAAATTTGATTTCAGGTTAGCCCTGAGATTTGAAGGGCCATTTGCAAAACTTAAACTGTGACTTTCAGATAATCTCACACGAATATACTAAAAAAAAAAAAACCGTCTACCATTACTTAATGCCTGACAACAATTTTTAAAACTAAAATCATCATCAATCATCATGCAAATTACAAATAAAATTTATAAGTGTTAACGTTTCAATTTGAGAAAGTTATATACCAATATATTCAATACAAAAACTAAATTATTTTCTAGTACTTGTTAACTATATGAAGACTTGTACATAGTATAGTATAATTATCATATATATATAAAGTCTATGAATCAATCATCATCCTGTAACCAAATATATATATATATATACCCTATCAAATATATAGAGAGCTTCCGTGGTGGGATCCCTCAAATAAGTTTATTTGATGGACAATCTTGTAGGGCCCATTTCACATTGTATTTCACTAATCCAAACCGTATATTTTGTAGATATTCATTCAAATATCATCTCTACAGAAAATAACTTGAATCCGATATTATTTAACCACTCAATTAAATTATTGAAAATTTAGTACTTTCTTGCAGCGTTGTGTTCATTTGATTTTGTAGGACACAATTAGATGTCTAAACGGTTTCTGATCTGTCTAATTTTTCGCAATGATGATCAATGAATGAAGACCTAAAATTTAGCTGGTTTGGATCATTGAAAGAAAATTCATAGGATACCGTAAATGGCGTCCCTCAATTAAAATTATTTAAGGGATCCATCAATAGAAGGGGACTGATCAAATATATATGAACTATATGCGTTACTTGTTATCTTTCAACATGATAATGAAACAAGTCATATAATATATATATATATATTTAAATTAGGATACATACTTGAATTTGAATTGAGATTTCAATTTAAATATTTGATTTTGAGAGGCCTTTATGAATAAGGGTTTTTGATTTTTGGTTTTGAGATCTTTGAAATTGAAAATAAAAAAAAGGTCAATCGTTTGATTCCTAAGGCACAAAAGTATGTAATGTAACATCCCTGACCCAATTTAATCGATTTAATCAAATCTAATTCTTTTGTGAAATTACAATTTTGCCCTTGGGAGTAGGGGTACTTTGGTCACTTTTTAATCCGGAATGATTTTGGGGAAATGAGTGGCGTTATTGCACTAGAGCTCGCTCTCACGAGTTTGTAGACAAGTAGTGGGCCCAAATCGGAGTTTTAATGAAGAAGTTGTGGTCAACGAAAGTGCAGTGGCACAACCGCAAATATTTCCAAAAAAAAAAAAAAAAAAAACTTTATGGTTTTAAAAAAAGCCTTTCATCTTAGTTATTTTCAAGATGAAAAAATGAAAAGATAATTATTTTATGAAATTTTTTATTACGACCAATATATAATGATGATGAAGCAAATCACAAAAGAATTAATATAACAAATCAAAGTTAATTCACTTTATTTTCAGTATTAAAAAAAGTCATTTTTAAATACTAATCTAGTAAATTTGATTTCATGTTAGCCCTGAGATTTTAAGGGCCATATGCAAAACTTAAACTGTTACTTTCAGATAATCTCACACAAATATACTATTAAAAAAAAAATCATCTACCATTACTTAATGCCTTACAACAATTTTTAAAACTAAAATCATCATCAATCATCATGCAAATTACAAATTAAATTTATAAGTGTAACATCCCGACCCAATTTTAAGTATTCGTTTAATTTAATTAATTTAATAAAGTATGAATTTACAATTTGGTCACTTTTTAATCCGGAAGGATTTTGGGGAAATGAATGGCACTATGACATAGATCGCGTCAAGATGAGTTTGTAGACACGTAGTGTGCTCAAATCAAAGTTGAAACGAAGAAGTTACGAGTTACGGAAACCTAGAGGCATAACCATAAATATTTTGAAGTGGATTTTTAAATTCTGTTTTCTCTCTCTCTCTCTCTCTCTCTCTCTTCCCCCCCGGTTTGTCTCTGCGCGACACAGACCCCCCTTAAACAACCGCTCGGATTTTTGACCACCGTCGGCTACACCGCCCACCTCTGGCCACAAGGCCAATACCAAAAGGACCACCTCCACCTCCTTTCTCTATCCCACCCCTCTGCCGGCTCAACAACCAGCCGTGTCGCCGGAAAATAGAGAAAACCGATCGGTTTTGACCCAAATTTTCTGACGCTCGTTCCGGCGATTTCGGCGACCAATTTCTTCGATCTATGTATGCTTTTTCATCCTCTCAATGTGTTCTAGCTTATGGTTGGGTTGATTAGGATCGATTTTTGAGTTTTGGAACTCAATTTATCGCTTAAAGTTTGGCCAATTTTGGGCTCGTGTTTCTGGCAAGTTCCGATCACTTTCTGGCAAGTTCCGGTTACCGTTTCAATTTGAGAAAATTAAATACCAATATATTCAGTATAAAAACTAAATTATTTTCTAGTTCTTGTTAACTATATGAAGACTTGTACATAGTATAGTATAATTATCATATATATATATATATATATATATATATATATAGTATATGAATCAATCATCATCCTGTAACCAAATATACATAAGCTTATTTGAGGGACAATCTTGTAGGGCCCATTTCACATTGTATTTCACTAATCCAAACCGTCTATTTTGTAGATATTCATTCAAAGATCATTTCTACAAAAAATAACTTGAATCCGATATCATTTAACCACTTAAATTAAGATACACACTTGAATTTGAATTGAGATTTCGATTTAAATATTTGATTTTGAGTGGCCTTTATGAATTAGGGTATTTGATTTTTGGTTTGAGATCTTTTCAATTGAAAAAAAAAAATAAGTTTGTCAATTGTTTGATGCATAAGGCACAAAAGTGTGTAATGTGACCCAATTTGTGAAATTACAATTTTGCCCTTGGGAGTAGGGGTACTTTGGTCACTTTTTAATCCATAATGTTTTTGGGGAAATAAGTGGCACCATAACGTAGAGCTCGCTCTCACGAGTTTGTAGACACGTAATGGGCCCAAATTGGAGTTTTAACGAAGAAGTTATGATCAACAGAAGTGCAATGACACAACTGTAAATATTTCAAAGTTGAATTTTTAAAACAGACCAGTCTCTCTCTCTCCTCCATCTCTCCCGAACACTCTCTCTCTCTCTCTACGCGTGCGAAAGCAATTTTCCGAAGGCAATTTCGTCGTCGTCCGGTGTCCGATTCGAGTGAAATTGGTTGCAAAAGGGAAATTCTCAGCACACGAGACCTTCTTGAGGAAGATTTGCTCGTGACAGAAGGAGGAAGTTCAGTCGAATGGCACGAGACCTTCTAGAGGCGCAATGGCAGCAAAGGTAAAATTTACAATCTTGAGGGGTGGATACTCAAAATTGAACTTCATTCCAATTGTTATCCTGCGTAGGCGTAGCAACTAGTTTTTATTGTATTTAAATTGTTCTGAAATGTTGTCCCTTTACGTTGTTCTAGCCTTCCCATTATTTAATCTTTGCATCTTTCCCATAATGTATTTATTTAATAGCCTAGCTTTGATTCTTATAATTGGCCTCCAACCCCTCCCCCTTAAGATGTGTGCTTGATTCATAAAAAATGAGGCTCGGGAATGGGAAATCATATTTTTCGTCATATTTTGAGAGTTTAAATAACTTTTCTTTTTCTTTTTTCATGAATTTTGAACCTTGTGTTAAACATTCACGAAATCATGATGGTTGATCGTTTCACTGATGGAACATGATATATTAATGATAAGTTAGAGATGTGTTAATGAACTTGCTTCTTAAATTTAAATTGGAATGGCGAGCATTAAGGTTCCCTTCGTATCTTTGTTAGGGTATCTTTGTTAGGGTCTGTTTGGCACACCTCCTTGGATTGGACTAGCTTGGACTGGCTTAAATAACCCCCCTAACCCACGTTTGGTGCAGCGCTTCTTTAAGTTAAATGAGACTATACAATCCGGGCCTATGAAAAACGCTTCGCTCGTTCGTGCAAAATAGAGAGCTTCGTGGAGGTGCCGCTAAATAACGAAGTCGTTGTTTTGGACGATCGAGTCTGCCATTATCCAATGTTGCTCTGCCCTTCTCTTTTCTCTTCAACGTTGCTCTGGCCTTTTCCGTTTTGCTTTGTTTTCCTCTGTCAGACCACCACCATCAGACCCATAACGAGCCACCACAGACCCAATCGAATCATCATCATCACCCAATCAGTCAATCAAACCATCATTACCACCCATAACCAACCACCACATACCCAGGTCAACCACCATCACCACCCAATCGAACCACAACAACTATTATTTAATGGAACCAGAGAGAGAGAGGTTGATTCAATTGGATCTGTGGCAACATGAAGAGAGAGTGAAAAGAAGGGAAGGAAGAAGAAAAGAGAAAGGAACGAATAGTAAGAAAGAAACAAAGAAACAAGAAACGGCCTGGGAAGAAGAAAAGAGGAAGGAAGAGGGAAAAAAGAAATGGGCCAGGAAAGAAAAGGAAGAAGAAAAGACACGAGGAAGAAGAAAGAAAAAAGAGAACAAGGAGAAAAGAAAAATAATAAAAAAAGATAAGATAATTTTAGTCTTTAAAAAATATTAGAATTTTATTTATTTACTTTTTATTTATTTTTAGGTCCAAAATCCTTAATTAAAATTAAATATTAAACTAATTATTTTTTAGTCCGACACAACACCAAACATAGGTCATCATTATTTTTACAATCCAGCTTCTTAGTCCGACGCAGCACCAAACATAAGTCAATACTTAATCCAGCTTAGTCCAATCCGAGCTAATCAAAGACAATCCTAAAATTTAGTCCAGTCCATAACAGTCCATCGTACCAAACGACCCCTTAAGTCTTATTTCTTTGTGTATGATAGATGTGCCAAACAGGTCGGGCCATCTTAGAAGTTATACATCCTATTCCACATCATTGTGCTTCCCTTTTTCTCTCAATAACACGTTTTTTATTCAGAAATATGGAAACTAATTGATTATACTGACGTAGCATTAGATTTATGGCATTTGAATATTTTTTTTACATGTCTTTTCTGCCACCAGTTGCTGTAAGCTAATTGCTTGTAAAAGTACCAGTAAGTACTATTATATTTTTGAAAGACAAGAACTAATTTATTTTCCAGTGTAGTATCGTCACTCCTATCATAGTAACTAATACATATCCTTTTTTTTTTCCCCCATAAATACAAATCATTTTGATCAAAATATCAAGCTTCTTTTTTTTGGTTCTGTTGAATGGAAGAACATTTTAATTGATCAAAATAAAGGGAAAGCTCAATGATCAGATCCGAAGTTAAACTGTAAATTGAAATTGCATACTTATATTTGTGACTCTTTTTGCAGATTTTTATATTTTAATAGAATCAAAATTCGATATATGAAGAGACACCTCCAAATTTGTTTGCTGAATGAATTCTTGTAAGTTATTATTAATAAAGAATGTTATTAATGGATACTCTTATTTTTTAGAAGGATATTCTTTTCCTTTCATTGGAATTATTTCAATAGAGATGAGTAAAAGTTAGTTATTATTTAAAAAAATTAGGGGAGACTAACACAGGGCATTATGACTTTTGTGGAAAGATGCAAAAGATTAATTTTGTTAGAATGGAATAGAACTTTTAGCACTTTAGAGAAATATTTGACTAAAATATCATGGATCCTAGACATTCTCTAGTCAGTTGGTTGACCAATGAAAATTTAGCATGAAAATTATTACTAAGTCAAGGTACATTTTGACAAGCCATCCGTGAAAGGAAATGACTTGTCGTAGCTACTACATTAAACACATGTTTTAGCGATTGGAAGTGTAACACTAATAACTGAAATGGGGAAGTGTCATCCTGAATTGCAAAAAACTGAGCAGCTTGATAACTAGAGCAGTTTCTTCACAACACGAGGCCTTTTTCAATCACGCTCGAGAGTCTAGACTTCAAAATCTTTTTTATTTTTTGTAATTTTTCTAGGTGTTTGTAAAGCTGATTTTAATCACGAGTATTAAATATCACAAAAACTTCTATTAAAAAAATCACAAAAGCGAAATAGAGTATTTTGGTGGTAAAGTCGCTTATTTCCAATCAGCACCAAAGCGAACCGCCTGCTCTGGATATTGTTGTGCGCGTTGACCTCTTTATTCTTCGCGGGGCCACCGATCTTCGTCTCCAAACACAAAATCTAGGAAAATGTTAGGCTTACCACATGGGCTCCACCTCTATTAGAAATGTGGTACACAATGTGGTATAAAAATGTGGTAAGCCTAGCATTACCCCAAAATCTATAAATAGCACAACACAAAACTCGGATCCATATTCACAGAAAGGAAATCAAAACTCAGAAACAAAGATGGACGACAAAGAAGATACTAAAAGAGTCGGCGAAATCGAGGAATCGGACCCGAAATCCGACAGGTCATCCCGGAACCCGAATCAGAATCCGAAAACCGCGAGGACGAAGGTTCCAGAAGTGGAAGTCTACTTGTATCGGCGAGGCAAAGGCCCGATCGACACGTTCAGGACGAGCCTCGGGGGTTGGGACCAGAACCAGTTGGAGGTCCGAGACATTGTCGACAAGTACGGCTTCCAATCGCTTTACGCTTTCAATACCGGGTCGGGTCGCGGGGTTCCGATCCGGTTTAACCCCGGAACGGCAGGTCTATGCTGGCTTATAAGGATGGATCTACGGTTCACATTGACGGAGAGCCCAAGGTACTTCATTTCTATATCTTTTTTATTTTTTTATTTTTTATGAAAACCGAATTTGTGAAATTAATCGAAGTAAGTTTATGTTTGGTTGCCGAGAAAATTTGGTTGCATTGGGTAGAAATAAATGTAACTTTAATGTGGTCATAAGAGATACTGAATTTGAGTGTGAGATAGAATAGATAGAGAAGTGTTTGACATTTAATGGAGAGTTTTTCATATTGAGAATGCTTTGCAGCCATGATATTCCAACTATTTGAAATAAATGAGTTTTTCATATTGAGAATGCTTTAATATGGTCAGAAACTGTTGCTATTAGCACAGCACCACAGAAAGTCGTGCACCACATACTTTCTTATGTGTTTTTTGTCTATTTCATGAGTAGTCTGTCAGGATCTCCTGTATCTTATGTCTTTCCACCCTCGCATTTCCTTCTAAAAGGCAAATAATTTGATTTTCTCCCATGTAAAGGAATGCTCTGCAGGTGGACTGTTTACAATTTATTTGCCACAAGATTCTTTAATATGCATTATGTTGCAGACAGTGGAATGTTGCAGTGACATGTGATATGTCTTTTGGTACTAGTTTTCCTACTTAATTCTTCTCTAAATGCAGGATTCCTTGATCCAACCGGTGACAAAAATCTTGCTTGGAGTAGCTGTTATAACCGTCTTGATAACCTTGGTTTTGAGAGATCCTCCACATTGGGTCCAAAAATTGAACATTTCTGGCTTGAATTTTCCTCCTTGGATCATTGCTCTGGTGATAATAGTTTTTACTCGGATGAGGAAGAGAACTGGTGATTTGCTGAAAAAGTATGGTTGGTGAAAGGCGCCATTGATGCTTTCCCTTGTAAGGCCTTTTTGTTTCTCAAATTTTGGTAAAAAGAATTTGATTCAGTATCAACTGAATTTTGACGATGAAGCAAGTGACGCTCATCTGGACGTCGTCATAACTGTAATTGGCAACAAGCTGCACTGAAAGATAAATTGATTAGCAACAAACTTAAATTGGGTCTGAAATACCAAACCTCGGAAACAACATTCCTAAGGTCATCTTGTTGCAACATTAAGATTCAAAACAATAGATTGATAAATGGGTGATTATCAACCGATGCATTATATAAAATGCATCCAGACGGTAAATTAACTGGTTTATAAATAGTTTAATTTTTTTTCAATTTTCTTTTTCTACGTATATATAGTGGTATTGTGGAATATATTTCTACTACTTGATGCCTTAAATGCCTCTAGCTTATAGGACTTAATAAAACAGCATAAAGAGTGCTAGCTTTTTTCTTCTCTTGGTAGTTTGATTCAAGAAGTGCATGTTAGCTAAATCGTTTCAATCTTGAACGTTCGAAGTTTTATGCTCATCCACATTACAATCCTACTTGGATCTGTATTTTCGTTCTTAATTGTATATATAAGACAATGACATTAAAATCAGTGTCAACTTTTGGATCCGCAACTTCTAGTTTGAATTACATTGGATGTTTGTTCGGCCCTCAGTTGTGCTTAATTGGGTTGTTCCTTTTAAGAACGTATCTATAGCACACAATACATCTTAATTTTTTGTGACTTTAATATACACTTTAGCATATGTAGTAATGTCAGACTTCTTATAGCTCCAGAATGATTTCCCTAGTGAGAAAATGTCATCCTCTGCTTTCGTGGAAATGTGAGTACCTCATAATACCTCATAATACAACTACTACTCATTCATAAATCATGTGGTACCTCATAATACAACTAGCACTGCCCAATTCAACTCAACATATTGACCACTGTGGAAAATTGTAGTCTCATACGACCCTCACTTATACGACGGTTTAATGAACCTCTCAGAATTCCACTATGTTACATAAGGTAATTTAAAACTCAGATATGCTAATATAAGAGAAGACTGCATAATTGAAGGAGATTGTACAAACTATCAAGGAGATGAAGTGAAGCAGACAAAGTAGGAATCCCAACAAAGCAATTGATCAGTTGCAGATACGATCAATTCTCAATGCTAAGCTTATGATTGAAAATTCTTGTTGGCTTATTCCATCCTGCACACAACAAAATAGAGCAATTGAAATAGTCACGTAAGTTGTGTCAATAAGAATCAAACCATTATAACAAAGCTTGGTCTAATGAGCTTGTAGCTCTTGAGGTGCAAATTTCATGCGAACCTGGCCAAGAAGCGCGCAACTACTTTTGATCAGCTCCAAATTTGAGTTGACCACTTTTGATCAGCTAGGTCTAATAAAAAAAACAATTCAGTCTATCTGAGCATACTTATTGATTTGCAGTATGTTAACAGATACTTTGTTCAAATGCATAAAATATGCAGCTGTTGCATACATGTGTACATGTATATACTACGTGAGTTGATTAATGCTCTGCAGTAGTTTAAACAGAAATGTATTCATGAAAAAAGCACGTGATGAGAGAGAGAGAGAGGAATTGTCATCCACAAAACAATAACGGATGAATCTAATGGTAAATGTATGGCTAGAAAAGATAGTGATGGGAACTTACTAATATCAATTGTGAGAAGACCGTCATTAGCCTTTCAAGTATTTATGTGCAGACATTTGAGGAGGAGTTTTTAACAAAGTTGGCAAAAATTTAGCTGCTCTTTTAAGAATCACAGTTTTTATTAAATTTTTCAACAATAGCTCAAAATAAGAGGGTGCAAGGCCTAAGTAGGAAATCAAAGTGGTTACCCTCCAAATCAAAAGTCCTATGCACCCCCATTGTTTGCTATTGTTGAAAGATTTGATAAAAACTGCAGTTGTTAAAAAGAGGGAGAAAATCTTTACAAGTTTTGTTAAAAATCCTTTGGAAAGAGCATAGCTTTTGCGGCAGAGAGATTTTTGGTGAGAGCTTCCACTTGCACTTGCACTTGCATCAGTTGAATCGGGAGGAGAAGTAGCTTTTGTGCTGATGTTGATGGAGTGGTTCATCATCATGATATGATTGAGTTCTTCCAAGTCTTCATCGTGCATCAAACGAAACCCACACTTCTTTACACCCGGCCAATATATACTTTCCAATTGTCGAATGGAATCTCCTTTTGATACCCAAACGTGAGAACGAGTTTCGACTGAAATCTTCTTCCGACTCCGATTTTTGCGGTTTACAAAAAAAGAAAAACAAGATACCCAAAGGTGAGGTGACACAAGATGGCGTCTTTCAAAATCACGAGTCTGACACGGTACGTTTGTCCTAAAGAAGGGGCGACATCTAATTTCAAAAGTAGTAGAAAGGTCATGAGGTGGATTTGGGTACATAAAGCAATCCGAATCCTGGTACTCTGCTTTAATTTTGGTAGCACCACAATTAAGGAATCTCCTACACTTTGATTATTGAACCACTATGGAATTCTACTTCCAGGTATTACAATTTGGAAAGTGGGCCAACAACGTACCTGTACCATGTATAGGTTAGTAACTTGTTTATTATTATTATAGCAAACAACGAGCGACAGAGAGACAGAGAGAGAACCTGAAGGAATCTCCAATCCAGAGCAAGCCAGAGCATTCCGAGTATTATACTCTCATCGCAGCCTTCATTCTCAACCAATCCAAAGCAATTCACACAACTCAACGACAGAGAGACAGAGAGAAAACCTGAATGTTTGCTTCCGTTTTTGTTGCTCAACTTTGGCAACATTTTTAAGGAAGTGCAATCGTCTGTGTATATTTTAATAGAGCAGACGTCTTCATTCTCACCCAATCCAAAGCGGAGATGGGGCAATTGTTGAAGCCTTTGGCACCCATTCACCAAAAATTTCCTAAGCTTAGAAAGACATCCAATGCTTGCAGGAAGGCTAACAAAATTGTTTCTACTAAGGTTTAATTCTACTAAAAAGGGCACGCAGCGAAAATCAACGGAAATATCCCCTTCACAAAGACCACAGTCACTCAGATCCAATCCCTTCAAAGACCATAAACCATCTAGCGAACCCAACACAAAAGTCTTTCTTTGGAGGCGCCACCAAAACCTTGATTTATTAAGATCTGATACACTTCTGAACCCAGGGTTGTAGCGCCAAAGTCCAAAGGGCCATGACTCAGAATCATGATGCGTCCAGATCCTTATATTGCTCATCTCCCGTCTGTTTTTTCGGCGCTTGTCACTGTATGAGCATCCATCCACATTGAGCACTTCAAGAGACTTCAAATTATAAATTTCGCTCGGAAGACCCACGAGATTTTCACAATTGCTTACATCCAGAAAAGTAAGGCCAACAAGACGTCCAATTGATGAAGGTAATTTCTCAATGGGCGTCCCCCTCAAAATAAGCATTGACAAATTTTCCATTTGTCCTGAAAATTCTGGAATCTTCTTCAGTTTTGAGCAACCCTTAACATTGAAATATATAAGAGAATCCATTTCTACCTCCCTTGGAAGACTCTTAACACTTTCGCATCCATGTAGAATTAAATATGTAAGCCATTTGAGAAATGCAATGGACGGGTGAATCTGAACTAAATTCTTACACCAGCCAAGATCCAACACCTGGAGTTTTGGAATGCCAGTGAAATTTGGGGTTGTTGCCAAGTTTCGAGAGCAACTAAGGTCCATGTATTTCAAATTGGGCAAGTCCTGTACAATATTACATGAAAAATAGTAGAATATATAATTAGCAACCAGAAAACTTCAACTTTTACTCACTTTTTTCAAAAAATTTGTAAGATGGCATATGGTCAGTAATCTTACAACTCCTTTGTCCCAGAGCCCAACTAGTTTGCTGCTCCGCATCTCAAGTGAAACAAGTTTATTCGGTTGAAAATTTGATGGGAGATATTTGGAAGGATACCAATTCCATTTCATAATTCTTAAGGAATTAGGAAGAATTATGGGGATTGAGGAAATGAGCACATTATCAACTTCAAGAAATTTCAGGTTAATCATCTTAGAGAATGCTACACAATTCCAATATGCCTTTTCAGGTTTTTCCATGCTTAGGGCAATGCCTTGAATTTTGTTAGTTGCCTATAATAAAGAATAGAAAAGGAAAAGTTAATTCCACATGTAAGTCTAATATTGAGTTTAAAAAAAATCATATTTCTTTTATAAAAAAAATTGGTATTTTCTACATAACTTCTTACCGTATTGTTTATCAATACATGAATGATGTCATTACGATGACACAATCGACTGCGTCCACCGGGCTCTTCAGGAGACTCTCGACGAACAATTTCAAACACTATGTCTTGTATCAAATCATGCATCCCAACAATGTTATCGTTGTTTGAAATATCAATAGTTAAGAGCGACTTCTCAACCAGAGCATTTATCCCACCACAACGGTCACAAATGTCTAGTATTCCAATTACTTTATTCTTGCCCATCCCCTTAAGGAAAAATGCAACATCAAGAAATATATTCTTGTTCATCTCATCTAGTCTATCAAAACTGATTTTGAGCAAATTGAAAATTTATGTCTCAGGAATTTTCTGTAGCTTATCCAATTCATTTTTCCATTCATCTCGATCTCTCTTATACATAGAGCATCTCGAAATTTTAAGAGCTAATGGAAGGCCTCCAGCATAATTTACAAAGCACTTGGACAATTCCCAAAATCCTTCCTCAGGCTCAAGTTTTTTAAAGGCGTTCAGACTAAAGAGCTCAAGAGCCTCATCATCACCTAATCCCTCTACCTTATATGATATCTCCATATCATGCTTTTTAACCAACCGTTCATCTCTAGTTGTAATGATGATTATACTCCCCTTACCAAACCAATCCTTTTTCTTAGCAAATTTCTCTAGTTGGCTTGATGCATTCACATCATCAAGAATGAGAAGAACCTTTTTATTACATAAGCAACTCTTAATGAAATAGGTCCCCCACTGTTCATCCCAAACTTGAGTAATCTGTTCCTTCAAAATCGGGGAAAGCAGCTGTCTTTGTAGATCAACAAGACGATTACCTTCAGAAGCCTCTCTAACATTAGCAAGAAAGCAGCTAACTTCAAAATGAATAGAAATGCTTTCATAAACAAGCCTAGCAATGGTTGTCTTGCCAATGCCTCCCATCCCCCATATCCCTACAAAGCGAACATCATCTGTAGGATCTAAAAGCAAATCCATTTCCTCACGTGTAAACTTAATTCCCACTAACTCTGTGGAATCTAACAATTTGAATGTGCGATGCACTTTCCCCCACACCCATTCAACAATCTTTTCAATGAGCTTTCTTTCACACCTACAAGGAAGAACCATGATTAAGTCAAAAGTATAAGCCATAGATATAACCCAAGTATATATGGAGAAGTTGCTTACTGATTCTTTGAATCCAACCCAGATAAATTGGCAACTTCTGTTAAAGCAGCTCTCCAGCGCTTCACCTTTTCTATGTCTTCCCTAAACCTTTTCTCATGCTCAGCGAACGCGCTTGCAAAACTGCCGCTTTGTTTTCGCACAACGGAGGGATCCATATTATAAAACACAGGCAGAACTGTGCCGTTGGATTTCATGCATTGGAGAATCTTTGTAAGTTCATCCAAGCACCAGGAAGAAGAAGCATAGTTTGGCGAGAGAACAACGATTGCAAGCCTCGATTCTTGGATTGCTTTGAGGAGCTCTGAAGAAATGGTTGTCCCTCTTTCAAGCTTTGGATCATCCTTGAATGTTTTAATGCCCCTGTGCTGCAATTCGTGGTATAAATGGGACACAAAGCTATTTCGAGTGTCTACTCCCCTGAAACTCAAAAACACATCGTAGTTCCATTGAGGAGGAGCCAACTGATCAGCTGAAGGATGAAAAGCAGAGGCTCTTTGGGAGCTCAACGCCATTGGAAATCTGCTACTGCTGCTGTAAACACTACTCAATGAAACAAGAACTTGGCTAATTAAATATTCAAAAATCCAAACTCTCAACTGAATAAATACGAAGATGATCATAAATGGCTTGAAAAATGAAAAAGATTGAAATTGAAATTTGGTAAATGAAAAATTAATAAACCCGAGGAAAATTACTTGCGTTGAAGGCATATAATGCAGCAGAACAAGTTTCAGAGCAACTGGGTAAATTTAGATAGTCAAACATGGTGTTAATTTGGATCATCTAAGCAAACATGTCAATTTGGACCAATTTCAACATTAAAACGAGTCAAACATGGTGTTAATAGTCAAACATGGTCTACTTCCAATTCAGCAGAGAGAAATTCAACATTAAACGACCAATTTCAACATTAAAACAAAAATACGATGTCATCTCAAATGCTTTATCTTAATGTTACCTGAACAAAGCAATTATGAAACGGAGACAAAGCCAGAGAGAATTGGTAAGACCAACAATTAGAAACTAACAGCCTCAGAAAAGAGACAGAGAAAGAAAGAGAGAGAGTAGTGACACTGGCGAGGCGAGCACACGGTTTCTCTTGGGTCAATGATCAGGCCAATTATTTATTTTTATTCTTGGTGTGGTGATAATTTTTTATTTATTTATTTATTTATTTTATTTTATTCTTGGTGTGAGAAAAGGCAATTACTTGATATTTCCCTCAGATTAATCAATAATATAATTTTTTTGTTAAAGCATTTGAATACACCGTCTGTCTGTCACGGCTTATTAATATTCCCAATATGAAGTAAGCATTGACTCAAAATTCATCTGCAAATGCTTTGCCCAAAGAGCAATATCACTCTGCACAAATCACAGCCCAACCCAGTTTTGTTAGGGCAATTTGTAGTGATCACAGTGGGTTCCCCAACCTTGTCTGCCTTGCTAATTACCACAACATCCTGGAAAGCTCAGTCGCAACAGAGAAAGTGTGAGCCAAAACGCACTGCATGCCAAAGTCAACAAAATTTCCTATCCATGGACTCACTGCAACCTTCTCTGCCTTCCTTGTTTTTTTTCTCTCTGCGTTTTCCTAAGAGACTATAGTGCAAATATGATCAAGTTTTCTACTTGACAAATTAAAATCTGTAAAAGTACTTCCTATCTCTTAGCTTGAGCCTTGAAATATAAATCTGAATTTAACCACAAGAAAAAAAGGTAATAACTTCATATTTGCAAAAAACTAGAGTTGTTGTCAAATTATTCTTATCTTTTAGCTAGAAAGAGAAGAATAAATTAAACTAGAGTTGTTGTCAAATTATTAAATAAAGATCAAAACTAGAGTTGTTGTCAAAGAAAAAGAAAGGTATAGGAAATTACCCGAACAACACCCTCCCTATCTGACAAAACAAGAATATCTGAACAAGAAAAAGAAAGGTGCTTCCTTAATTTCTTCAATGTTCCATTTATGAGTGATTGGAGCAAAGTAAATCAACATACGATTAATCAACAAAAGACTATTTTCTTTTGTTCGGTAATAATCAACTATAGACTTTAATTTCAGGTTTATATTGAGCTTCCAAAATTAGAGTTAATTACGTTGATTTAACCCAAAAGGAAAAAAAATCAACACACCAAGCACTACGCTCAGATTTATTGGATTTGTCAAGGGAAAAACAACAATTAAGCCAAAATAATATAAGGAGTACTAGGATTTCTCTCAAAAAAAAAATTTAGGAGTTGTAGATTTATGGTCGCCAAGTATTTCAAGGAGAAAAACAAGAATTTACCCAATTAATAGAACACAACTAGAGGCACAATGGCAGCAAAGGTAAAATTAACAACCTTAAGGGGTGGATACTCAAAATTGAACTTCATTCCAATTGTTATCTTGCGTAGCGTAGCAACTACTTTTTAGTGTATTTAAATTGTTCTGAAATGTTGTCCCTTTACATTGTTCTAGCCTTCCCATTCTACTTCTATAGAGCATCTTCAAGGGAGATGTTAAATGTTAAATGTTAAATTTGAATTTGATGGCTTATGTGGCAATTTGACACTTTGAAAAAAATTGAACTCCACCCGAAATGCCAAATATCATATTATTTTATTATATTTTTAAAAGCAAATGGGCCCATATGATGCATAATGTTTGAAAAGATAGTAAATGATAGTGGGGTCCATGACTAAAAAATTATTAAAATAATATTTGACATCAAGCTTTTGATATGTTATTTTAAACATATTTCTTCTAGCCTTCAAATCCATGTAGGATTTGACTATTCCGTTGGAGCAACTTTAACTTTCAATTTTTGTCATTTCACTAATGCAACATGATATATTTATGATGAATTAGAGATGTTTAATGAACTTTCTTCTTAAATTTTTCAATTAAAAAAAAACTTGCTAATTGATTATATTGACATAGCATTTAACTTTCAATTATTAGATTTATGGTATTTGATTTTTTTTTACATGTCTTTTTGCCACGAGTTGCTGTAAGCTAATTGCTTGTAAAAGTACCAGTAAGTACCATAATAATCAAGCTTTTTTTTATATCAAAATATCAAGCTTTTTTTGGGTTCTGTTGAATGAAAGAACATTTCAATTGATTAAAATAAAGGGAAAGCTCAATGATCATTTACTTATTGTAAAATTTTGACCTAATCAGCGTAGCTGATTGATCTGATTTTTAATTAATTTCATGAGGTTGCTCCTCTAATTGTCTTTAATGGGAAATCATTGATGTAAGTTCTACCCTTTACCATCTTTTTGTCGTGATTTTGTTTGTTTCTTGAGTATAATATTCTCTAGTCAGTTGGTTGACCAATGAAAATTTAGCATGGAAATTACTACTAAGTCAAAGTACATTTTGAGAAGCCATCCGTGAAAGGAAATGACTTGCCTTAGCTACTGCATTAAACACATGTTTTAGCGATTGGAAGTGTAACTGAAATGGGGAAGTGCCATCCTGAATTGCAAAAAACTGAGCAGCAACATGTCTCTACTTGTGTAAAAAAATCCTTCTTATCTTTTAGCTGGAAAGGGAAGAATAAATTAAACTAGAGTTGTTGGCAAATTATTAAATAAAGATCTCTGTTTTACACAGGAGAGTCGGGTCAAAGAAAAAGAAGGGTGAAGGAAATTACCCGAACAACACCCTCCCTACCTGACAAAACAAGAATATCTGAACAAGAAACAGCTCCAGGGCACTCCCTCTCCGGTGCTTCTTTTTAATTTCTTCAATGTACCTAAAGTTTCTCATCCCAAAGCTCATGGTCTCAAAAATAGCCAAAAAGAAGAGAAGTAAAACAGAGGAATAAGCACTGATCTATAGGATAAAACGCAATTCGGTTCCATAAAGGTTTCAAAGACAAACAAAATTTAAAAACTGAAGGGTTTTTAGGTCTAATCTTCCCTAACTTTGACCCGATTCGCATTTTGGTCCCTCAATTTCCAAAATCTTTCTCGTGGTCTTCACTTTCGTTAGGACAAATAGTCTAACCGTCAATTTTGTTATATTTTATGTTAAATGCATAGGCAAAATGGTATTTTTGTATTATTCTTATTTTTCACCATCTAAATAATACAAAAATATCATTTTGCCCATACATTTAACAGAAAAGATTAATAAAAATACCATTTTACGATTTAGACATTGAGAATAAATAGCTTATTGAGAGTGCTATAGTTCAAAAGTTGTGTCAATAAAAACCAAGCCAATATAACAAAGTTAGATCTAATGAGCTTGTAGATCTTGAGGTGCAAATTTCATGTGAACCTGGCTAATAAGCACGCAACTATTTTTCATCCCCTCAAGTTGATAAAAAATCATGCAACAAGCTTTGCTTAGAGGAGGTGGTGTTACCTCCGTTTGTTTCTATTTGCTTCCTGCTTGCTTTCCAATGAATTATCGTCTTGACCAAAAAGAAAAAAAGACCCCATATTTGAGTTGGCTACAGGTACAGGGCACAATTGGCTGGCTTCAACAACAGTCTTGTTATTAAAAACTACATATATGTAATTGAATGCAGACAAAAAAATATTACAACGTGTTCCATTTATGAGTGATTGGAGCAAAGTAAATGAACATATGATTAATTAGCAAAAGACTATTTTATTTTCTTCGGTAATAATCAACTATAGACTTTAATTTCAGGCATTATATTGAGCTTCCAAAATTAAAGTTAATTACGTTGATTTAACCCAAAAGGGAAAAATCAAAATACTCTCAACCTTTTTCTCTTCCTGTTTTTAAATTTTAAGTCAACTTCCTCTGTTTCCTCCTCTGTTTCTTGTTTTTTCTTTTATAAATTAAATACATTTGACACCAAAAAAATAAATATTTAATTTAACATATAACGCTACATTATTAAACATTCAAAATACATATATCATTCACACAAATTACAATTAAACTAGTGCACCCAAACGGATCCTTATAACAAAGTGATGAATCTAATGATAAATTTATGCCTAGAAAACATAGTGCTGGGATGCACTAACAGTCTTACACAAAAGTTATAACGAAAAAAATATAATTGATTGGATCCAGCCTATTTTTAAAATAAACAACTCGCACACACTCCCTTTATAAAAAATAAAAAAAAAATTAAAAATCAACAAGCCAAGCACTACGCTCAGATTTATTTGATTTGTCAAGGGAAAAAGAAAAATTAAGCCAAAATAATAGAGATTTTCTATTTAAACCCCACACTTCTCTTAGTTCACCCCATATTCTAAGTTCACCCCATCTTTTAATTTAAATTTTCACAATTTCTAAGAAAACCCCACTATCTTCCCAAACTACCCTTAAATACACCCCAAACTGAAAAAAATAAGAAATAAAAGAGATTTTCTATTTAAACCCCACAATTTTCTTTGTTCCCAACAAAAAAAACACAAATGAATAGAACCCTAAACCCGAAATTTAATACTTTCTAAAGAAAAAGAACAACTTTAACTCTCTCCAAGAACTGTAACTGGAATTCCAACACTTGGGTATTGTTGAGTTGATAATCAACAAGCATTTCCATCAACTCCCATGCATATTTAAAGAGGTAGGCTCGTCAATTTTCTATGTCTTTAAAAGAGAAGAGTAATTTGACAATAGGGTGTAGAGAAGTTTGTATTTTTCTAAAACTTAATATGAAGAGTGGTGGGGTGTGTGGGGTGTGGGGTGTGTGTATAGATGTACTAGGGTTCATTATTAAGTTGGATAACCTTTTTTGTCTTTTTACACAATAATAAAACTTACAGCTTAATGATTTAAGTATTGGGGTGAACAAAGAGAAGTGCGGGGTTTAAATAGAAAATCTCAAATAATATTAGGAGTAATAGGATTTCTATCCAAAAAAAAAAAAAATGTAGGAGTTGTAGATTTATGGGCGCGAGGTATTTCAAGGAGAAAAACAAGAATTTACCCAATTAAGAGCATCCAAAATGGGCTCCCTATAATTTAATGCTGCTTTGTTTTATGCATATTTTAAACGTTTAATTAATACTAACTATATTTATATTATTTTTTAATAGAGATGGACCAATTATATTGAATCAAAAAATAACTATAGTATTTATGACTCCCTAAAGTAGGGACTATGATTGTAGTTCAAATTTTATAGAGAGCTCCTAAAATAGCTTTTGTGTGTTGTTAGCTATATTTTAACTAAAAAATAGAGAGCGTGATTGTAGATTCTCTAACAGAACACAACTAGAGGCGCAATGGCAGCAAAGGTAAAATTTACAATCTTGAGGGGTGGATACTCAAAATTGAACTTCATTCCAATTGTTATCCTGCGTAGGCGTAGCAACTAGTTTTTATTGTATTTAAATTGTTCTGAAATGTTGTCCCTTTACATTGTTCTAGCCTTCCCATTATTTAATCTTTGCATCTTTCCCATAATGTATTTATTTAATAGCCTAGCTTTGATTCTTATAATTGGCCTCCAACCCCTCCCCCTTAAGATGTGTGCTTGATTCATAAAAAATGAAGCCCCCGGGGATGGGAAATCATATTTTTCGTCATATTTTGAGAGTTTAAATAACTTTTCTTTTTCTTTTTTCATGGATTTTGAACCTTGTGTTAAACATTCACGAAATCATGATGGTTGATCGTTTCACTGATGGAACATGATATATTAATGATAAATTAGAGATGTGTTAATGAACTTGCTTCTTAAATTTTTCAATATAAAAAAAAAAAAAAAAAAACTTGCTTCTTAAATTTAAATTGGAATGGCAAGCATTAAGGTTCCCTTCGTATCTTTATTAGGGTCTGTTTGGCACACCTCCTTGGATTGGACTAGCTTGGACTGGCATAAATAACCCCCCTAACCCACGTTTGGTGCAGCGCTTCTTTAAGTGAAATGAGACTATACAATCCGGGCCTATGAAAAACGCTTCGCTCGTTCGCGCAAAATAGAGAGCTCCGTGGAGGTGCCACTAAATAACAAAGTTGTTGTTTTGGACGATCGAGTCTGCCATTATCCAATGTTGCTCTGCCCTTCTCTTTTCTCTTCAACGTTGCTCTAGCCTTTTTCATTTTGCTTTGTTTTCCTCTGTCAGACCACCACCATCAGACCCATAACGAGCCACCACAAACCCAATCGAATCATCAGCATCACCCAATCAGTCAATCAAACCATCATTACCACCCATAACCAACCACCACATACCCAGGTCAACCACCATCACCACCCAATCGAACCACAACAACTATTATTTAATGGAACCAGAGAGAGAGAGGTTGATTCAATTGGATCTGTGGCAACATGAAGAGAGAGTGAAAAGAAGGGAAGGAAGAAGAAAAGAGAAAGGAACGAATAGTAAGAAAGAAACAAAGAAACAAGAAACGGCCTGGGAAGAAGAAAAGAGGAAGGAAGAGGGAAAAAAGAAATGGGCCAGGAAAGAAAAGGAAGAAGAAAAGACACGAGGAAGAAGAAAGAAAAAAGAGAACAAGGAGAAAAGAAAAATAATAAAAAAAGATAAGATATTTTTAGTCTTTAAAAAATATTAGAATTTTATTTATTTACTTTTTATTTAATTTTAGGTCCAAAATCCTTAATTAAAATTAAATATTAAACTAATTATTTTTTAGTCCGACGCAGCACCAAACATAAGTCAGTACTTAATCCAGTTTAGTCCAATCCGAGCTAATCTAAGACAATCCTAAAATTTAGTCCAATCCATAACAATCCATCGTACCAAACGACCCCTTAAGTCTTATTTCTTTGTGTATGGTAGATGTGTCAAACAGGTCGGGCCATCTTAGAAGTTATACATCCTATTCCACATTATTGTGCTTCCCTTTTTCTCTCAATAACACGTTTTTTATTTAGAAATATGGAAACTAATTGATTATACTGACGTAGCATTAGATTTATGGTATTTGAATTTTTTTTTTACATGTCTTTTGTGCCACCAGTTGCTGTAAGCTAATTGCTTGTAAAAGTACCAGTAAGTACTATTATATTTTTGAAAGACAAGTACTAATTTATTTTCCAGTGTAGTATCGTCACTCCTATCATAGTAACTAATACATATCCTTTTTTTTTCCCCATAAATACAAATCATTTTGATCAAAATATATCAAGCTTCTTTTTTTTGGTTCTGTTGAATGGAAGAACATTAATTGATCAAAATAAAGGGAAAGCTCAATGATCAGATCCGAAGTTAAACCGTAAATTGAAATCGCATACTTATATATTTGTGACTCTTTTTGCAGATTTTTATATTTTAATAGAATCAAAATTCGATATATGAAGAGACACCTCCAAATTTGTTTGCTGAATGAATTCTTGTAATTTATTATTAATAAAGAAGGTTATTAATGGATACTCTTATTTTTTAGAAGGATATTCTTTTCTTTTCATTGGAATTATTTCAATAGAGATGAGGAAAAGTTAGTTATTATTTAAAAACATTAGGGGAGACTAACATAGGGCTTTATTAATTTTGTGGAAAGATGCAAAAGATTAATTTTGTTAGAATGGAATAGAACTTTTGGCACTTTAGAGAAATATTTGACTAAAATATCATGGATCCTAGACATTCTCTAGTCAGTTGGTTGACCAATGAAAATTTAGCATGAAAATTATTACCAAGTCAAGGTACATTTTGACAAGCCATCCGTGAAAGGAAATGACTTGTCGTAGCTACTGCATTAAACACATGTTTTAGCGATTGGAAGTGTAACACTAATAACTGAAATGGGGAAGTGTCATCCTGAATTGCAAAAAATTGAGCAGCTTGATAACTAGAGCAGTTTCCTTGCTGGAAAATATCCATTTAGCATGAGCAGTTTGATAACTAGATTGTCTGGAATTTTGGGTACTTGAATTTTGTGTATGTCTTGTGCATTGATTAATACTTTATGCACAGAGAAACAAAATAATATTTATATATCGGACGATTATAACGACTAAAATCTTTTGTAACCGAACTAGAAAAAATGACAATTCATACATATTTACATACTATCAACGTAATTTCGTCATTTTAATAAAATATCTTATAATCTACAATATTGATAAATGATTAACGATTGCCACCACACAAAAAAAAAAAAAATAAATAAATAAAAAAAGGAAGAAAAAAAAAGAGACAGGCATAAGCATGATAAAAAAATATTGTGTTTAACAGAGAATCAGCTTCTTCACAACACGAGGCCTTTTTCAATCACGCTCAAGAGTCTAGACTTCAAAATCTTTTTAATTTTTTGTAATTTTTCTAGGTGTTTGTAAAGCTGATTTTAATCACGAGTATTAAATATCACAAAAACTTCTATTAAAAAAATCACAAAAGCGAAATAGAGTATTTTGGTGGTAAAGTCGCTTATTTCCAATCAGCACCAAAGCGAACCTAAGAATGGATGTGTTTGCAGCCTAAGAATGGATGTGTTTGCAGCCATGATATTCCAACAATATGAAATAAAAGAACTAGGCTGCAGGTCACTCTCAATTAGCAATAGGGTAGTTCCTCCATACAATCAGAACCTCTAAAGCAAGATATATTATAGCAATTTACTTCGTTGAATTTGAGCCATCAATTTCCATGCTTATTTTCTGTTCTTTTGTTTACATGACATTGTGTTTGCAGCCTAAGAATGGATGTGATTTTGACTATTGAGTTCACCTAAAGAACTTTCCAGATTCATCTTATAGGTTTTGATCATTTATATGATAGACACTGAGTTTTACAACCACATATTCCTAAACAGTAGGATTTCACAGCATTTTTCTTGAAGAATTCTTTATCATTGGTTGGAAAATTTGGCATCAAAGTAATAATTTGATCTTTCAAATAAGACTCCGTCCCTTAATCAAGCCATTAGTCATATTAAATTTCTCTTCATTATAAGGTATTAAGTAATGACATTCAGTTGGTTAAGAGCATTTATCCATACACGAGAGGTCGATTTCCACTCCCTCAATATCACTTGTACCAAAACAAAAAAAAAGGGCACAAAGTATTGTCCTCCAATTTGGTTTGTTAAATAATAACCTAATAGCTGTATTTAATCTAAAGAGGACGCTTGAAGTTCAAATTTTCTTTGCACACATGATGACATACAATAACAGTCTGAGGTTTAGGTTGAGATATAAAGGGTTATGTATGCCTATTTCAGCTTAGAAATATAAAAGAAAATTTAATGGAAAGACCCAAAAGAAATAACCAAAATTTGAAGTAATTTTGGATATTTCCATAGGAAATCCAGAGATACTGAAGAGAAGAGATTAGAGGCGAAGTTGAACAAGCATGAGAAACAGCTGAAAGAAAGGGAGATGCATTTGAACTGAAGATTTGCTGAATTAAACTTAAATATTGTATAACAAACATACAAATCCACATAGTTGGGACACAAGAAAACAAAGGCTAAAGGAAGAACCAAAGATAGTAAGCTCAAGACCACATAAGTAACTCTTACCCAAAAGTTAATTTAAAGATTCCATGAAGCAGTACCTCATAGTGAGACAATCCAAAATGGGTTCCTACAGTTTGGGGTTTCTTGGCGTTCGTCTGACAAAAACAGGACCACTTTCCTAAAAGTCAAAATGGCAAAAGTTCCCGTAAAGAACCTGCAGGATTCATCTTATAGGTTTTGATCATTTATATCATAGACAGAGTTTTACAACCGCATATTCCTAAAAAAATTAGGATTTCACAGCATTGTTACGGTGGGTACTTCGCCCATTTTTCGTTTTTACGGTCAGAAACTGTTGCTATTAGCACAGCACCACAGAAAGTCGTGCACCACGTACTTTCTTATGTGTTTTTTGTCTATTTCATGAGCAGTCTGTCAGGATCTCCTGTATCTTTTGTCTTTCCACCCTCGCATTTCCTTCTAAAGGGCAAATAATTTGATTTTCTCCCATGTAAAGGAATGTTCTGCAGGTGGACTGTTTTCAATTTATTTGCCACAAAATTCTTTGATATGCATTATGTTGCAGACAGCGGAATGGTGCAGTGACATGTGATGTCTTTTGGTGCTAGTTTTCCTACTTAATTCTTCTCTAAATGCAGGATTCCTTGATCCAACCGGTGACAAAAATCTTGCTTGGAGTAGCTGTTATAACCGTCTTGATAACCTTGGTTTTGAGAGATCCTCCACAGTGGGTCCAAAAATGGAACATTTCTGGCGGAAATTTTCCTCCTTGGATCATTGCTCTGGTGGTAATAGTTTTTACTCGGACGAGGAAGAGAACCGGAGATTTGCTGAAAAAGTATGGTTGGTGAAAGGCGCCATTGATGCTTTCCTTTGTAAGGCCTTTTTGTTTCCCAAATTTTGTTAAAAAGAATTTGATTCAGTATCAACTGAATTTTGACGATGAAGCAAGTGATGCTCATCTGGACGTCGTCATAACTGAAATTGGCGACAAGCTGCACTGAAAGATAAATTGATTAGCAACAAACTTAAATTGTGTCTGAAATACCTAAGATCATCTTGTTGCAACATTAAGATTCAAAACAATAGATTGATAAATGGGTGATTATCAACCGACGCATTATATAAAATGCACCCAGACAGTAAATTAACTGGTTTATAAATAGTTACATTATTTTTCAATTTTTTTTCTATGTATATTTTTACTACTGGATGCCTTAAATTGTTGAAATATAAGTGTTAGCTGAAATATTTGATTAGTCAGCTCAGATTGTATTTTCTGCATGGTTAATTGTGAGCCATTGGATTATAGTCCAATGGACACCTAAGATGTAAACTTAGGAAAAGTGTAAGATCGTGCCATGTGTCACTATCTCATAGGATAGATGAATGGATGGTTAGATTGAGCTGATGTAAGTAGGAATATTCTTATTCCTAACGGTTTAATAAGAAGCATGAAGTGTGCGTGAGGTGTGTAGAAGAGTGAGATAACAGACTCATTCTTGTTGCTATCGATCTCTCTAATTTCTCTGTGTTCTTTACCTTTTCTTTAGTTTCTGAGCTCCTAAATCAATAATCCAAAACCTAATCAGATCATAGTCTGAAAACTTCAACATGGTATCAAGAGCCAGGTTCGATTGTCTTCTACTGGGCGTTCTTGAATCTGTGAGTTACGTGAGCTGAAGTTCTTGACGTGAGCTGAAGTTCTTGACGTTGAGCTTGGAATCTTGCGATCTGTGTCTAATATGGCTGGATCAAGCGGTGGTGAGCTACGAGCACCAATCTTCAATGGAGAGAACTATGAGTTCTGGAGTATAAGGATGAAGACGATATTCAAATCTCATGGACTGTGGGATCTGGTTGAAAAAGGTGTACAGAACTCAGTTTTGAAGGGAGCTGATGAGTCTGATAAAAAGAAGAAGGACAAGGAAGAATCAAGTGAGGCAGAGAAGATATCTCTCACAGAGGTATTGAGGAAAGATGCCAAAGCTCTTGGATTGATCCAGGGAGCAGTTTCTGAGGAAATTTTTCCGAGGATCGCTCATGAAGAAACATCAAAGGGAGCCTGGAATGTCTTGATGAGTGAATTTCATGGAGACAAACAGGTGAGAAGTGTAAAATTGCAAAGTTTACGTAGGGATTTTGAATATACTAGAATGAGAGATGATGAATCTTTATCTGCCTATCTTGCAAAATTGTTTGATCTTATAAATCATATGAGAAGTTATGGAGAAGATTTACCTAAGGAAAGGGTAGTGCAGAAATTGTTGATTAGCTTACCTGCTATGTATGATCCTATATGTTCTGTGATTGAGCATTCAAGGGACATAGACAAAATTGAGGTTCAAGAGGTTGTTGCCTCTTTGAAAGGATTTGCACAGAGGTTGGAGAGACACACTGAGCCTAAAACTGAGAAAGCATTTGCTAGTCTCAGTGTGAATTCTAAAATAGATAAATTCACTGGAAAACAAGGTGCTAAAGATCAAAAGAATTGGAAAACAAATGACAAGAAATGAGATAATAAACCCACTAATGGTGCTAAGAATGCGTGTAAGCATTGTGGAAAGCTACATTTTGGTGAATGTCGATTTAAAGGCAAGCCAAAGTGTTACAATTGTGACAAATTTGGACATATTGCAAAAGACTGCTACAGCAAGAAACCTGCACAACAACAGCTGAACTATGCAGCTCAAACTCCTATTACACCAACCATGTTCTTTGTCAATAGTGCAACTGATAAGAGACCTCTGCAAGATGTATGGTACCTGGACAGTGGCTGTAGTAACCATATGACTGGAAAGGAGGATGCCTTGATTGAAATTGATAGGAGCATAACAACAAAGGTTGCAATGGGAACAGGACAGTTGGCTAATGTTCTAGGAAAAGGAAGTTTGGTAGTTGAGACAAAGTTGGGAAAGAGATACATCAAAGAAGTGATGCTTGTAGCTGGTCTCAAGGAGAATTTACTCAGTGTTGGACAGATGATGGAGCATGGATACTTTCTGATCTTTGGAGACAACAAAGCAAATATCTATGATAATTGCTCATTATCTAATCTGGTGGCTAGAGTGCAAATGAAAGGAAATAGAAGTTTTCCTTTGAATCTTCATATAGATTTACATCTGGCATTAAAGGCAAGTGTGTGTCAATCAACATTGCTTTGGCATAGGAGGTTGGGACACTTAAACCTCAATAGCTTGAAATTGCTGCAAAATGAGGGAATGGTGATAGGTCTGCCAGATATTAAAGCCACAAGTGATGTGTGTGAAGGCTGCATCTTTGGAAAGCATAGCAGGGGCTCTTTTCCAAAAGAAGCAACAAGCAGAGCTGCAACTCCACTTGAATTGGTGCACACAGATGTGTGTGGACCAATGCAAACAGTTACAAAAGCAGGAAATAAATATTTCCTTACCTTCATAGATGACAGTACTCGAATGTGTTGGATTTTTTTTCTGAGGTATAAGTCTGAAGTATTCAATGTGTTCAAGAAGTTTAAAGCCATGGTTGAATTGCAAAGTGGCTACAAATTGAAGAAGTTGAGAAGTGATAGAGGAGGTGAGTATACATCTTCTGAATTTAGCAGATTTTGTGAGGAAATGGGAATGGAAAGACAACTTACAGTTGCTTATTCTCCACAGCAGAATGGGGTAGCTGAAAGGAAGAATAGATCAATTGTTGAAATGGCAAAGTGTATGATGATTGAGAAGAAAATGCCTCTGGAATTTTGGGCTGAAGCAGTTAACACTGCTGTATATGTTTTGAATAGATGCCCCACTAAAGCTTTGGAGAAGAAAACACCATTTGAAGCATATAGTGGAAGAAAACCAGGAATTCAGCACCTAAGAGTGTTTGGTTCCTTGTGTTATGCACAAGTTCCAGAGCAGCAGAGACAGAAGCTTGATCAGACTAGCACCAGATGTGTATTTCTAGGATATGGCAGCTGTGAAAAGGGTTTCAGATTGTACAATCTTGAATCATGCAAAGTGGTCATCTCCAGAGATGTTGTTTTCAAGGAGGAGGCTAGTTGGGATTGGAATGCACAAAAAGAGTGCAGCATTCTAGTTTCATTTCCTGATGGTGCTGCTGAGAAAGAAAAACAGATTGATGAGTCACATGGGGCTCAAGCAGAAATGTCAGAGATTAATGAAGAAGAACTCACTGAAACTGTCACAGGTCCACAGGATTTTGATCATACTCCTCGAAAATACAAAAGTATAGCTGAAGTCTATGAACGATGCAATGTGTGCATCATTGAGCCTGAGTCATTTGAAGAAGCTGTTAAGGATGTCTCATGGCAGAAAGCAATGAAAAATGAGATTGAAATGATAGAGAAGAATAACACTTGGGAATTGGTTAATAGGCCCTCTGATAAACCAGTTATTGGAGTTAAGTGGGTGTATAAAACTAAGTTGAACTTGGATGGTTCTGTTCAGAAGAATAAAGCACGACTGGTAGCAAAAGGTTACTCTCAAAAGCCTGGAATAGACTTCAATGAGACCTTTGCACCAGTGGCAAGGCTAGATACAATTCGGATTTTGGTGGCTTTGGCAGCACAGAAAGGATGGAAACTGTTTCAGCTTGATGTGAAATCAGCATTCTTGAATGGAGTGTTACATGAAGAAGTTTATGTTGACCAACCACCTGGCTTTGTGAGTAAAAACAAGGAAGAAGGAGTTTACAGACTGAAGAAGGCCTTGTATGGTCTTAAACAAGCTCCAAGAGCTTGGTATGAAGAGATCAATTCCTATTTTGAAAAAGCTGGTTTTAAAAGGAGTCTTAGTGAGGCAACTTTATATGTAAAATCTGCAGAGAGTGGCATTCTTATTGTTTCACTCTATGTAGATGACATCATCTACACTGGAAGCTCTAGAGAATTACTACTTAATTTCAAGACTAAAATGATGAAGCAATATGAAATGACTGATCTTGGTCTATTGCATCACTTTCTGGGGTTAGGTGTGATACAAACTGAAACTTATATCTTCTTGCATCAGAAGAAATATGCAAAGACTCTTTTGGATAGATTTGGCTTCAAGGACTGCAAGTCAATTGCTACTCCTCTTGCAGTGAATGAGAAACTGTCAAAGCAGGATGGTAGTGAACAAGCAGACGAAAGCTTATACAGGCAGGTGGTGGGAAGCTTGTTGTATCTGACTGCAACAAGACCTGATATTATGTTTGCAGCCAGTCTCTTAGCTAGATTTCATGCACGGTCCTACTAGGAAACATATGGGGGTAGCTAAGAGAGTACTGAGGTACATACAAGGTTCGCTGGATTATGGCATAGCCTATGAAAGAGGAAAAGAAGCAGTGCTAATTGGTTATTGTGATAGCGATTGGGCAGGCAGTGAGGATGATATGAGGAGTACATCTGGTTATGCATTCCATCTTGGTTCAGGTGTTTTTTCTTGGGCATCAGTCAAGCAAACCAGTGTGGCTCTCTCCACTGCAGAAGCTGAATACGTGAGTGCAGCTGAAGCAACTGCACAAGCAATGTGGTTGAGGTTTGTTCTTTCAGACTTTGGTGAAGAACAGGTCAGTGCAACATCCATTCTATGTGATAATACCTCTGCTATAGCTATAACAAAGAATCCAGTGCATCACCACAAGACAAGGCACATAAACAGACGTTTTCATTTTATTCGTGATGCCTTACAAGATGGAGAAATTGAGTTGCTGTACTGCAGGACAGAAGAGCAGACTGCAGATATCTTTACCAAAGCTCTAGCCAGAGATAGGTTTGAGTATTTGAGGAAGAAGCTTGGGGTCATTTCAGCTAAACACTTAGAAGGGAGTGTTGAAATATAAGTGTTAGCTGAAATATTTGATTAGTCAGCTCAGATTGATTAGTCAACACTTAGAAGGGATTATATTTGATTAGTGCAACATCCATTCTATGTGAAAATACCTCTGCTATAGCTATAACAAAGAATCCAGTGCATCACCACAAGACAAGGCACATAAACAGACGTTTTCATTTTATTCGTGATGCCTTACAAGATGGAGAAATTGAGTTGCTGTACTGCAGGACAGAAGAGCAGACTGCAGATATCTTTACCAAAGCTCTAGCCAGAGATAGGTTTGAGTATTTGAGGAAGAAGCTTGGGGTCATTTCAGCTAAACACTTAGAAGGGAGTGTTGAAATATAAGTGTTAGCTGAAATATTTGATTAGTCAGCTCAGATTGTATTTTCTGCATGGTTAATTGTGAGCCATTGGATTATAGTCCAATGGACACCTAAGATGTAAACTTAGGAAAAGTGTAAGATCGTGCCATGTGTCTCTATCTCATAGGATAGATGAATGGATGGTTAGATTGAGCTGATGTAAGTAGGAATATTCTTATTCCTAACGGTTTAATAAGAAGCATGAAGTGTGCGTGAGGTGTGTAGAAGAGTGAGATAACAGACTCATTCTTGTTGCTATCGATCTCTCTAATTTCTCTGTGTTCTTTACCTTTTCTTTAGTTTCTGAGCTCCTAAATCAATAATCCAAAACCTAATCAGATCATAGTCTGAAAACTTCAACATAAATACCTTTAGCTTATAGGACTTAATAAAACAGCATAAAAGTGCTAGCGTTTTTCTTCACTTGGTACTTCGATTCAAGAAGTACATGCTAGCTAAATCTTGAACGTTTGAAGTTTTATGCTTTTCCTCATTACAATCCTACTTGGATATATAAGACAATGACATTAAAATCACTGTCAACTTTGGTTGTTTGTTCGGCCCTCAGTTGTGCTTAATTGGGTTGTTCCTTTTAAGAACGTATCTATAGCGCACAGTATCTGTGACTTTAATATACACTAAGCATATGTAGTAATGCAATCTACTTATAGCTCCAGAATGATTTCCCTAGCGTGAAAATGTCATCCTCTGCTTTCGTGGAAATGTGAGTACATACATTTTGACTAGATTGACACCTACTACTCATTCATAAATCATGTGGTACCTCATAAATCCAATTCTCCAAATATTTTAATAAAAAAAAGTTATTATAGTTTGTTTATTTCAAGATACAACTAGCACTGCCCTATTCTACTCAACATATTGACCACGGTGAAAAATTGTAGTCTCAAACGACCTTCACTTATACGACGGTTTAATGAACCTTTCAGAATTCCATTCTGTTACATAAGGTAATTTAAAACTCAGATATGCTAATATAAGAGAGGACTGCAAAATTGAAGGAGATTGTACAAACTATCAAGGAGATGAAGTGAAGCAAACAAAGTAGGAATCCCGACAAAGCAATTGATCGGTTGCAGATACGATCAATTCTCAATGCTAAGCTGTTTGGGCCTAAATTTGGCACGCCCGCAAAAGCCCACATCATTTTTTGAAGTCACCTGGCTTGACCAAAATCGACGCCCTCAGCCCATCGGCGCATCCAGCCCATCAACAAAAGACCAAAGCGATGTACTCGGCCCAAAATAGGAGGCCTGGAGAAAACGGTCAAAATCTGGAAGAGACTTGGGCCTCGAAAGAACTAAAATTGGGCTCGAAGCAAACTGAACCCAACTGGTCTTTTAAATGAAACAGTCCCACGTGATCCCTGACTTGGAAAAGTCAACAAAATCGGCTGAAATTAAAGATTGAACAGGGGCAGGTATAAAAGAAGGACGTCTCTGAAAAAAACTCAGTTGCCAAGAGATCAAACTCCGTTTTAATTATTCAAAAGATATTTCCTGTTCCAGCGAAAACACCATTTTCAAGGGATAAGCAGACTCTGCCTCCGTGAAAAGGAGATAAGCGGGAAACAGGGAGCTGTTCAAAAACTGAGAACTTACCATCTCAAAAAACTTCAGACTCTTGCAAAAGCAGTTGAAATGGAAGAAAGGGCATGGCACCCCATCAAGAAACAGAGAAGTAGTCATTTCAGGAAATGATCGTTGAGTGTTTGCTTGACAGAAGATAGAACCCCCTTTCTTTTTCAATTAAAAATTAAAAGATCTTTTGAGATTATTGGCCGCCCAATATTCAAAGAACATAAACTCCCACTCTCAAAAAACATTTCTTATATATACAAGAGAGGGACAATCAATCAACACAACCAAAAACTCAGTCAAAAAAAAAAAAAACAGTCAAAATGATCACTTGATCACAAAAATTCCAAACAAAGTCCAACAGACCCAGAGTCTGAAGCATTTCAATTTCAAAAGCTTTTCAACAAGCTTGCAGAATCATCCTGTTCTATCCCAGCAAAGGCAGTTAGATCACTGCTTCTGATTTGAATCCCAGTTCACAAGTCAACAATAACGAGATTTCTCTCGTTACAAATTTGGTTCAGCAAAAGCCAAGACAAGCAGAGTTTGAGTTTTCTCAAATACGAAAACCTCAACAAATTTATGGAGAGCCCTGACTAAGCAGCACAGGTACCACAGTACACCTCCAGCTCAAGTCCAGCCACTTCTGTCCCTTTCAGACTGGAGAAGTCCCAGTTCTGCCCATCCAAAAGCCTTCCAGGGCTTGAAATGAATTAAAGCTCTGCCAAATTCAAGCTTGGTATCGATTTGCAACTGAAGCCTAGCAGTTGAAGCTGTTAAAAGTTCAGTCCAGCACAGACACATCCAGTCCAGTCCAGAACAGAAGCAACCACCCGGACAGAAATGGAAGCACAGCCCTCCTTTTGTCTTTGAATAGTCAGTTTTCCCTTTTTGAGTCTTGTAAAAGGGAGTTCTGCCTGAAATTAGTTCAATCTGTTATCATTTATTTTGGCCAGAACTACCGATTTTATATTGAGAAAAATTATAAAGTCCTTACCAGTCTAAGGCATAGAAAAGAACTTACTTGGGAGATATTCCTCACCCAAATTCACAATCGTTTTGTTCAGAGTCAATAGCTTGGGGCGCAAGTTATTCTTACTCTCAAAATCTGTTAGGATTGAAAAATTGCTAACGGTGGCACGCTCAACACATAAAGAAAGTTCATTTATTAACCAAACAATGGTCTTTGAATTAATGGGGAACTTTACCCTACCATCACAGGAAACAAATCGAAACGGGTGAACAATTTGGCACGCCCAGTGGGACCTCTCAGTATATATACTCTTAAATACTTTGAAAGTATATGTACATTGGAAATTCTAGCCAGAATCCACGTCGCACAATGGAACGAGACCAAGCAGCTTTCCGAGAAGGACCCGAATCAGAAGAAAGCGATGCTAGACAATCAGCCCATGGCAGTACAGGAAGCAGACGTTCTAGAACTGGTTCCAGGAGACTGAATCAGATACAGGAAGTTGTGTTCCGACAGGAGGCCAAGACACAAAGGAGTCAGGATTCTTTGAATAATATAACAGCCATGATGCAGTGGCAAGTTAACAGGCAGTTCAGGAAAGACCGTGAGGCTGCCATGGCCAGAATTCCAAATCTTGATGCTGTGGTTCAGCAGCTAGACCTTCCCTACGGTCCTCCACCAGGGCTAGCATGGCCATATCAAGAGAATCCTCTTATTGCACAGATAGCTGGAGTACCAGGACCTGAAGAAATCCAAGCTAGACAGAGGGGAGGAGCCCCTCTCGCCCAGGAGCATGAGGCTCCGGCAAGGCCAGAAGGTGCCGGTTCAGGGTCCCCAGAATCAGCCAGAGCCACCTGCTCCACAACCTGTAGCCCCACGAGATCAACCCCTGCCACTTCTGCCTGAGGCACCAGCTGTGCCACCCTATAGGCCAAGAAGAATGGACCCTAATCCATTTCCTCCACTAGCAAGGGGCAGAAGAGGCAGAGGGGGAATTAACCCTTTTGCCAACAATGACAGGAACAGACCAGGGGCAAACTGGAGGAACCATCCAGAGGTTGAAGAAGAGGAAGAACACATGGAAGAAGCTCTGCCCCGACCATACAGAATAGAGCACAGGTTTGATCATGACCATCCAGAGCAGGGACGAAATCCACATCCTGTCAATGCTTTGAATGACATGGGGGCATCACAGAGAATGATCAGGGAAATGATGGAACCGGAAGCCAGGAGAGGAGAAAGGCCTACCTACAGAAAGCCGTACCCGGCTTATATAGACCAGATTCCTCTACCTCCAGGTTTCAAAGTACCAAACTTCACCTTGTTTAATGGAGAAGATCCTCATGCTTCATCAGTAGAGCACATAGGCAGGTTCTCTGTCCAATGCATAGCAATAGAGAATAATCCTCTGTTAAAACTAAGGCTTTTGGGGAATTCTCTCTCTGGACAAGCTTTCACCTAGTATACCAGTCTACCAGCTAATTCTGTTCAGACCTGGGAGCAAATGGAAAACGTTTTCCACGATTACTATTTCAGGATCCAGCCAGAAGTCACCATCAGTGATCTTGCCGCTCTCAAGCAAAGCGAAGATGAACCTGCCCAGGATTTCATAACCAGATTCAGGAAGCTCAAGATGAAGTGCCGAATCCCTATGGAAGAAAGACACTTCATTCAAATGGCTCAAACCTCCCTCAAGATTTCTTTGAGGAAAAGATTTGATGGGATGCTGTTCGGCGATCTGGCAGAGCTGCCAGACAAAGCATCCAAATATGAGGAATTGCTAAGGGAGAAACAGCAGAAAAGGAACTCTTCCAAGGGCACATACTACAAGACCCCTTCTTCTTCAATCCATTTGATTGAAGTAGAGTCAGAAGAGGACACAGAAGGCTCGGAAGAAAGAGAGATTACAGTGGCAGAAATGGCAAAATTAAAACATCCCATCAGCTGCAAAGCTCTTACAAAGCCGCCAGAGGATCAGAAACCGCCACCATTCACAGGAGGATTTGTTCCAAACAAACCGACACATAACAAGGTCTACCCTTTCGATCTAACCAAAGTTGATGCTCTGTTTGATGAGATGCTGGCACAAAAGGCAATAGAGACACCTCATAAGCTGCCCAAACCAGAAGAACTCAAGGGCAGACAGTATTGCAGATGGCACAATTCTTGGAATCATTCCACCAATAGCTGTGTTGTTTTCAGAGATGTCATACAGGAAGGAATAACGGCAGGAAGATTGAAACTGGCAGAGAAACCTCCATCAGTTACGACAGATCCTTTTCCCCAGCCTCAAGTTAACATGGCCAACCTGAATTGGCCAGAACGAAGGGAAAATGCCAGTTCCAGCAGGAGCAGGAGAACTGCAAAGGAGGACTTCCAAAGGCCAAAAGCGACCGTCTCAGCCGGGGTAGTACTATGCAGTACATGCAAGTGTGAAAGCGAGTTAGAAGTGACTCTGGACAGGCGGAACCAGCCCACACACAGCGTGTTTGACCGGATTGGAACATCACACCAGCAAGGCCTAGCTCCGACTCCTTCTAGAAACAGAGCCAGACAAAGGGATTACCTTAGGCCGGTTCAGCACAACAGAAGAATGCCAGAGCAGCCTAAGGAGGAGATACCAATTAGGATGCCCGGAAATGACAAGCCTTTGGCAACTATCATAGAGGGAAGATGGTATTCCGTCGGAAAAAGTGGCAGAACAAGTAGGATATGAGCCGCAAAAACTGATAAAAATCCAATCTCTAGGCAAGCCCCCCATCCATTCGACCTCATCCTCAGTCGATCAACTTGAACATCCACAAGTACAAGCTGGACCCGAACCTGTTCCAGAAGAAGACCAACAAGACTGGACTGAAGAAAATGAGGAGGAACAGTTGGACTATGAGCCGTCTGCAGAGGACCAAACTGGGTTCCTTGAGACGGGAGAACGAGGAGACTGGACAGAAGAGATGGAGTACGATGGAGGATTAGATGAAGAAACCGAAGCTTTTGGTGCAGAATTGGAGAACTTATTGCAGGGCGATCTAGGCATTAACATGGTATTCATCTTATTGGAAAGATTCAAAGCAACGGAAGGACAAGGAAGCACTCTGGAGGGAGACGTATTCTCGCAAGAAAGCTTTGAGTGCAGACTGGCAGAAGTAGAAGAACCGCCAGAACAGCAAGTACCTGCATCCAGAACAGGTGGAACCACCATGAAACCAGTAGCAGAACAGCTTTGTTTCTCCAAACCAACCAGGGAAATGGCTAATCACCTCAGACCTCTATTCATAACTGCAAACTTTGGAGGTATTCCTATTTCCAAAGTAATGGTAGATGGAGGCGCAGCCATTAATCTTTTACCACACAGACTGCTAAGCAAAATGGGAAGAATAGAGAGGGATCTAATTCCAACACGTCTAACTGTCACCAACTTTGCTGGGGGCATCACCAAGACTCATGGAATCCTGGACGTGGATGTTATAGTGGGAACCAAAAAGCTGAAAATTGCATTCTTTGTGGTAGACACTACTTCTACTACCTACAATGCATTCCTCGGAAGAGACTGGATTCACCAAAGCCTCTGCGTTCCCTCTACTCTGCACCAGCAGCTAGCTCTTTGGAATGAAGAAGGTTACATGGAGATAATAGAGGCCGATCCACGACCATTTCTGCCTTCTGCCATGTGTTTTGAAGCAAGGTATTATCATGATGACCTTGGTCCTTTCACCTTCTTTGGAGTCAACCAGAACGGCTGCCCTCACGGTGTCATGGCCCAAAGGCTCATTGAAGACGGTCTGGCTAGTTCTCTAGAAGACTGGAATAGGCCTTTTGTTCTGAACCTCCAGAACTCCGATGTTTAGTCTCAATCAACAGGAAAAGGATCGAGCTGCAACAATCCGATCCATTACAAAAAGATTGTTGATGTACTGGGAAGAAAGGAAACTCATTGCACAGAATCCAGCCATCAATATGGCAGAGTTCACGCATGAGAGCATCGAAGAACAGGAAGAGAGTTTACAGGAGGAACTATTGGACTTCGCACCAGCAACACTAGATGATTCCTTACCAGAAGTAGAAGATCCATTACAGGAGATTAATCTAGGGACAGAGGAGGATCCAAGATCTACTTTCATTAGTGCACTATTAAAAGAACCCCTCAGAAGCGAAATCATCGCACTCTTGCATGATTTCAGAGATTGTTTTGCTTGGCATAATCATGAAATGCCTGGATTGGACAGGAAATTGGTAGAACACAAGCTGCTTATCAAAGAAGGCTACCTTCCAGTCAAACAGGCCAGAAGAAGAATGTCCATGGAGACAGAACTAAAAGTCAAAGAAGAGATAGAAAGATTGCTCAAGGCAGGATTCATCAGGCCGGCCATTTACATTGACTAGCTAGCCAATATTGTCCCGGTTCTGAAAAGAAAAACAGGGGTAGTAAGGATCTGTGTGGATTACAGGAATCTCAATGAAGCATCCCCCAAGGATGAATATCCTATGCCAATGGCAGACATGCTAGTAGATGGAGCTGCTCACCACCAAATGTTATCTTTCATGGATGGCAACGCAGGATATAATCAGATCATGGTGGCAGAAGAAGACATCCACAAGACAGCCTTCATGTGTCCAGGACATCTAGGTTCTTTTGAATACACTGTAATGCCTTTTGGCTTAAGAAACGCAGGAGCCACTTATCAAAGAGCAATGAATTCTATTTTTCATGATATGATAGGACATTCTCTAGAAGTATATATAGATGATGTGGTGATTAAATCTCCGGAAGCAGCAAATCATGTACCAAACCTGAGAAAGGCATTCCAAAGGATGAGACAACATAAATTGAAAATGAATCCTAAAAAATGTGTTTTTGGAGTACAGGCAGGGAACTTCTTGGGGTTTTTGGTACATCAGAGAGGCATAGAGATTGACAAAAATAAAGCAAAGTCCATCATAGAAGCTCAGCCACCGCGGAACAAGAAAGAACTCCAGAGTCTTCTAGGAAAAATTAACTTTATAAGAAGATTTAGATCCAATTCTGCGGGAAAATTTCAGCCTTTTTCGTCCTTGGTAAGGCTAAAACAGGAACAAACTTTCAAGTGGGAAGAGCCGCACCAGCAAGCTTTTGAAGAAATAAAACACTAACTCTCAAATCCGCCAGTTCTGTCCCCACCAAAGAAGGGCAGACCACTCAAGCTCTATGTATCCGCATCAGAGATGTCCGTTGCAAGCTTGTTAGCTCAAGATAACAAGGAAGGAAAGGAACAAGCAGTCTATTATCTGAGCAGAACTCTGACAGAAGTAGAAAGAAATTACTCTGCAATCAAAAGGCTTTGTCTAGCTTTGTACTTCACTGCTGTAAAACTCAGACATTACATGCTGCCATTTACCACTTATATCATTGCCAAAACAGACCTAATCAAATACATGCTAACAAGGCCAATGTTGAGAGGCAGAATTGGGAAATAGACTCTGGCTCTGACAGAATTTGCTTTCAGATATGTTCCTCAGAAAGCTGTCAAAGGACAAGCTGTAGCAGATTTCCTAGCCTATCATCCAAGAGAATAAATTGAAAATATGGATTCTTTGGATATAGCAAATGCAGATCTACTGACAAGAGCTCATGTTTACCTTAACAATCCCATTTATTCGATTCATCTCACACCATGGAAGCTGTACTTTGATGGATCAAAAACTAACTTAGCTTCCGGAGCAGGGATTGTTCTGGAGGAACCTTTAGGAATCAGACACTGTTATTCTTTTCAGTTAGATTTCCAGTGCACCAACAACAGAGCTGAATATGAAGCTCTAATCATTGGCCTTGAAATGTTGGTAGAGCTCGGAGTCCAATCTGTAGAAATCTTGGGAGATTCCATGCTTGTTTTAAAGCAGATTGCTGGAGAATACAAATGTTTGAACCCTTCCCTAGCTGTCTATTTAGTAGCGGCTAGGAATCTTTTGACAGAATTCAGGGAAGCCAATTGGGAACACATCTCAAGAGAAGAGAACTTTGCAGCTAACGAGTTGGCTCAAATAGCTACAGGAATACAAATGCCGGAAGACTGTGTCCAAAGGATTATCGAAGTAGGAAAGAAGAGTCTACCATCTGTTCTGACCAGAGGAATGGAAATAGACGTCAATTCTGCTATAATCACTGAGGATGACTGGAGAGCTCCCATCATAAGCTACTTACAATATCCAACCTTGCCTTCTGAAAAAAAAGTCAGAATCATGGCTTTAAACTATCTTATGTGGAATGAAGATTTGGTCCGAAAAAGCAAGGATGAAATATTGCTAAGATGCTTGGGAAAGAAGGAATACATGAAAGTCATGGGAGAAACCCATGAAGGGATATGTGGAGCACATCAAGGTGGAAGAAAAATGTGTTGGCTAATTAGAAGGTATGGCTATTTCTGGCCAACCATGATGAAAGATTGCATTGATTATTCCAAGGGATGTGAAGCTTGTCAAAGGCATGGACCAATCCATCAGGTTCCTTCGGTTCCCATGAATCTAGTAGTCAAGTCATGGCCTTTCAGAGGATGGGCAATGGACCTCATTGGCAAGATTTATCCAGCCAGCAGCCAACAGCATTGTTTCATCATTGTAGCCACGGATTATTTTACCAAATGGGTGGAAGCCAAGCCTGTTAAGTCTACCACGTCTCAAGAAATCATCACTTTCATAGAAGAACAGATCATACATAGATTTGGCATTCCGGAATCAATCACTACCGACAGGGGATCTTCTTTCATATCTGGAGATATGCTAGATATGGCAGAAGCATTCAAATTCAAGCTACTCCAGTCCACTCCCTATTATGCTCAAGCCAATGGACAGGCAGAATCAAGTAACAAAGTGATAATCAATATTATCAGAAAAATGCTTGAGAAAAATCCAAAGCAATGGCATGAGAAGCTATCAGAAACTTTATGGGCATACAGGACTTCAAAATGGGAGGCAACTGGCATGACGCCGTATGCTTTAACTTATGGGCATGATGCAATTCTGCCTATGGAGATAGCAGTCCAATCCCTCAGAATTGCCCATCAACACGAACTAGTCGGAGAAGACTACAATCAAGCCATGTTGCTAGAACTGGAGAGGTTGGATGCAAGTAGGATTGATACCCTCAATAAACTCTTAGCAGGAAAACAGGCTGTGTCAAGAGCATACAACAAGAGAGTTAAAAACAAGAGTTTTGAAGAAGGAGAAATAGTATGGAAAGCAGTTCTGCCCCTCGGAACACATATAACTGGTTATGGAAAGTGGTCACCAACTTAGGAAGGACCTTTCATAATTAACCAAGTCCTGGGATTAGGGGCATATAGACTGCAGGATCGAGATGGAGAAGTTAATGCTGCGCCAATCAATGGCAAATGGTTAAAGAAATTATATCCAACCATGTGGGATTCACAAGCTGTGCAGACAGATCCTGGGATAGAAAGGCAACAGCTTGAAACTGTTATTTGATTTTGTTTTAATTTTTTTTTAGCTCTGTGTTAATGTAATCTTCCAGATTTCCCTTTCAGTTTGTTGAGAAAAATCAAAATTCCACAAAAAATAAATAAACTTTTATTTAAATAGTCACCTAGGTGACTAAGTAGTTCATTACAATTTCCGAATTGAAAAAATTAAAATCCTAGTTTTTTAAGGGTCTCCTGCAGATTAGTCTTCTTAATGGAGAGTTCCTTTTGAAGCAGCACCCCTTGATGGATCGAAGCCTCTGCAACTTCCAAAGCTAGCCTGGAAGTTGAAACCATGCTCTGCACAAGGAAGGTGGCCTTGGTCTTAGAACTCAGTCCAGCACTCAGCTTGCGCTGCACCTCCCTGCGTTCTGCCAGCTGTTTTTGGAGCTCTTCAATCCGCTTCTCCAGTTTGTCTGCACTAGCCTTGGCTTCTTTATACCCCGCCACCAACTGGTCCAGTTCTGCCTTTTGTTTTGCATAGTCAGACAAGTTGGCCTCGTGTGTAGCCTTGCAGAGTTCAGAAGTCTTGAAGGTGGGCCTGAGATCCTCATAGCGATCATGAAGGTTGAGCACGTCTCTGGCCAGGTTCAGACTTATCTCAAGTATGGGCTTAGGAGCCACGTTCTGCCTATGCAGCAGGTCCAAATCCTTCATCAGTTGTTCAATAGCTCCTCGATTTTCATCCAGCTCCAGTTCAGTAGATTGCCAGATCTTTACTCTCTCCATGGCCTCGTCCACTGCCTTGAATTTGATCTTACTGGGGGTAGAACTGAGTTTCTCCAACCTGTCCAGTTGGGCATCCAAGTCCATAGCCTTGAACTCAGCCAGCTCTGGATCAGCAAAAGAGGCTGTGGTAGTTGAACTAGCAAGGGACTGGATAGGCATCTGAAAAAATAGAAACACAAGTTAGCAATAGGCAGAATCAGGAAGAAAAGGCCATAACACAGTGATACTTACAGCCGCAAGAAGAGGTTTCAGAGGGCTGATCACCACTGCAAATGATCCCGCAGTTCTGGGCACTTCCACCTGAAAGGAGCAAGAGTTAAATGGAAACAAGGACAGGGAAAGTGCAGAAAATAGACAGAAATAAAAGACTACAAGGGTTTACCATGGTTTCAGAAACAGCAGCAGCCAACTCCATTTCAGATTCCGGGGTTGCAACAGGAAGTTCCACCTGTTCCTCAGGTTCCAATGCAGCCAAGGTCTCTATGTGCTCCCCAGACCCCAAAATTGGTTGTTCTGCTTGAACTACAACAGGGGTTTCTGCCTGCTCTACCGGCCCGAATATAGGTTGACTAGTTGAAGCTGCCACAGGAGCTTTTGCCTGTTCCACTGGTTCTGAAACAGAACGCTCTGGCTGCTCCTCAGTTTCTGGAGCTCCAGTGGAGTGTTCAGCCTCTGTATCTTCAAAGAGGGCCAGCTCCGAGCTAGTCAGTTCCGTCCTAGGAAAGGCGCGTTGTTTCTGAGCCAAGGCAATGCTCTCTGCTATCACCTCAGCAGGAATCTCCTCCTAAACAAACAAACAAAAGTCAGAAGTTTAAAAGGAAAAGCAGAAAAAGTGTGTTTATGGGAACCAGAACATGGACACACCTCTTCTTCAAAATCTTTTCCCTTCTCTTTTGAAGAGGATTCTGCTGCTGTTTCTTGCTGCTTCTCCTTTTCAACTGCCTCGAAGGCGTCTTGCAACTCATCATCAGTTCCAGAGGCCTCGGCTGGATTGGCAGCAAGCTCCTCTGTCTCATCAGATTCAATCTCACTCCGTTTCCTGAGTCTTTTAGACCTAGTGAGAGGAAGAGGAGGAGGACTTTCAGCTGCACAGAACGAATAAAGGTTAAAAAAGTGGACAGAACAGAACAGAACATATCAAAGAAAAAACTAACTACCAGAAGTCTCAGGCTGGGCAACACTGCCCTGAGCAGGGGTGCTTTCTTTCCTTTTCTTCCCAGCTATGGGGGTAGCCACAACTGTAGGTTGTTCTGCCGGATCTTCATCCTCCTCGCCAGAAGGAGGTTCTAAATCCCCAACAGCGATAACAGAAGAAACTACACAAGGAGCAAACAAAGTCAGAGAACGATCCACCAAAGAAAAATGGAAGGAACAGAGTAAAAAAAAAAAAAACTTACCAAATACTTCTCCGGCCTGCACCATGTCTCTGCCTATCTTCTTCACCAGGGAAGGGCCTGATACAGACAGAACAGGTTTATTTTTGGCTTCACAAACAAAGACAAAAAAACAGACAGAAGCTAGAATCTACCTTCTATAACTTGAGCATTGATATCTTTGATGGTCCACACCACGAATTTCTTGGCCTCCGCCTCTGCATAAACAGTCCCTGAAGTCCAGCCTTCAAAAAGAACTTTAAAGGAATCAACCGAGGCAGGCAGATCATGGCATCTAGCCTTCCACCAGGCATCGAATTGGCAGAACTGCAGGTGTTCAGCCTCCAGGAAGGGAAAAGAGAGTCTGAAGTGTTATTTATCTTGTTTACTGCGCACCTAGCATCCTTGTGCACCTCCAGATCATCTAAATTCCTCCAGGAGGTGGCTCGATTGCAGCTTATGTAAGACTTGAACGGAATGACCTGAGGACAGCCGAGCTGTCTGGCGCAGAAGTTAGGATGGTAGACTTCTGCCCCTAAATGATAATTCGGAGGTTTTCCTCCTCCATGAGGAAGATCCCTCGCAAGAGCCACACTTAGGAATTTCTTCCTGAAATCAATTCTGGCTTCTTCTTCTTCCGGTTCCTTCTCAAAGAGTCGATGTCCAGGCTGGAACCAGGGATACGTTCTCATAATCACCAACTGCCACTGAGCTTCAGATCTTTTAGTACAGTGCCTGAACCACATCAGGTACTCTTCAATGGAGCGCTTGGGCACTTCTGCCAACATCAAGGGAGAAGCCATAACTTGGTCTTCAGGCAGAGCTATGTCAGGGAACCGGAGTTCCGGAAAGTATACCTGCAGCCAGATCTGGATCATCCAGAACGAGCTAGGAGTAGTCAAATTCAGGGGATTCTCTAGGGTGGCAGTGTGCAGGTTCTTGAAGAGATGGGCCAAAACTGTAGGTCCAAGCCCAACGTCAATGTGGTTGTGAAGAGCTTCTGCCAAGTGCCTATATTCCAGCAGAACTGCGGAGGAACGATTTGGGAACACGAATCTGTTCAGCCAATACAGTAGGAATAGCATATGCTGCTGATCCTTGTCCTTCTCCACACTGAATTTTCTCAAATAATTAGAGAAAGAGCAGTTCTGGTTGATGACAGCAGGAGAGATAGTGAAAGGCTTGGCCACCTTCTCTTGATTCTTCCTTCGATGGTAATCTCCGACAACATCAACAGGTCTTCCATGCGGCCTGAACCCAAAAATTTGAGCCATATCCAGAAGGGTTAGCGCCATGGGACCCACACGGAAGTCAAAAGTGTTGCTGGCAGAATTCCAGAAACACAGAGCAGCAGCAAGCAGATTCTCGTCCCGGTTGATGGATTGTTTGGACAGCAAGATGGCGTCATAAATCCCTGCTCTCCTCCAAAAAGCTCCATACTTAGGGAGAAGCCTGTCGATCCAGTCCGCCCATTTTATAGAACTATTCCTCACCTCACTGGATGGGAATGAACGACTCAGGTTCTTACTAACCCAAGAATAAGAAGATAAGGCAGAACTGCTTTCAAAACACAGGGGAGCTACGGCATCCCTTTTCATCAGCTCTGCCAATTCAGACGGAACAGTGCCAAACCAGCGAGGCCCCAGAACCAGAGTATCCCCAAAGAGATGAAGAACGTTCTCATCTAGCTTTTTGCCAATCAAGGGATGGGACCTGCTTCGAACCTCCATGGCAGGAGCATCGACTCCAGCACCAGTAATGTAGTCTGGAGGAACTGAGGAGGAAGCGCTTTGGGCACGAGTCTTTGGAGAAGACATTTTCTGGGTTTACAAGTTAGGAACGAAGAAAGGATTAAGGTTTGAACAGCGAAAAGGGGAAGGATTCTGACAAAAACCGAGAAAAATGAACTCTGAGAAAGCTAGGTTTTGAGATGAACAGGAACTGGAGGTTTTCAAATTTCTTTTAAAGAGCTCGAAATCGTGGGAAGAGGAAGACAAGATGCCACCTGAAAGCTCATAATGACAAGCTAGTAACTAGCTAGTAACTGACCAATTTCCTACAAAGTCTAGTTCATGGTAGGTAGACGTGGCAGACGTAGGGTGTTTTAATCTGGCGCGCACAAATTAATAGCCGAAAATCATTAAGTCTGAGAACAGTTTTAAACGGTTCAAACTTAATGGGGGCATTGTTTGGGCCTAAATTTGGCATGCCCGCAAAAGCCCACATCATTTTTTGAAGTCACCTGGCTTGACCAAAAATCGACGCCCTCAGCCCATCGGCGCATCCAGCCCATCAACAAAAGACCAAAGCGATGTACTCGGCCCAAAATAGGAGGCCTGGAGAAAACAGTCAAAATCAGGAAGAGACTTGGGTCTCGGAAGAACTAAAATTGGGCTCGAAGCAAACTGAACCCAACTGGTCTTTTAAATGAAATAGTCCCACGTGATCCCTGACTTGGAAAAGTCAACAAAATCGGTTGAAATTAAAGATTGAACAGGGGCAGGTATAAAAGAAGGATGTCTCTGAAAAAAACTCAGTTGCCAGGAGATCAAACTCTGTTTTAATTATTCAAAAGATATTTCCTGTTCCAGAGAAAACACCATTTTCAAGGGATAAGCAGACTCTGCCTCCGTGAAAAGGAGATAAGCGGGAAACAGGGAGCTGTTCAAAAACTGAGAACTTACCATCTCAAAAAACTTCAGACTCTTGCAAAAGCAGTTGAAATGGAAGAAAGGGCATGGCACCCCATCAAGAAACAGAGAAGTAGTCATTTCAGGAAATGATCGTTGAGTGTTTGCTTGACAGAAGATAGAACCCCCTTTCTTTTTCAATTAAAAATTAAAAGATCTTTTGAGATTATTGGCCGCCCAATATTCAAAGAACACAAACTCCCACTCTCAAAAAACATTTCTTATATTTACAAGAGAGGGACAATCAATCAACACAACCAAAAACTCAGTAAAAAAAAAAACAAACAGTCAAAATGATCACTTGATCACAAAAATTCCAAACAAAGTCCAACAGACCCAGAGTCTGAAGTATTTCAATTTCAAAAGCTTTTCAACAAGCTTGCAGAATCATCCTGTTTTATCCCAGCAAAGGCAGTTAGATCATTGCTTCTGATTTGAATCCCAGTTCACAAGTCAACAATAACGAGATTTCTCTCGTTACAAATTTGGTTCAGCAAAAGCCAAGACAAGCAGAGTTTGAATTTTCTGAAATACGAAAACCTCAACAAATCTATGGAGAGCCCTGACTAAGCAGCACAGGTACCACAGTACACCTCCAGCTCAAGTCCAGCCACTTATGTCCCTTTTAGACTGGAGAAGTCTTAGTTCTGCCCATCCAAAAGCCTTCCAGGGCTTGAAATGAATTAAAGCTTTGCCAAATTCAAGCTTGGTGTCGATTTGCAACTGAAGCCTAGCAGTTGAAGCTGTTAAAAGTCCAGTCCAGCACAGACACATCCAGTCCTGTCCAGAACAAAAGCAACCACCCGGATAGAAATGGAAGCACAGCCCTCCTTTTGTCTTTGAATAGTCAGTTTTCCCTTTTTAAGTCTTGTAAAAGGGAGTTCTGCCTGAAATTAGTTCAATCTGTTATCATTTATTCTGGCCAGAACTACCAGTTTTATATTGAGAAAAATTATAAAGTCCTTACCAGTCTAAGGCATAGAAAAGAACTTACTTGGGAGATATTCCTCACCCAAATTCACAATCGTTTTGTTCAGAGTCAATAGCTTGGGGCGCAAGTTATCCTTACTCTCAAAATCTGTCAGGATTGAAAAATTGCTAACGGTGGCACGCTCAACACATAAAGAAAGTTAATTTATTGACCAAACAATGGTCTTTGAATTAATGGGGAACTTTACCCTACCATCACAGGAAACAAATCGAAACGGGTGAACATAAACTTATGATTGAAAATTCTTGTTGGCTTATTCCATCCTGCACACAACAAAATAGAGCAGTTGAAATAGTCACGTAAGTGTTGTCAATAAGAATCAAACCATTATAACAAAGCTAGGTCTAATGAGCTTGTAGCTCTTGAGGTTCAAATTTCATGCGAACCTGGCCAATGAGCGCGCAACTACTTTTGATCAGCTCCAAATCTTGTATCAAGACCCCAAATTTGAGTTGACTACTTTTGATCATCTAGGTCTAATAAAAAAACAATTCAGTCTATCTGCACATACTTATTGATTTGCAGTATGTTAATAGATACTTTGTTCAAATGCATAAAATATGCAGCTGTTGCATACATGTGTACATGTATATACTACGTGAGTTGATTAATGCTCTGCAGTAGTTTAAACAGAAATGTATTCATGACAAAAGCAAGAGAGAGAGAGAGAGAGAGAGAGAGAGAGAGAGAGAGAGAGAGAGAGAGAGAGAGAGAGGAATTGTCATCCACGAAACAATAAGTGATGAATCTAATGGTAAATGTATGGCTAGAAAAGATAGTGAAGGGAACTTACTAATATCAATTGTGAGAAGACCGTCATTAGCCTTTCAAGTATTTATGTGCAGACATTTGAGGAGGAGGAGTTTTTAACAAAGTTGGCAAAAATTTAGCTGCTCTTTTAAGAATCACAGTTTTTATTAAATTTTTCAACAATAGCTCAAAATAAGAGGGTGCAAGGCCTAAGTAGGAAATCAAAGTGGTTACCCTCCAAATCAAAAGTCCTATACACCCCCATTGTTTGCTATTGTTGAAAGATTTGATAAAAACTGCAGTTGTTAAAAAGAGGGAGAAAATCTTTACAAGTTTTGTTAAAAACCATTTGGAAAGAGCATAGCTTTTGCGGCAGAGAGATTTTTCGTGAGAGCTTCCACTTGCACTTGCACTTGCATCAGCTGAATTGTGAGGAGAAGTAGCTTTTGTGCTGATGTTGATGGAGTGGTTCATCATCATGATTTGGTTGAGTTCTTCCACGTCTTGCTTGTGCACCAAACGGAACCAACACTTCTTTATACCCGAGCAATATGTTCTGTCTGCGGGCCGACATAATTTAAAATAAAAGGTTTCGAATGAAATCTTCATTTGACTGCATTCTTTGTCTTTGACATAATGATATACACAAGATACCCAAAGGTGAGGTGACACAAGATGGCCTTTATCAATGTCAATATTATAACCAGGGGCACCTTCTCCTAGGCGACATTGAATGTGAAAATGGGTAGAAAGGTCATGAGGTGGATTTGGGTGATCGTCTTCAATGACAGCACATAAAGCAATCCAAATCGGCGTGGTACATGGAGGTAGCTCCACAATTAAGGAATCTCCTACACTTTGATTATTGAACCACTCTGGAATTCTACTTCCAGGTATTACCATTTGGAAATCGGGACAAATCGTTGCAGGTGCCTGCACCATGTATAGGTTAGTAACTTGATTATTTATTATTATTGTAGCAAACAAATAGAGACAGAGAGACAGAGAGAGAACCTGAAGGAATCTCCAAGTGTTCCAGACCATTCCAAGTATTATACTATTCCAATCCAGAGCATTCTCAACCAATCCAGAGCAATTTAGACAACCCAACATAACAAAACGACTTCTGTTTTTCATGCTCAACTTTGGCAACATTTTTAAGGAAGTGCAATCGTCTGTGTATATGTGAATAGAGGAGAAGAATTCATCCTCAACCACTCCAAAGCGGAGATGGGGCAATTGTTGAAGCCTTTGGCAACCATTCACCCAAAATTTCCTAAGCTTAGAAAGACATCCAATGCTTGCAGGAAGGCTAACAAAATTGTTTCTACTGAGGTTTAATTTTTCTAAAGAGGACAAGCAGCCAATATCATCTGGAATATCACAAAGCCCACAATTATTTAGATCCAATTCCTTCAAAGACCATAAACCACGTAGCGAACCCAACACAAAAGCACTTCTTTGGAGGCCGCACCAAAACCTTGATTTATTAGGCTCTGATCTACATTTCAACGGATAGTAGCGCAGAAATCCAACGGAGGATGACTCTGAATAATTAGGCATAGAGATCATTGAATGGTCCATCTCCTGCGAGTTTTCTTGGCGTTTGTCACTATATGAGCATCCATCCGCATAGAGCACTTCAAGAGACTTCAAATTACAAATTTCGCTCGGAAGACTCAAGAGTTTTTTACAATTGCTTACATCCAGAAAAGTAAGGCCAACAAGACGTCCAATTGATGAAGGTAATTTCTCAATGGGCGTCCCTTTTAAATCAAGAGTTGACAAATTTTCCATTTGTCCTGAAAATTCGGGAATCTTTTTAAGTTTTGAGCAACCTGAAACACCGAAATATATAAGAGAATCCATTTCTACCTCCCTTGGAAGACTCTTGACACTTTTGCATCCATTTAGAATTAAATCTGTAAGCCATTTGAGAAATGCAATGGATGGGTGAATCTGAACTAAATTCTCACACCCTCTAAGATTCAACACCTTGAGTTTTGGAATGCCAGTTAAATCTGGGGTTTTTGCCAAGTTTAGAGATCCACTAAGGTCCATGTATTTCAAATTGGGCAAGTCCTGAAAAATAGTAGCATATATAATTAGCAATCGAAAAACTTTAACTTTAAGTTTTTTTTTTCCTTCAAAAAATTCGTAATATAGCATATGGTCAGTAATCTTACAATTCTTTCATCCCACATCCGAACTAGTTGGCTGCCCCGCATCTCAAGTGACACAAGGTTATTCGGTTGAAAATTTGATGGGAGATATTTGGAAGAATATTGATTCCATTTCATAATTCTTAAGGAATTAGGAAGAAATATGGGGATTGAGGAAATGATCACATTATCAACTTTAAGAAATTTCAGGTTAATCATCTTAGAGAATGCTTCACAATTCCAATCTTCCTTTTCAAGTTCTCTCATGCTTAAGGCGATGCCTTGAATTTTGTCAGTTGCCTGTAACAAAGAATAGTAAAGGAAAAGTTAATTCCACATTTAAGTGTAATATTGAGTTAAAAAGAAATCATATTTTTGAAAAAACAAAAACAAAAAAACATTAAAAAAAAAGGTATTTTCAACATAACTTCTTACCGTATTGTTTATTAATACATCAATGATGTCTTTAGGATGACACAATCGACTGCGTTTACCGGGCTCTTCAGGAGACTCTCGACGAACAATTTCAAATGCCATTTCTTGTATCAAATCATGCATCTCAACACTGTTGTTTAAAATATATCAATAGTTAAGAGCGATTTCTCAACGAGATTATTTATCATAATAAGACCACATTTACCATAACTGTCTATGACTTCCTCCTTGTTGTTCCCCTTATGAAAAAATGCAACATCAAGAAATATATTCTGGTTCATCTCATCTAGTCTATCATAACTTATTTTGAGCAAATTGAAAGTTTTTGATTCAGGAATTTTCTGTAGCTTATCCAATTCACTTATCCATTCATCTCGATATCTCTTATACATAGAGCATCCCAAACTTTTAAGAGCTAATGGAAGGCCTCCAGCATAATTTACAAAGCACTTAGACAATTCCAAAAAACCTTCCTCAGGCTCAAATTTTTTAAAGGCGTTTAGACTAAAGAGCTCAAGAGCCTCATCATCACCTAATCCCTCTACCTTATATGGTATCTCCATATCATGCGTTGTAATCAACCGTTCATCTCTAGTTGTAATGATGATTATACTCCCCTTACCAAACCAATCCTTTCCCTTGGCAAATTTCTCTAGTTGGCTTGATGCATCCACATCATCAAGAATGAGAAGAACCTTTTTATTACATAAATATTTCTTAATGAAATGGGTCCCCTGGTCTTCATTAAAAACTTCAGTAATTTTTTTCTTCATGATCGGCTTAAGCAGCTGTTTTTGTAGATCAACAAGACTATTACTTTCAGAAGCCTGTCTAACATTAGCAAGAAAGCAGCTAACTTCAAAATGAGAATGAAAAGAAATGCTATCATAAACTAGCTGAGCAATGGTTGTCTTGCCAATGCCTCCCATCCCCCATATCCCTACAAAGCGAACATCATCTGTAGGATCTAAAAGCAAATCCATTAGCTCACGTGTAACCTTAATACCCACTAACTCTGTGGGATCTAACAATTTGAATGTGCGATGCACTTTCCCCCACACCCATTCAACAGTCTTTTCAATGAGCTTTCTTTCAGACCTACAAGGAAGAACAATGATTAAGTCAAAAGTATAAGCCATAGATATATGGAAAACCAAAGTATATATGGAGAAGTTGCATGCTTACTCATTCTTTGAATCCAACCCAGCTAACTTGGCAAGTTCTATTAAAGCAACTCTCCAGCGCTCCACCTTTTCTATGTCTTCCCCAAACCTTTTCTCATGCTCAGCGAACGCCCCTGCAAAACTGCCGCTTTGTTTTCGCACATCGGAGGGATCCACATTATAAAACACAGGCAGAACTGTGCCGTTGGATTTCATGCATTGGAGAATCTTTGTAAGTTCATCCAAGCACCAGGAAGAAGAAGCATAGTTTGGCGAGAGAACAACGATTGCAAGCCTTGATTCTTGGATTGCTTTGAAGAGCTCAGAAGAAATAGTTGTCCCTCTTTCAAGCTCTGGATCATCCATGACTGTTTTGATGCACTTGTTCTGCAATTCGTGGTATAAATGGGATAAAATGCCATTTCGAGTGTCTACACCCCTGAAACTCAAAAACACATCGTAGTTCCATTGAGGAGGAGCCGACTGATCAGCTGAAGGATGAAAAGCAGAGGCTCTTTGGGTGCTCAACGCCATTGGAAATCTGCTGCTTCTGCTGTAAACACTACTCAGTGAAACAAGAACTTCGCTAACTAAATATTCAAAAATCCAAACACTCAACTGAATAAATACGAAGATGATCATAAATGGCTTGAAAAATGAAAAAGATTGAAATTGAAATTTGGTAAATGAAAAATTAATAAACCAGAGGAAAATTACGGGCGTTGAAGGCATATAATGCAGCAGAAAAAGTTTCAGAGCAACTGGGTAAATTTAGATAGTCAAACATGGTGTTAATTTGGATCATCTAAGCAAACATGTCAATTTGGACCATGTCTACTTCCAATTCAGCAGAGAGAAATTCAACATTAAACGACCAATTTCAACATTAAAACAAAAATACGATGTCATCTCAAATAATGGGTGAACTAAAAAACTCAAATGCTTTATCTTAATGTTGTTACCTGAACAAAGCAATTATGAAATGGAGACAGAGCCAGAGAGAATTGGTAAGACCAACAATAAGAAGCTAACTGCCTCAGAAAAGAGACAGAGAAAGAAAGAGAGAGACGAGCACACGGTTTCTCTTGGGTCAATGATCGGGCCAATTATTTATTTTTATTCTTGGTGTGGTGATAATTTTTTATTTATTTATTTATTTAATTTTATTCTTGGTGTGAGAAAAGGCAATTACTTGATATTTCCCTCAGATCAATCAATAATATAATTTTTTTGTTAAAGCATTTGAATACACCGTCTGTCTGTCACGGCTTATTAATATTCCCAATATGAAGTAAGCATTGACTCAAAATTCATCTGCAAATGCTTTGCCCAAAGAGCAATATCACTCTGCACAAATCACAGCCCAACCCAGTTTTGTTAGGGCAATTTGCAGTGATCACAGTGGGTTCCCCAACCTTGTCTGCCTTGCTAATTACCACAACATCCTGGAAAGCTCAGTCGCAACAGAGAAAGTGTGAGCCAAAACGCACTGCATGCCAAAGTCAACAAAATTTCCTATCCATGGACTCACTGCAACCTTCTCTGCCTTCCTCTTTTTTTTTCTCTCTGCGTTTTCCTAAGAGACTATAGTGCAAATATGATCAAGTTTTCTACTTGACAAATTAAAATCTGTACAAGTTTTCTACTTGAGTCTTGAAATATAAATATGAATTTAACTCGGTATACCAACTTCATATCTCTGTTTTACTAAAACCACAAGAAAAAAAGGTGACAACAGCTTTGGTGGTCCAAAATGGATTAAAATCTGTAAAAAAATCATTCTTAGCTAGAAAGAGAAGAATAAATTAAACTAGAGTTGTTGTCAAATTATTAAATAAAGATCAAAACTAGAGAAAAAGAAAGGTATAGGAAATTACCCGAACAACACCCTCCCTAGCTGACAAAACAAGAATATCTGAACAAGAAAAAGAAAGGTGCTTCTTTAATTTCTTCAATGTTCGGTAATAATCAACAATAGACTTTAATTTCAGGTTTATATTGAGCTTCCAAAATTAAAGTTAATTACGTTGATTTAACCCAGAAAGAAAAAAAATCAACACACCAAGCACTACGCTCAGATTTATTGGATTTGTCAAGGGAAAAACAACAATTAAGCCTAAATAATATAAGGAGTACTAGGATTTCTCTCCAAAAAAAAATTTAGGAGTTGTAGATTTATGGTCGCTAGGTATTTCAAGGAGAAAAACAAGAATTTACCCAATTAATAGAACACAATTAGAGGCACAATGGTAGCAAAGGTAAAATTAACAATCTTAAGGGGTGGATACTCAAAATTGAACTTCATTCCAATCCTGCGTAGCGTAGAAACTACTTTTTAGTGTATTTAAATTGTTTTGAAATGTTGTCCCTTTACATTGTTCTAGCCTTCCTGTTCTACTTCTTTAGAGCATCTCCAAGGGAGATGTTAAATGTAAAATGTAAAATTTGAATTTGATGGCTTATGTGTCAATTTGACACTTTGAAAAAAATTGAACTCCACCCAAAATGCCAAATATCATATTATTTTATTATATTTTTAAAAGCAAATGGGCCCATATGATGCATAAGGTTTGAAAAGATAGTAAATGATAGTGGGGTCCATGACTAAAAAATTATTAAAATAATATTTGACATCAAGCTTATGATATGTTATTTTAAACATATTTCTTCTAGCATTCAAATCCATGTAGGATTTGACTATTCCATTGGAGCAACTTTAACTTTCAATTTTTGTCATTTCACTAATGCAACATGATATATTTATGACGAATTAGAGATGTTTAATGAACTTGCTTCTTAAATTTTTCAATAAAAAAAAAACTTGCTAATTGATTATATTGACGTAGCATTAGATTTATGGTATTTGATTTATTTTTACATGTCTTTTCTGCCACAAGTTGCTGTAAGCTAATTGCTTGTAAAAGTACCAGTAAGTACCATAATATTTTTGAAAGACAAGTACTAATTTATTTTCCAGTGTAGTATCGTCACTCCTATCATAGTAACTAATACATATCCAATTTTTTTGCCCATATAAATAGAGGGAAATATCAAGCATTTTTTTATATCAAAATATCAAGCTTTTTTTTTGTTCTGTTGAATTAAAGAACATTTTAATTGTTTAAAATAAGGGGAAAGCTCAATGATCATTTACTTATTGGAAAATTTTGACCTAATCAGCGTAGCTGATTGATCTGATTTTTAATTAATTTCATGAGGTAGCTCCTCCAATTGTCTTTAATGGGAAATCATTGATGTAAGTTCTACCCTTTACCATCTTTTTTTCGTGATTTTGTTTGTTTCTTGAGTATAATATTCTCTAGTCAGTTGGTTGACCAATGAAAATTTAGCATGGAAATTACTACTAAGTCAAAGTACATTTTGAGAAGCCATCCGTGAAAGGAAATGGCTTGCCTTAGCTACTGCATTAAACACATGTTTTAGCGATTGGAAGTGTAACTGAAATGGGGAAGTGCCATCCTGAATTGCAAAAAACTGAGCAGCAACATGTCTCTACTTGTGTAAAAAAATCCTTCTTATCTTTTAGCTGGAAAGGGAAGAATAAATTAAACTAGAGTTGTTGTCAAATTATTAAATAAAGATCTCTGTTTTACACAAGAGAGTCGGGTCAAAGAAAAAGAAAGGTGAAGGAAATTACCCAACCCGAACAACACCCTCCTTAGCTGACAAAACAAGAATATCTGAACAAGAAACAGCTCCAGGGCATTCCCTCTCCAGTGCTTCTTTAATTTCTTCAATGTACCTAACCTAAAGTTTCTCATCCCAAAGCTCATGGTCTGAAAAATAGCCAAAAAGAAAAGAATTAAAACAGGGGAATAAGTACTGATCTATTGGATAAAACCCAATTCGGTTCTATATTTGAAAAAACAAACTAAAAAACTGAAGTGTTTTTAGATCTAATGGTCCCTAAATTTTGACCTGATTCGCATTTTGGTTATTCGATTTCCAAAATCGTTCCCATGGTCCTTCAATTTCACTTTCGTTAGGACAAATAGTCATGCCATCAATTTTGTTATTTTTTATGTTAAATGCAGAGGCAAAATGGTACTTTTGTATTATTTTTATTTTCTACCATCTGAATATTCCTTTCACTCAAAAAATAAAAATAAGAACTAAAAAACCTCCTTCCTATGCTCACCATCGCATGGAGAGTGGGGGTGTCGTTGTGAGAGCACCATTAGTTGTTGCCGGGGTGGTGGGTTAATTGACTTGGTGTCAAGTGGAAGTTGTCCATGGCTTTGTTGGAATATTCAGATGGTGGAAATTAAAAATAATACAAAAATACCATTTTGCCCCTACTTTTAACAGAAAAAGTTAATAAAAATACTGTTATAAAACTAGGGAGAATTGTAGAGAGCAATAAGAGGAAGAGAAATACAGAGAATTTGTTCTATGAACTTGTATCAACTTATCTTATTCATCTTTGATAAGCGCCTATTTATAGGCTTACAGTAGAGGTATTTAACCCACAATTTATAGCTACTAATTACAATAATAAGGGCATAGGTTACTAAGCAATAAGGGGTGGAGGTAATGGATATTATGGTGGTCATCCACATTCCATAGATTTATAACACTCCCCCTTGGATGTCCACCGTACAATGACGTTGTTGCCTCATTAAAAACCTTGCTTGGAAAACCCAATGGGACAAAACCGAAGATAAGGGAAAAAGAGTGCAGCTTTCTTCTGGATCATTGATATGGTGTTGGACACGCTTATGTTGCCTCGTTAAACCCAGTGGGACAAAAACCTAGTCGAAGGGAAAAAGAGTACAACGCGCATGTCCTGTATGTAGTAGAATCGGGATGCTCCCCCTGATTGATATCTCCCCCTGATTTTCATTAACTTCTGGAATTTAGGCTTCAGAGAAAGCTTTGGTAAAAAGGTTCGCCAGATTATCTTGTGAATGAATTTGTTTAACTCCAATCTCTTGGTTTTTTTTCTAAAACTATGTCACCCTTGATGAACCCTTCTTTGATTTGAGCAATACAAGCAACATTGTCTTCATACATGATCGTTTATCACACTATTCGACCTGTTTTTCACTTTTCAAATGATTGAACTCTTTATCTTAATGTTACCTGAACAAAACAATTATGAAATGGAGACAAAGCCAGAGAGAATTGGTAAGACCAACAATAAGAAGCTAACAGCCTCAGAAAAGAGACAGAGAAAGAAAGAGAGAGAGTAGTGGCGAGGCGAGCACACGGTTTCTCTTGGGTCAATGATCGGGCCAATTATTTATTTTTATTCTTGGTGTAGTGATATTTATTTATTTATTTTATTTTATTCTTGGTGTGAGAAAAGGCAATTACTTGATATTTCCCTCAGATCAATCAATAATATATTTTATTTTCATTTGAATACACCGTCTGTCTGTCACGGCTAATTAATATTCCCAATATGAAGTAAGCATTGACTCAAAATTCATTAATTAGTCACCTCATCTGCAAATGCTTCGCCCTAAGAGCAATATAACTGTGCACAAATCACAGCCCAACCCAGTTCTGTTAGGGAAATTTGCAGTGATCACGGTGGGTTCCCCAACCTTCTTTGCCTTCCTTTTTTTCTCTGTGTGTGTTTCCTAAGAGAAAGTGTGAGCCAAAACACACTGCATGCCAAAGTCAACAAAATGTCCTATCCATGGACTCACTGCAACCTTCTCTGCCTTCCCTTTTTTTCTCTCTGTGTTTTTTTAAGATACTACAGTGCAAATATGATCAAGTTTTCTACTTGACAAATTAAAATCTGTACAGGTACTTCCTATCTCTTAGCTCTAGCCTTCAAATATAAATATGAATTTAAATCTGTACAAGTATACTAACTTCATATCTCTGTTTTACCAAAACCACAAGAAAAAAAAGGTAACAACAGCTTTGGTGGTCCAAAATGGATTAAAATCTGTAAAAAAATCCTTCTTATCTTTTAGCTGGAAAGGGAAGAATAAATTAAACTAGAGTTGTTGTCAAATTATTAAATAAAGATCTCTGTTTTACACAAAAGAGTCGGGTCAAAGAAAAAGAAGGGTGAAGGAAATTACCAGCTGACAAGGAACAACACCCTCCCTAGCTGACAAAACAAGAATATCTGAACAAGAAACAGCTCCAGGGCACTCCCTCTCCAGTGCTTCTTTTTAATTTCTTCAATGTACCAAAAGTTTCTCATCCCAAAGCTCATGGTCTCAAAAATAGCCAAAAAGAAGAGAATTAAAACAGAGGAATAAGTACTGATCTATAGGATAAAACACAATTCGGTTCATATAGGTTTCAAAGACAAACAAAACTTAAAAACTGAAGGGTTTTTAGGTCTAATCGTGCCTAACTGTGACCCGATTCGCATTTTGGTCCCTCAATTTCCAAAATCTTTCTCGTGGTCCTTCAACTTCACTTTCGTTAGGACAAATAGTGCTGCCGTCAATGTTGTTATATTTTATGTTAAATGCATAGGCAAAATGATATTGTTGTATTATTCTTATTTTAAACCATTTGAATAATATAAAAATATCATTTTGCCCCTACATTTAATAGAAAAGGTTAATAAAAATACCATTTTACGACTTAGACATTGAGAATAAATAGCTTATTGAGAATGCTATAGTTCATAAGTTGTGTCAATAAAAACCAAGTCATTATAACAAAGTTAGGTCTAACGAGCTTGTAGATCTTGAGGTGAAAATTTCATGTGAACCTAGCTAATAAGCTGAAATTGATACTTAGGTGACGAGGGGTAAATTCAACTAAACAAACAAGACACCACAACTCAACAATCAAGAGAACACACAGAGTATGCCACAAAGTACCTGCAGTCCTAGAAGATTACTAGTGACAACCTAGGCACTCAGAAGGACCCATCAATCTAGGCATCCCCTGTGCTAGCAACAACTATGGTGAAAGTGTGTGAAGTCATCAATATCAAGTAAACAGCAAACAGCAGATATAGATGACTAGTCAACCACCAAGAACAGAAACCCAGATAAATTTACAGATATGCAAAACAGGTTTTGTTTACCCAGAAACCCACCATTGGGAAAAACTGGAAGTCATCAACCGACTAGGCAATCCACTAAGTAGAAAAAGATTCTTACAAAGGAATACAAGCAAGCTCAACCAAAACCTAGATCTATTTAGGAAGATGAGCTTTACCTCCTTTGTGCAATCTTCTTCTCCAACTTAGCAAAGCTCGAAGCTCAGTTCTTCATGGCAATGGCAGCTCCTTCTCCAGCTCGATCATCCCATGGCACTAGCTTGCAAGCTCCAACTCAAACCGAAACCAAACTTTGGATTCAAGGGAGAAAAGACCAATTTCTTCAAGAAACCATACTCTTGAAGAAATCAGTCACGAATCCGATCTAGATCTATATGAGAGAATGATTTAAATAGCTAGATGCAGATTCATATTTCAAAAGCAGTTTTTCAAAAAGAAATCAATTAGAAAAACTCATAGAAGAAATATATGGTTTGCTCTTGAGGAAGAAGAAGAGAAAGATTGCAAGTCAATCTTTCCAAAACTACCACGCAAAAGAGACGACTTCCAAATGAGGGATTTCCTTGCTTTTACAGACAAGAGATTCCCTTAGGTCAGACTGACACATGGCAGCAGAGAGAGAAAATAGAATAGGACAAAACAGATAGTTAACCAGCTGGAAATCGCACTGAGTAAAGATGACTAGTCATCTTTTATAAAAACAGTTTTAATGCATGATATGCAATGCATGATTTACCTTTGTCAAATTGCTTGAACCTCCATAGGATAGATGAGATTTAAGAACACTTAGAGATGCTAATCTTAATCTATCCTTGAGCTTGATAAATACATATAAAAGTCCTATTACAAAAATGTCAAGGGAAGCCAAAAGAAATAATCAAAACATCATACATTTACAATCTCCCCCTTTTTGGCTTTCCTTGACAACACACTCTCTCAAGAACACTCAACCCAAAACTAAAACTAAGAGGATGGTTTAAAAGAAGTACCTGCAAAAACAGAACCAACCTTCCAGCATAGAACAAGCATATTATATCTCAGAATTTCAAATTTTAAACAAGATGCAATATGTGCAATAAGAGGGTTGAGATTGTTCTCCCCCTTGGTGAAAAGGAAAGAGCAAAAAGGCAAGAAAATACAACAGCAAATAGAGGAAAAGACAGAGGGCAGAATATCAGAATTGAACACAAAGCATAGATTGATTACAAATCATAGTACAGCTGTTCAAAAACAAGACAACAACAACACCTCCTAACAAGTTGCATAGACTAACCAATAGAAACTAGGAAGAAACCACAATGCACGTACAAAAACATTGACAGCAAATCTGCCCACAATAGATATGAATCCCACAATGTGATAACAAAAGAAACCATCCAAATAGTCCAAAAGGACTCCCCCTATCTAGGACACAGCCAAATCAAAGCTCTAGAGAGTCAGCAGACTCATCGGATGCAGCAGAAGTGTCAGAGGCATCAGAGGCAGGATCCAGTTGAGCAGCAGCAGCAGCAGCAGCAGTGGTAGATGGAATGAGGCTCAGAAGGTGCTGGATGTGCTTCTCCTTGGCAGCAAGCTCAGCTCGGAGAGAGGCATTTGCGGAAGCGGATGACGAGGAGGAGAGAAAGGAGCTTGAAACTTTCTGACTAAGGGCAAGGGAGGCCTTGCCAAACAGAGCAATGGGAGGAGTCCACTGATCCGAGTCAAGAAAAGGCACCTTATGACGCTCACATAGACGCTGAATAAGACAAGGAAAGACAAGAGTTCCCTTGTGTTTCTTTCCATGACTGATAGTCTTGCCAAGAATAGCATGATAAATAATATCCCCAAGGGGAATTTTATCATGATTCACCAAGGATATCATAAGTTGACAAGCAGCCAAAGTGGGATTCGAATTGTTCCCAGTAGGGAGAACATTATGCCTAACAAAATCCCAAAGAAACTTGTAGAAAGGAGACAAATATGACTTAATAGGAAGACCCTTAGAAGTCAGAGGCATAGACTCATTAGGATAAGCCATGGCTTTAAACAAGTCAATTGAATATTCAGCAGAGATAGCAGCAAATTTCTCAGTACTAAAACCAGGGAAAGAACGAAAACCTAACAACCGATTGATGACAGACGGCTTCAGAATTATAGGCACAGACGTAACAATAATTTGAAAATTGGACCCTATCGGTTCAGCCGGGAAATTAGAGTAAAATTCCCTAACAACAGATGAGTTAAACTTACCAGAGAGAGCATTGAGTGAGTGAAGACGATAATGCTCAAAAATCTGAGTAGCAGATTCTTGAGCAACCACAGAGAGAGCCTCAAACTGGTACGATCTCTCAGGCACGAAATTTCTCTTAGAGACAACATCTTCAAAGAAGGAGGCAGCCTCAGAGGACACAAATGGAGATGAGACCTCAACAGGAGCAGAGGAAGAAGATAGAGGCCTAGGAACCCTAGGAACAGAGGATGACGACCTGGAGCGACGCTTGGAGGAAGAGGGAGAAGTCGAAGAAGACATGTCTCGTGGAAAGGGAAGGACGGGAAAAAAAAATAAAGCAGAGAAAAAAAAAGAAAAACGAAAACGATAGAGAAGTAAAGGAAGCGGAAGGAAAAGACCAAAAACAAGGACAACAAGGACCAAAAAACAACGAGAAGAAGGCGACAGAAGGAGAAGGAAATCGAAGAATCGAAGAAGAAGACACGAGGACTGAACAAGGGTTTCGTTCTGGACTTAGCGGCTGAAGAGACAAAGCGAAGAAAAGAGGGAAAAACAAAGACCTAAACAGGAAAAGACAAAAACAGACCAAAAAAGGAAGAGAAAAAAAAAATAAAAAATAAAAACCGCTCAAACCATAAAAAGGAACCGCTAAAAACCGAAAGAGATGTACCGGGTAAAATAAAAAAATAAAAAATGGTGGACTGGTGAGGACTTAGTCAACGAAAGTATTATCAGGAAAAGTGGCCAACCCAACACAATAGATGACTAGTCAACTAAAACCAAAGCATGACATGCACCAGTTTTAGAATTAACCCTGTGAAAGACATGTTTTGGGTCGAAAAAAAAACACAAGTAAGAACCAACAAATAACCCAAGTGATCAAAGATGCATTAGCAATTACCCTAGACCAAGTCTTCAAGCACAAAAAAAATAAAAGGAACTTAAAAGCATATGCAAAGACATAAGCAAACATCGCTGAGAGGGAGAGTATAAAATGCAGCTAATGCTCAGAGATAGGGCACATTTGGGAATAGGAGGTTCAGAGCAAAAAAGGGACACACAAGATGATGTCAAATCTCTCTTGGAGAGACAAGTATGCAATGAAAAGATAAGACAAGATCAGAGTAGGCTCAAACAGCAAGTAACATCACTCTCTAAAGACAAAATATTTGAAGATTTATTTTGATTCACTTGCACATCCCAGACATAAGTGCTTGAATGGCCCAATTTTACGGCTCTTTGCTCTAGATGCTTCAAACATAACACCTTATACCTTCCTAGAGCCGTGACTACATTGGTCACACTTCCCTTTGTTTTTTTTTGAAATTTATTTTTATGTGAAATATCTGAATAGAGTGACTAAGAGAGTGAGACAAGCTAAGAGACAATAACAATGATAGTCCAAAAGATAATCATAGACACTTGGCTCACCAAGAGGATAAGAGAGCACAAAGTAGGTCTCAACTAAAAGCTCTAAACAAGAAAAGGGGTTGTGCTCAAATCTGGAAAGCACAAGAAGCAGTCAAACTTCACACTAACAGGGAGGTGAGATATGAAACCATGACATATTCAATAAAACACATGTTGTTTGGTAAACTAAAATGTGCTGAAGACAAGGAACTAGACATGCTAATCAATCAATTGAGCAAAGGCCAATGGACTGTCTGAGTGTGACATGTTTCTGAAAGTCCAAGGCCTTGGTGAGTATATCTGCAAGTTGTTTTTCAGAAGGAACAAACTCTAAGGTTAAAATTTTGTCTTCCACAAGCTCTCTAATAAAATGATGCCTTATGTCTATATGCTTTGTTCTAGAATGTTGAACAAGATTTTTAGAGATATCTATGGCACTCATGTTGTCACAATAGATTAGAAAGCAAGATTGAGCAAGACCATAGTCATCCAACATTTGTCTCATCCAAAGAAGTTGAGTGCAGCAACTCCCAGCTGCAACATACTCTGCTTCAGCAGTGGATAGAGAGACAGAGTTTTGTTTCTTGCTATGCCAAGCAACAAGGTTGTTGCCTACATAAAAGACCCCCCCGGAAGTACTTTTCCTATCATCACTACAACCTGCCCAATCGGCATCACTATACCCAACAAGATTGACACAAGTGTCATAGGTATACCACAACCCAAACTCAACAGTCCCACTCACATATTTGATGATTCTCTTAACAGCAAACAAGTGAGACTCTTTTGGATCACTTTGAAATCTAGCACACACACCAACACTAAAAGAAATGTCTGGTCTACTAGCAGTCAAGTATAGAAGACTTCCTATCATGCTTCTATAGAGAGTTTGATCCACATTTTTACCAAGCAAGTCCCTATGAATTTTAGCACTAGTGCTCATTGGAGTTCTTGCAGATTTTGCACCTTCCAGACCAAATTTCTTCACAAGATTTTTTGCATATTTAGATTGAGAAATAAAGATCCCATCATGGCTTTGTTTGATTTGAAGACCTAAGAAGTAGTTAAGCTCACCCACAAGACTCATTTCAAATTCACTAGTCATGACATGAATAAACTCTTGAACATGTAAATCAGAGGTAGAACCAACCACAATATCATCAACATACACTTGAGCAATCAAGACATCCTTTTTAAACCTTTTGACAAACAGAGTTTTGTCAACCGACCCCCTAACATATCCATTTCCTAGAAGATGAGAGGATAACCTCTCATACCATGCTCTAGGAGCTTGTTTCAAACCATAGAGAGCCTTTTTTAAACGAAACACATCATTTGGATGATGTGGATCTTCAAAACCCTTTGGTTGCTCAACATAGACCTCGTCATTCAAAATACCATTCAAAAAAGCAGTTTTGACATCCATTTGAAAAAGTTTGAATTTCAAGTGACAAGCAATGGCAAGAAGTAATCGAACAGATTCTAATCTTGCAACAGGGGCAAAAGTTTCATCAAAATCAATGCCTTCCATTTGAGTGTATCCTTGAGCAACCAATCTAGCCTTGTTTCTTACGACATTACCTAGTTCATCAGTTTTATTTTTGAAAATCCACTTAGTGCCTATGACATTTGTGTTAACCGGTCTAGGAACAAGGTACCAAACATCATTTCTCACAAATTGATTTAATTCTTCCTGCATTGCAAGAAACCATTCACCATGATGCAAAGCCTCTTTCACATTTCTAGGCTCTTCCTTTGAGACATAACACACATGGCTAATCTCTTGAGCTAGTTGTTTCCTAGTTCTCACTCCCTGATTAAGAGGGCCAATAATGACACTCTCAGTTTGAGTGCGAGGACTATGATCAGAATGAGAAATATCAGTCTGGACAGATGGGATGGAACTAGAAGTTGGAGGGGTTGACAGGGCAATGGGGACAGAACTTCCAAAAGTGGACAGGTCAACCACAAGATCCAAACCTGGAGGGTCATGCTCAAGAGGAGGAGGAAGAATACCATCCTCATCTAAAGCCATCTCTGTAGAGGCAGCAAAATCATCAATATTGACATTTATGGATTCAATAATGGTTCTTGTTTTACAATTGTACACTCTATAGGCTCGGCTGGAAGTGGAATACCCCAGAAATATTCCCTTATCACACTTAGAATCAAACTTAGCAAGATGCTCCCTATCTCTCAAAATGTAACATGTGCTACCAAAGACTCTAAAGTAAGACACATTAGGCTTCTTTCCTTTCCAAATCTCATAGGGAGTTTGTTTGGTACCAGACCTCAAAAACACCCTGTTGGAGATGTAACAAGCTGTATTGACAGCTTCAGCCCAAAAATGTTTAGCAAGATTTTTGCTATTTAGCATCACCCTAGCCATCTCAACAAGAACCCTATTCTTTCTCTCCACAACACCATTTTGCTGAGGTGTAATAGGGGCAGAGAACTCATGTTTAATTCCCATATCTTCACAAAATTTAAGAAACTGAGAATTCTCAAATTCAGTTCCATGATCTGTTCTAATTCTAACCAGTGGCAGATGACTAGTCAATTTCTCTTTCTGCAAAAGATGACAAACAGACTTAAACCTTTGAAAGGTTTCAGATTTTTCACGTAAGAATGAGACCCAAGTGAACCTAGAGAAATCATCAACCATGACCAGAATATATTTCTTCCCACCAAGGGACAAGGTTTGGATAGGACCAACAAGGTCCATATGGACAAGTTCAAGACTTACATGTGTTTGAATGTGTTTGACCTTTTTGTGTGACACTCTAACTTGCTTACCCATTTGACATCCTTCACAAACATGCTGATCAGATTTGTCAAGCTTTGGTAGACCACTCACTAACTCTCTCTTGGACAATTTATGCAAGTCTCTAAAGTTCACATGACCAAGTCTTTGATGCCACAAGACACTTGTTTCATTCACAACCTTGTTGCAAACTACTTCTTTAGCATCATTGACTCCATCAATGCAATAACAATTGTCTCTAGACCTTGACACACTTACAATCTCATTTCCACCTTTTCCAATGATTTTGCAGCCATGCTTGGAGTATCTAACTTCTACTATTCCATCATCACACAGCTGACTTACACTAATGAGATTGGATGTGAGACCCTCGACAAATCTAACATTCTTAAGCTCAGGTAAACCAGGGATACAAACAGTACCTTTCCCCACAACTTGAGACTTGTGGCCCCCACCAAAAGTCACAGTGCCTCCATCAAAAGGACTGAGAGAAGAGAAAACACTCCTATCACCAGACATGTGTTTGGAACAGCCACTATCAAAGTACCAAGAATTGATGTTTGAAGCAGCAAAAGCATTTAGCACAACAAGACATTTGGAATGACTTTTTGTTATCCAAGTATACCTAGGAACAATAGGTGAACTTATTTTAAGGGAGACAAGTTTGGCAATCTTAGTAACTTCATTTAGCAAATGATCAACCTGATCTTGCAAAGATCTGGGATTCCTTTTAGATTTTGAAGACAATTTTCTGGTTTTATCCTTTTTGTACATATGACAGACTGGTCTAATATGACCAGTCAACCCGCACCTGTGACAAGTTGGAACAAACTTAGGTTTTTTGACTACCTGCTGAACCTCAAGAGGTGCAATGGCTGGAGTTATTGACTTGACAAACTTAGTGGTAGAGCTGGAAGACTTAGAATCAAAATGATTAAATCCAAGACCACCTTTGTCCCCATGAAGTTTTCCCATATTCAACATTTTGTCAATTTTTGTGGCACCAATGGTCATAGATATAATCTTACTTTTTGCTTCATTCAATTCACCTAGGAGCTGTTTGTTTGAGTTCAGGAACCCAATGTTACTCTCCTTGAGCACATTAACTTGATTTTCAAGATTACTCCTAATTGACACAAGTGCAACAAATTCTTTTTCTAGAGACTCAAATTTGTCACTCAATTCCTTTTTAGTTTCTTTTAAGATGAGAAGGTCATGTTGAAGTTCATGGTTATTGGCCTCAAGTTTAAGGCACTCTTCTTTCAAGGAAAAAGTCTCTTTGAACAAGCAATCATATTTTCTTCCTAATGATTCGTATGACAGGTCATCAGACTCAAAATCAGAATCATCAGACACAGGGTGCACAGAAGCAACAAAAGCAACTTTTTGGTCTTCATTATCAGAGGAAGATGAATCCTCTTGAGACACCTCACTTTCACTCTCACTCCAACTTACTTTCATGGCCTTGTCCTTTCCTGTGGAGTATTTTTTCTGATTGTTTGCACAATCAGCAGCATAGTGACCAATGCCTCCACATGTGAAGCACTTGACAGATTTTCTAAAGTCTTTAGTGAAAGGTTTGACATCCTTGTTCCTCTCATTTGACCGATCAGTTGATGGTCTAAACTGTCTCTCACTACCAGAGCTACCCTCTCTAGCAAACTTACCCTTATCCTTAAGAATTCTCCTAAACTTTTTGACAAACAAGGCCATTTCATCCTCAAAATCTGAAGATTTTTCACTACCTTTTAGAGAGGAAGCATGCACTCCTTGAAGTGCAACACTTTTTGATTTTTTAGTGTCATTTTCTTCCATATTCAACTCCATCTCATAGGTTTTTAATTTTCCTACAAGCTTGCCAAGCTTAATTTCATTTAAGTTTTGAACCTCCATGATTGCGGTTTTCTTTGCTCTAAATCTAGATGGTAGAACACGAAGAATTTTCTGAACAACAAGAAGCTCTTGAATAGGTTGACCAAGACTCATGGCTTCATTTGTTATCATTTCCACTCTCCCATAGAACTCAGAAATAGACTCAGTTTCAGACATCCTAAGTTCTTCAAATTGTGCAAGCACCATCTGAAGTTTTAAGGTTCTAACTTGGTCATCCCCTTCATGAACCACCCTTAGTTTATCCCAAGCCTTTTTAGCATTTGGGATGTGTTGTATATGTGCAAACTGTGTGCTAGACAAAGCAGTAACTAAGGCATTTCTGGCCTTCTTGTTTGCATATGCAGCAAACACCTCTGCTTCAGTCCATTCAGACCTAGGCTTGGGCACAACTTCACCCTCAACAGTCTTGACTGGAGCAATCCACTCTTTTGTGAGATACACACTTGCATACTCATCAAGAGCATCAAGAAATATCTCGAATTTCTCTCTCCATGCAGCATAGTTATTTCCGTCAAAATAAGGTGGTGAGTTGCAAGATCCAGCAACTCGATCCCTTTCCATAGTGAGTACACCTAAACACCAAAACAAATCCTAGGATCTCTCTATTTGTGTTAAGAGCTGATGCTCTGATACCAATTGAAATTGATACTTAGGTGACGAGGGGTAAATTCAACTAAACAAACAAGACACCACAACTCAACAATCAAGAGAACACACAGAGTATGCCACAAAGTACCTGCAGTCCTAGAAGATTACTAGTGACAACCTAGGCACTCAGAAGGACCCATCAATCTAGGCATCCCCTGTGCTAGCAACAACTATGGTGAAAGTGTGTGAAGTCATCAATATCAAGTAAACAGCAAACAGCAGATATAGATGACTAGTCAACCACCAAGAACAGAAACCCAGATAAATTTACAGATATGCAAAACAGGTTTTGTTTACCCAGAAACCCACCATTGGGAAAAACTGGAAGTCATCAACCGACTAGGCAATCCACTAAGTAGAAAAAGATTCTTACAAAGGAATACAAGCAAGCTCAACCAAAACCTAGATCTATTTAGGAAGATGAGCTTTACCTCCTTTGTGCAATCTTCTTCTCCAACTTAGCAAAGCTCGAAGCTCAGTTCTTCATGGCAATGGCAGCTCCTTCTCCAGCTCGATCATCCCATGGCACTAGCTTGCAAGCTCCAACTCAAACCGAAACCAAACTTTGGATTCAAGGGAGAAAAGACCAATTTCTTCAAGAAACCATACTCTTGAAGAAATCAGTCACGAATCCGATCTAGATCTATATGAGAGAATGATTTAAATAGCTAGATGCAGATTCATATTTCAAAAGCAGTTTTTCAAAAAGAAATCAATTAGAAAAACTCATAGAAGAAATATATGGTTTGCTCTTGAGGAAGAAGAAGAGAAAGATTGCAAGTCAATCTTTCCAAAACTACCACGCAAAAGAGACGACTTCCAAATGAGGGATTTCCTTGCTTTTACAGACAAGAGATTCTCTTAGGTCAGACTGACACATGGCAGCAGAGAGAGAAAATAGAATAGGACAAAACAGATAGTTAACCAGCTGGAAATCGCACTGAGTAAAGATGACTAGTCATCTTTTATAAAAACAGTTTTAATGCATGATATGCAATGCATGATTTACCTTTGTCAAATTGCTTGAACCTCCATAGGATAGATGAGATTTAAGAACACTTAGAGATGCTAATCTTAATCTATCCTTGAGCTTGATAAATACATATAAAAGTCCTATTACAAAAATGTCAAGGGAAGCCAAAAGAAATAATCAAAACATCATACATTAACATAAGCACGCAACTATTTTTCATCCGCTCGAGTTGATAAAAAATCATGCAACAAGCTTTGCTTAGAGGAGGTGTTGTTCCCTCTGTTTGTTTGTATTTGCTTCCTACTTGTTTTCCTACTTGTATTTTCATCCCCTCGAGTTGATAAAAAATCATGCAAAAATCATGAAACTAATTGATTATATTGACGTAGCATTACATTTATGGTATTTTTTTTAAATTTTTTTTACATGTCTTTTCTGCCACCAATTGCTGTAAGCTAATTGCTTGTAAAAGTACAATAATATTTTTGAAGGACAAGTACTAATTTCTTTTCCAGTGTAGTATCGTCACTCCTATCATAGTAACTAATACATATCCTATTTTTTTCCCCATAAATACAGATCATTTTGATCAAAACATCAAGCTTTTTTTTTTGGTTCTGTTGAATGAAAGAACATTTTAATTGATCAAAATAAAAGGAAAGCTCAATGATCATTTACCTATTGGAAAATTTTGACCTAATTATATGATTCAGATCCGAAGTTAAACCGTTAAACCGTAAATTAAAATCGCATATTTATATTTGTGACTCTTTTTTTGCAGATTTTTATATTTTAATAGAATCGAAATTCGACATATGAAGAGACAGCTCCAAATTTGTTTTCTATGAATTCTTGTAAGTTATTATTAATAAAGAAGGTTATTAATGGATACTCTTATTTTTTAGAAGGATATTCTTTTCTTTTCATTGGAATTATTTCGATAGAGATGAGGAAAAGTTAGTTATTATTTAAAAAAAAATAGGGGAGACTAACATAGGGCATTATGACTTTTGTGGAAAAATATTCCAGATAGTCTGGTAAAATATAGGCACTTACAGAGAAATGAATGTTGTAGCTGATTGTATGGTTAACTGGAGATTTAACTTGGATTTGGGGGTTTGTCATTTGGATGAGGCCCCCTGCTTGGGTTAGCTCTTTCTTGGAGGATGATTTATTAGGAGTTGTTAGGTCTCACGTGATCTGTACTAGTTAGTTTTTGTTTCTTTTTGCAGTTTGTCCCCCCTATCTCATCAAAAAGAAAAAAAGAAAAAAAAGAGGGCTACCCTTTTTTAAAATTAAAATATATTACATGTATTTTAAACTTATTCACCCCATAAAAGATTAGTAGCTCACCCAATGTAGCCGAATAACCCGTTGTCCACTCAACTCTATAGGTCTACAATCACCTTATTTTTAATTTGTTTGCTCAATTAAGAAATATAATCTCTTAATAAACACTTATGATTTTAACTCTCTACTATTTTATCATAATGTATGCTTTTATTTCTAGAAAAATATTTTAAGAAAATAACTTTAGCTAGCCCACCCATTGAAAAATTCTTGGTTATGCCCTTGAATATAGCACTTGTCTTGCTCATATGCAAATGAGACTTTTTGCACCCACACCCCGTCATTTTTGGTTATGCGCAATTATAGCATGTTTTCATTGTTAAGGACATCATAGTAATATTACACAATATGATATGCCTTGTTTTTGTTTTCAATTTCTTTTGGTGATGTATGTAAATAGTAAGGATGATATGTCCGTAACTAGGGGTCATCATTTGGCTCGCAGCCCGTGGGCCGAAGTGGGTATCCTGGCCCGATAGTTAGGCGTTAGGCCCATTTAGTCTGGCCCGTTCTAAGGTTCGGTAGGATTTGGTTTAAAGTTTTGAAATTTTCAGCCCGTTCTCAGCCTGGCTCGACAAGGCCCATCCATGGTCTGACCCGGTCTGAGTAGGCCCGCTCATTACTCCATTTACTTAAGTTTACATGTAAATAAGAAAGTACCCCCCATTTGGATTCAATTAAAAATAGTAGAAAATCAAATCCCCAACAAATCAAAATATGAAAATCTAGTTTAAGATACAGTTTATACCAATATTGATACCTCAATAAGTCAATGTATATTTTATCCTAAAATCTCATAAAATTGTGTTTGATTATTTAAGATAAACATTGCTAAAATATGAATATGGGTTTGAATATATTAGGTTAGGTTTTATTCTTCTCCATAAGGAGGTATATATAAGAGTTTACATGAGTGCTTTACAAGGAATTAGATACAGTAAAGGATTAGGAAAGTATCTCCTAATTATACAATGATTTGACAACTATATAAAATAGGAAAGTAAATCCCTTAATTAATCAAGAAAATAAATCTCCTTGATTAATTAGGAGACTCACTTTAACACTCCTCCTCAAGTTGGTGCATATACGTCACCAATGCCCAACTTGGTAATTGAGTCATGAAATACTCTGCCACAAACAGCTTGGGTTAAGATATCTGCCAGTTGATCTTCTGATTTTACGAATGTAGGCGGATGATCTTCTTCTCAATTTTTTCTTTGATAAAATGTCTATCCACCTCAACATTTTTGGTTCGATCATGTTGAACTGGATTATGGGCAATATCAATGGCTGACTTGTTATCACAATATAACTCCATTGGCTTTTCTGGCTTGAAACCCAATTCTGTCAATAGCCTTCTGATCCATAGTAATTCACAAACTCCGTGAGCCATTCCTCGATACTCTGCTTCAGCACTAGACCGAGAAACCATATTTTATTTTTCACTCCGCCAAGTGACTAGGTTACCTCCCACAAAAGTGAAGTAACCTGAAGTAGAGCGTCTATCAGTAATGGAGCTAGCCCAATCAACATCTGTATATCCAACAACTTTGAGATCTCTATTTTTTGAGAACATTAATCCTTTCGCAGGGGCTGACTTTAAGTACCTTAAGATCCGATCAACTGCATTCCTATGAGACACACTGGGTGAATGCATAAATTGACTAACCACACTCACAGCATATGCAATATCTGGTCTTGTGTGGGCTAAATATATAAACCTTCCAACAAGGCGTTGGTATTGTTCCTCATTGGTTGGTTCTTGATCCATATCTTCACACAATTTGTGATTCATCTCAATGGATGTGTCAGCAGGCTTACATCCAAGCATTCCTGTTTCAGTGAGTAGATCTAATACATACTTCCTTTGGGACAGAAATATACCAGTTGTGGACCTTGCTACTTCAATTCCGAGAAAGTACTTCATATCACCTAAATCCTTCATCTCAAATTCCTGAGACAAATACTTCAGCAGTTTCAGTTGCTCTTCTGTGTCGTTTCCAGTTACGACTATGTCAGCCACATAAGCAATCAATGCAGTAAGTCTTCTTCCATCACGCTTCAAGAACAAAGTGTGATCCGCATTACTCTGTATATATCCAAAATTCTTCATGGATTTAGTGAATCTGCCAAACCATGCTCTGGGAGATTACTTTAACCCATACAATGACTTTCTGAGCTTGCAAACTTGATTCTCTTTGTCACGAGCTAAGTTACATCCTAGTGGTAAGTCCATATATACTTCTATTCTTCCAAGTCTCGATGTAAGAATGCATTTTTTACATCAAACTGATGTAATGGCCAATCGAGATTTGCTGCTAGAAACAAAAGGACTCTGATAGTTTTAATCTTGGCTACTGGGGCAAAGCTCTCTTGGTAGTCTATCCCATATCTTTGTGTGTACCCCTTCGCCACCAATCTAGCTTTATATCTTTTAATGGATCCATCTGCTTTGAGTTTCATAGTATAAATCCATCTGCATCCCACTGTCTTCTTTCCATGAGGTAATGACACAAGTTCCCATGTGCCACTCTTCTAGAGAGCTCACATTTCTTCATTCATGGCTTCTTTCCATTTAGGGTCTTCTAGTGCTTCAGTTACACTGTTGGGGACAGATATGTCAGCCAACTGCTTCACAAAGTGTACTTGTGACTCTGATAATCTGTTGAGAGATACATAATTGTTGATGGGATATTTCCCTTTTACATTAAGATCTGCTTCATAGTGGACTGGAGGTTTGCCACGGTTCTTCCTGTTTGGAATCTAATATGTTGGCTCTGTGCCTTCTGAAATCAAATCATTATGGGATATTTCATTAATGTTATCAGTTTCAGGAAAAGTTGTTTCCTGAATGACATCCTCAGCAGGTGATTGGAGTGGTACTGGAGTTGAAGAATTCTCCGGAGCGGGCAAAAACTCCTCAATTTTCTCCTCCTGAGTTTGGCAGCGAGGAGACGACCGGTCGCGGTCCTTTGGCGACCAGTTGTTTTGAAGCAGATCAGGCGTATGCAGATTTCTGGGGAGCGATCGGTCGCTTCCAAGCTACGGCCGGTTGTTTTCGGGCAGATTCATTTGCGACCGGTCGTCTTCAATCTGCGACCGGTCGTTTTCAAGCAGCGTCGTTGGCGACCGGTCGCTTTCAGGCAGAGTCTCTTGCGACCGGTCGTTTTCAGGTAGAGACGAATATGAAGGAAAAATTTCTGAAATTTGAGAAGTGTTGGCATCGCAATGCTACTCCTGTGTGGCTGAAAAAATATATATCTTGTTCCCGGAACACAACATCCATAGAAGTATAGAATTTTTTACTAGGAGGATGGTAACACCGGTACCCTTTCTGATGAGGGGCATAACCAATGAAAACACACTTTTTGGCACTGGGATCCAATTTGCTACGTTGGTGATCATGTAACTGGACAAAGGCCACAAAACCAAAAATCCGGGGTTCCAGGTTTTTGGTAAGAGGTATTTGGAGATGGTGGTGGGGTGTTTGAAGGGGGGGTTTGGAAATTCAGGATATTAGAGGGAATCCGATTGATGAGGTATGCTGCAGAGATGACGGCTTCACTCCAAAAGATCGTGGCATATTTGCGCCAAAGAGAGAGGCACGGACTACTTCCAATAAGTGTCTATTCTTTCTTTCAGCCACCCCATTCTGTTGGGGAGTGTAAGGACATGAGCATTGATGTATGATGCCATGATCTTGTAAGAATTGGGTAGGATCATGGTTGAGAAATTCTCCGCCATTGTCGGAACGAAGAACCTGAATTCTAGAATGAAATTGTGTCTCCGCCATTTGATATAACTGTTGAAACTTGGAGCTGATTTCCCCTTTTGTTGTGAGATGGGAAACCCAGGTCATGTGTGTGCAATCATCAATAAACGTGACAAACCATCTAGCTCCCCCTGGAGTGGTAATTTTAGTAGGGCCCCAAACATCAAAATGAACAAGAGAAAAAGGAACCAAACTTTTATGTGAACTTAAAGGAAAAGGAACACGATGGCTCTTGGCTAGTTCACAAATGTCATACTTAAAACTGAAAATATCTAAATTGGAAAATAAGGAAGGGAATAGCTTCTGTAAATATCCAAACGAAGCATGTCCAAGACTGTGATGCCATAACCATACTTCGGAAGTTTGCTTCTCAACACTCACACCCCCAATTTTGTAAGCTTGGCTGAGGCTGGCTTCACTGTCAGATGCCAAGTCCAGATAGTAGAGTTTGCCCCTCCTAGTACCACAATCAATCGTCTTGCTGCTGAGAATGTCCTGAAAAACACAATGAGTAGGCCAAAAGGTTACAGTGCAATTCAAAACCGTAGTAATTTGGGCAACAGACAAGAGATTATGATGTAAGGATGGAATAATCAACACATAATCCAAAGTGAGGGAGTCAGAGAGAGAGAGGGGGTACCATTGGCATTAGACACCACCGATTGAGAAGACGGTGTATGAGAGGGCCAGGATCAAAGGTCATGTGGTCAGTGGCTCCGGTGTCAATGACCCATGTGTGTTTCTTTGAAGAACTATGCAAAACATAACCTTGTTACCTGTGGTGGCAATTTGGGAGGCAGTGGTTTGGGTAGATGAGATGATATCCATGGTAGCGGAAGGATTTAAGAATAAGAGAAAAAAAAAATGTGTTTAGGGTGTTGTGATAAGGGTATATGAGGATTTGGGTATGAAGATCTGAATCTGAATCTGTAAATATGAAGAATTTGATTTAGGGTTTGTGTTTGAGGAAATTTGATATGAGGATTTAGGGTTTGTGTTTGAAGAACTTTGATATGAGGATTTAGAGACAACCGAGGATCGATTGCTCTGATACCATGCTAAAATATGAATATGGGTTTGAATATATTAGGTTAGGTTTTATTCTTCTCCATAAGGAGGTATATATAAGAGTTTACATGAGTGCTTTACAATGAATTAGATACAGTAAAGGATTAGGAAAGTATCTCCTAATTATACAATGATTTGACAACTATATAAAATAGGAAAGTAAATCCCTTAATTAATCAAGGAAATGAATCTCCTTGATTAATTAGGAGACTCACTTTAACAAACATTAGTATTTCGAAAATCTATTTTTCATAATTAGTCATATTTTGATAGAAAACTATTTCCAAGTATGATATGTAGTAATTGCTGTTATTATTTCTTGGATTAGAGGCGGAGGTAAGCTTTACATAGTGATATTTCGTTATTTTGTGGATTATATGTATTGTTAGCTCTTCCAATGGGATCTTCTGATGAGGTTCATAAACTACAGGTATTAAAATATGTTTGCTTACAACGATCTATGCTTTACTGGGATGCCTTGTTTCATAGGTTGTGTGGTACACGCCTCTCTATCGTGCAATGAGGTAAATATTAAAAGAAAGATTTGTTTCTAATTTCTAGATAAATATAGGATTTGTAGTTCATTTGGAGTTCATAGAGAATCTGCTTGTTAGAATAGAATAGAACTTTCGGCACTTTAGAAAAAAATTTGACTGAAATATCATGGATCCTAGACATACCTAAGACAACCTAGGATTTTTGGAATGACGATGTAGGAACCATTTATACAAAAGTATAAGCATCTGCATGTCTCACAAAATGATCCTTATCTTCACTGCTTGTGCTGATTGTTGAGGGGTGGTATTTCCACCTTGCAGGACAGATACTGCCTTTAAGTTTGGTTGGTTTTTCCTTTTCTACATGATATGTAATGATGAAAATTCTGTATCATTTTGAATTCTTACTGTGCAGCTGATTGATCTGATTTTTAATTAATTTCATGAGGTAGCTCCACATTGGATTTTGCATTTTTCGGCGATAGCTCCTCCATTTGTCTTTAATGGGAAATCATTGATGTAAGTTCTACCCTTTACTTCTTCTTTTTTTTTTGTTGTGTTTTCGTGATTTTGTTTGTTTCTTGAGTATAATATTCTCTAGCTAGTTGGTTGACCAATGAAAATTTAGCATGGAAATTACTACTAAGTCAAAGTAAATTTTGACAAGCCATCCGTGAAAGTAAATGACTTGCCTTAGCTACTGCATTAAACACATGTTTTAGAGATTGGAAGTGTAACACTAATAACTGAAATGGGGAAGTGCATGAGCAACAACATGTCTACTTGAGTTTCCTTGCTGGAAAATATCCATTTTGCATGAGCAGTATGATAACTAGATTGTTTGGAATTTTGGGTACCTGAATTTTGTGTATGTCTTGTACATTGATTAATACCTTATGCATAGAGAAACAAAACAATATTTATATATCGGATCGGACGATTATAATGACTAAAATCTTTTATAACCGAACTAGAAGGAAGGACAATTCATACATATGCCCATACTATCAACATAATTTTGTCATTTTAATAAAATATCTTATAATCTACAATATTGATAAATGATTAACGATTGCCAAAAAAAAAAAAAAAGGCATAAAGCATGATAAAAAAGATTGTGTTTGTTTTAACAGAACTAGCTTCTTCACAACACAATAGGCCTTTTTTTTTTTTTTTTTGGTTACATTGGAGGAAAGAAACCCCATTAGAGTTCGATCCTGGTTTAACCCCAGGAACGGCAGGTCTATGCTGGCTTATAAAGATGGATCTACGTTTCACATTGACGGAGAGCCCAAGGGACTTCATTTCTATATCTTTTTTATTTTTTTATTTTTTATGAAAACCGAATTTGTGAAATTAATCGAAGTAAGTTTATGTTTGGTTGCCTAGAAAATTTGGTCGCATTGGGTAGAAATAAATGTAAATTTAATGTGGTCATAAGAGATACTGAATTTGAGTGTCAGATAGAATAGACAGAGAAGTGTTTGACATTTAATGTGGAATTTTTCATATTGAGAATGCTTTGTTAAGGCAGTTTATATTTTCATGGTTTGCAGCCATGATATTCCAACAATATGAAATAAAAGAACTAGGCTGCAGGTCACTCTCAATTAGCAATAGGGTAGTTCCTCCATACAATCAGAACCTCTAAAGCAAGATATATTATAGCAATTTACTTCGTTGAATTTGAGCCATCAATTTCCATGCTTATTTTCTGTTCTTTTGTTTACATGACATTGTGTTTGCAGCCTAAGAATGGATGTGATTTTGACTATTGAGTTCACCTAAAGAACTTGCCAGATTCATCTTATAGGTTTTGATCATTTATATGATAGACACCGAGTTTTACAACCACATATTCCTAAACAGTAGGATTTCACAGCATTTTTCTTGAAGAATTCTTTATCATTTGTTGGAAAATTTGGCATCAAAGTAATAATTTGATCTTTCAAAATAAGACTCTGTCCCTCAATCAAGCCATTAGTCATATTAAATTTCTCTTCATTATAAGGTATTAAGTAATGACATTCAGATGGTTAAGAGCATTTATCCATACACGAGAGGTCTTAGTTTTGATTTCCACTCCCTCAATATCACTTGTACCAAAAGAAAAGCACAAAATATTGTCCTCCAATTTGGTTAGGTAAATAATAACCTAATAGCTGTATTTAATCCAAAGAGGACGCTTGAAGTTCAAATTCTCTTTGCAAACATGATGACGTACGATAACAGTCTGAGGTTTAGGTTGAGATATAAAGGGTTATGTATGCCTATTTCAGCTTAGAAATATAAAAGAAAATTTAACGGAAAGACCGAAAAGAAATAACCAAAATTTGAAGTAATTTTGGATATTTCCATAGGAAATCCAGAGATACTGAAGAGAAGAGATTAGAGGCGTAGATGAACAAGCATGAGAAACAGCTGAGAGAAAGGGAGATGCATTTGAACTGAAGATTTGCTGAATTAAACTTAAATATTGTATAACAAACATGAAAATCCACATATTTGGGATACAAGAAAAACAAAAGCTAAAGGAAGAACCAAAGATAGTAGCTCAAGACTGCATAAGTAACTCTTACCCAAAAGTTAATTTAAAGATTCCATGAAGTTGATTCTCACAAGTCAAAACTAGAAGCAAAAATTTCCTTTTGAAAGTTGAAGCTGTAACTTATAGTGAGACAATCCAAAATGGGTTCCTACAGTTTGGGGTTTCTTGGCGTTCGTCTGACAAAAACAGGACCACTTTCCTAAGAGTCAAAATGGCAAAAGTTCTCGTAAAGAACCTGCAGGATTCATCTTGAAAAATAGACACTGAGTTTTACAACCACATGTTCCTAAAAAAATAGGATTACACAGCATTGTTACGGTGGGTACTTAGCCCGGTTTTCGTTTTTATTGTCAGAAACTATTGCTATTAGCACAGCACCACCGAAAGTCGTGCAAAACATACTTATGTGTTTTTTGTCTATTTCATGGGCAGTCAGTCAGGATCTCCTGTATCTTTTGTCTTTCAACCCTCGCATTTCCTTCTAAAAGGCAAATAATTTGATTTTCTCCCATGTAAAGGAATGCTCTGCAGGTGAACTGTTTACAATTTATTTGCCACAAGATTCTTTGATATGCATTATGTTGCAGACATCAGAATGTTGCAGTGACATGTGATATGTCTTTTGGTGCTAGTTTTCCTACTTAATTCTTCTCTAAATGCAGGATTCCTTTATCCAACCAGTGACAAAAATCTTGCTTGGAGTAGCTGTTATAACCCCCTTGATAACCTTGGTTTTGAGAGATCCTCCACAGTGGTCCAAAAATTGAACATTTCTGGCTTGAATTTTCCTCCTTGGATCATTGCTCTGGTGGTAATAGTTTTTACTCGGATGAGGAAGAGAACCGGAGATTTGCTGAAAAAGTATGGTTGGTGAAAGGCGCCATTGATGCTTTCCCTTGTATGACCTTTTTGTTTCTCATATTTTGTTAAAAAGAATTTGATTCAGTATCAACTGAATTTTCATGATGAAGCAAGCGACGCTCATCTGGACGTCATCATAACTGTAATTGGTGACAAGCTGCACTGAAAGATAAATTGATTAGCAACAAACTTAAATTGGGTATGAAATACCAAACCTCGGAAACGACATTCCTAAGATCATCTTTTTGCAACTTTAAGATTCAAAACAATAGTTTGATAAATGGGTGATTATCAACCAATGCATTATATAAAATGCATCCAGACGGTAAATTAACTGGTTTATAAATAGTTACATTATTTTTCATGAGAGAGAGAGAGGAATTGTCATCCACGAAACAATAAGTGATGAATCTAATTGTAAATGTCTAGCTAGAAATGATAGTGATGGGAGATAGATGGTGGGAACTTACTAATATCAATTGTGAGAATACCGTCATTAGCCTTTCAAGTATTTATGTGCAGACATTTGAGGAGCAGGCGTTTTTGACAAAGGTCGCAAAAATTTAGCTGCTCTTTTAAGAATCACAGTTTTTATTAAACTTTTCAACAATAGCGAAAAATAAGAGGGTGCAAGGCCTAAGTGGGAAATTAAAGTGGTTACGCTCCAAATCAAAAGTCCTATGCGCCCCCATTGTTTGCTATTGTTGAAAGATTTGATAAAAACTGCAGTTGTTAAAAAGAGGGAAAAAATCTTTACAAGTTTTGTTAAAAACCATTTCGAAAGAGCATAGCTTTTGCGGCAGAGAGATTTTTGGTGAGAGCTTCCACTTGCATCAGCTGAATTGTGAGGAGAAGTAGCTTTTGTGCTGATGTTGATGGAGTGGTTCATCATCATGATTTGATTGAGTTCTTCCAAGTCTTCATCGTGCACCAAACGAAACCCACACTTCTTTATACCCGGCCAATATATTTTTTCCATTTCTCGATGGGATACCCAAACGTGAGAAAGAGTTTTGACTGACATCTTCACCTGATTCCGATTTCTGTGGTTTACATAATAAAAACAAGATACCCAAAGGTGAGGTGACACAAGATGTCGTCTTTTAATAACACAACCCTCATTCGTTAAGCCTTCTGAGGAAAAGGGCTGACATTCAATTTCAAAATTCTTAGAACGGTCATGAGGTGGATTTGGGTAATCTTCTTCAATGACAGCACATAAAGCAATCCAAATCCGCGTGGTAGATGGAGGTATCTCCACAATGAAGGAATCTCCCACACTTTGATTATTGAACCACTCTGGAATTCTACTTCCAGGTATTACAATTTGGAAACGACGCCTACGATGTACCTGTACCATGTATAGGTTAGTAACTTGTTTATTATTATTATTATAGCAAACAACCAGAGACAGAGAGACAGAGAGAGAACCTGAAGGACTCTCCAATCCAGAGCAAGCCTGAGCAATCCAAGTAATTGACTATCATTGCAGCCTTCATTCTCAACCAATCCAAAGCAATTCACACAACTCAACTCAATAGAATGTTTGCTTCTGCCAAACTTTGGCAACATTTTTAAGGAAGTGCAATCGTCTGTGTATATTCTAATAGACCAGGTGCAATTCTCATCCAATCCAAAGCGGAGATGGGACAATTGTTGAAGCCTTTGACACCCATTCACCCAAAATGACTTAAGCTTAGAAAGACATCCAATGCTTGCAGGAAGGCTAACAAAATTGTTTCTACTAAGGTTTAATTCTTCTAAAAAGGGCAAGCAGCAAATATCAACGGGAATATCCCCTTCACAAAGACCACAATCACTCAGATCCAATACCTTCAAAGACCATAAACCATCTAGCGAACCCATCACAAAAGTCTTTCTTTGGAGGCGCCACCAAAACCTTGATTTATTAGGATATGATATACGTATGGGGCAGCGCGAATGTCCAACGGGGTATGTGATGGGCATATTTTATATCATATATTTAATCCCATTCTTAGTATATTTTGGTTGATATTTTGGAAGAATTTTGATACTTTGAATTATATTTCCAATATAGGACTTTCGACTTTCTCTGGAGCAAAACATAAACAAATGGATGAATTTTGGAGTAATTCCAGTTGGAGGACGTTCGTGAGTCACTTAGCTTGATTGTATCAAAATTTCAGACTTTTCTACCAAGCGGTTATTTTCTGGCGATAAAATAAAGGAGCAATGCGCGGTGCTGGAATAGTGACGTGTTGGGCCTTTATTACGTTTTTGGAGCCCAAGATGACCTCGGATGGGTTCGTGGCCTTCTGGAGAAGTGTTCAGAACGTTTTTATCTTTAAAACGAGCTATCTTGGGCCTGATTTGGAGGAGATTTGAGCCTAAAACGTGGCTGGGCAGATTGTTGGCAGATTCTCCTAGTCCAATTTGGACTTTATTTCATAGTTTTATTTTATTTTAATCTAGTTTCCTTATGGAGATTGGGCAGCTAGGTTTTAGGAGGTATTTAAGTTATTTTTCACAACAATTTGAGGACTTCTCTTTTGGCTTTTGGACAGAGACTTTTGCTAGGGTTTTTGAAGAACTTCTACTTCCAGGTGTTTTTATTCTTATTCATTCGAATGATATTTTCTTGGATTTTAGTTATGAGTATGCGTAACTAATTCCTTTTGCTAGGGCGAGGCCATAAGCCTTAGCATGAATATGTAATTTTATTAATTTGCTTATGAATGGATGCATGTTTGCTTTGAGTTATTAATCACTGTGTTTAAAACTATCTATCTATTTTAATGACTGATCACCATTAGGATATTTAGACAAGTAATTTGATGCAATTTCTGTTGGAACATCACCCTGAAATTGAGGAGGGCTTCTTGTGATTAGTAATTGTAAGTTCACTTAAGGCGAACATCACGCTCTTAAGGGTTGCATGGTTTTTCAAAGGGTTTTCACAAAGCTTAATGAGTCTTGCATGTTTATATTTGATCTGAACATCACAGACGGATTGCATGTTAGATATACGTTTTCGCTTGAACATCACAAGGAAAATATGCATTAGGAAAACCTAACCTTCAAAGCATATATGTGGAAATTCATAAGTAACTGATAGAATTGCATAGGATTGTGACGGCGACGGCTAAACCCTAGTTTCTCTCTATATTGTTAATTTTAAAAAACGTTTTTATTCTCTGCTATTATTACCTCTCAACTTTCAGATTTCTTTTATTGTCGAGTTAATCTTTTCAAAATCATAAATTTCAGATCTTTGATAAAATCTATTTTAGTTATTAATTAAGAGTTAGTTTAATTACAAATTAGTCAAACAATCTTTGGGGACAACGACCTTGCATGAGCATCTATACTACAATATCCTTGTATTCTTGCAAGTATTTTAAGTGATTTTAACCCTGTTTGAGCAGGTACTAAAAATCCTATCAAGAAATTGGCGCCGCTGCCGGGGATTGTTTCAATTAATTTGTTTTTATCTTATTCTTAGTTAGTTCTTGTTTAGACGTTTTCTGATTTTTATTTTTTATTTTTATTTTTCGTCCAAAAAAAAAAAAAAAAGTTTTAATTTCAATTTTCTTTTTTTTTTTTTTTTTTTTTTTCAGATTGCTGAAATCTTTGCATGGTCAGCACCAGATCACAACCTGCACAGTTTGTTCCGTTTGACCCAGAGCCTGAAAGGATATTAAGAAAACAGCGTAGAGAACAGTTTATAGCATCTAATTCTTCATTACAAGACACATTTTTGCAGAAATTGTTTGTTGATTCTGTGGACAGCAAGGTTAAAATGGCATTAGCACTACCTGCAGCAGGCAGACCACTCAGAGAGTCGTTGGCTGCCCGTGCCAATGATGTTCCTAATTGCATTGTGTATCCTACACAAGAAGATGGTGATTCGTTCGAGATTAGGCACCATATGCTTGAAATTCTACCTACTTTTCGTGGGTTGCCTAATGAAGATGCGAACATACATATTGCAAAATTCATTGTGGGATGCAAAAACATTTTGATTAAGGGTTTTTCTGCTGAAGCTATTAAGCTCCGTCTTTTTCCTTTTACTTTGAAGGATAAGGCAGAAACTTGGTTATTCACTCTACCAGCTAATAGCATTACTACTTGGCAGCAGTTACACACAAAATTCTTGAACAAATATTATCCAGCATCCAAGACATTGAATTATAAGAGGGAGATTTTGACATTCACACAGAAGCATAATGAAGAGTTTCATGAAGCATGGGAAAGATACACAGAGATGTACGTTAAGTGTCCACATGCTAATATTGATGCTGATACACAGATGAATATTTTCTTTGATGGGCTCAATCCTACATCAAAAAGTCATGTGAACGCATCGGCTGGGGGTTCATTGTCAAACAAATCAGCAAGAGAGGCTTTTGAATTATTTGAGATGATGGCTACAGAATCTCAGCAATGGGCAGTAGAACATTCACAGAAGAGGGGAATCTTTGAGTTATCAGCAGGTTCGCCTAACATGTCTGCACAAATGGCACAAATGGAGAAGAAAATGGATGCAAAATTTGACACTATTTTGCAACAGATAGCAAATTCCACACAGCAACAGCCACCTGCAGCAATAGTTTGCAGCATTTGCAGCATGACAACACACGATATATTGGGATGCCCGTATAGAGAATCCTACCCAGAACTTGTTGAGCAACATGTTAATATGATGAACAGCTATCAAAGGCCTAGGAATGATGCATATGCAACTCATTACAATCCAGGATGGAGGGATCATCCTAATTTCAAATGGGGTGACAATCAGACAAATTCAAAACCATTCCAGCATGCACAAGGGCCATTTGCTCCATCCAAACCAACTTTGGATGATCAGCTTGCTAAATTGGCAGCAACAACTCAGTCATTCATAGAGGGCAGCAACCAAAGATTCCAAAATGTTGAAGCTTCAATTAAAAGTTTGGAGCAACAATTTGGACAGCTAGCTGCACAGATTTCAGAGAGAGAAAAAGGCAAATTTCCTAGTCAAACAGTGCCTAATCCAAGAGGACGTGAAGAGTGCAACGTTGTTCGGACTTTACGATGTGGAAAAAGCTATGACAATCGTGAAAATAGCAGTGAAAAGGAACAGACAACAGTGGAGGATCATGCAGAAAATTTTGCAGCAGCAGAACCTGCCAAAATTACAGAAAAACAGAATCTGGCAGATCCTGAAACTGCCCCAAAACAGGTTTTGCAGCGTGTCTATGACCCTCCACTGCCCTATCCTGAACGTCTAATTCCTAAGGCAAGAGATCAACAGCTCAAGGACTTTATGCAGACATTATCCAAGGTTCAAATCAACATTCCATTGCTGGAAGCTATCAAGAAAATCCCATCTTATGCCAAATTTTTAAAAGAAGTTTGCAGTAGCAAAAAGAAGCTTGCAGATTTGGACAAAGTCGTTTTGACAGAACAGTGCAGCGCAGTTTTGCTACACAAACTGCCACCCAAGAAAAAAGATCCAGGGAGTTTTAATATTTCTTGTACTATTGGAAATTCTAATTTTAAAAGTGCTTTAATTGACTTGGGTGCAAGTGTTAATTTGATGCCTTTTTCTGTTTTTCAGCGATTGGGACAAGGAGATTTAAAACCTACATCAATGATACTTCAACTGGCTGACCGTTCAATCACTTATCCTAGAGGCGTTATTGAAGATCTAATTATTAAGGTTGGTGATGTTTACCTACCAGCAGACTTTGTGGTTTTGGACATGGACGAAGACCTTCAAACACCTATTATTTTGGGGAGACCGTTTATGGCAACAGCTAGGACTTTAATTGATGTAGAAGCCGGGACATTGACTTTACGGGTTCAGGACCAATCTGTGGTGTTTAATTTGTTTGAGGCAGCGAAACAACCTACTGAACAGCAAGAATGTATGCGCATTGATGTGGTAGACAATATGGTTCAAGACAGCTTTCATGCAAGTTCAAATACAGATAAGTTGCTCAACAGGGGAAAAGCGAAAAAGCGTAAATTGCAGTTAAATGAGCTAGAGGAAATTTGTCAAGGTGCTTATGACAGTTCTCGCATCTACAAGGAAAGAACTAAGGCATTTCATGACAGTCAAATTTTGCGGAAGGAATTTCGGCCAGGGAAAAAGGTTTTGTTATTCAGTTCAAGGCTCAAGTTATTTCCAAGGAAATTAAAACCTCGCTGGACTGGACCCTACTTGGTGACTCAAGTTTTTCCTCATGGGGCAGTTGAAATAACTAATGAAGCTAAAGGAAACACATTCAAGGTGAATGGTCACAGATTGAAACCCTACGTGGAGACACCCTTTGACATTGCAAACGAGTCTTTGACTCTGAAGGAACCAGAGATTTGACCACCGGGCTTCTGCAATGTCTAGCTACAGACTTAAAATAAAGCGCTTATTGGGAGGCAACCCAATTTTTCTCAACTCTTTACTTCTTTTATTTTCACAAATAAACAAAAACAACAAATAAATGATGCTAACACATACTTGATTCAATGCAGGACAACCATCAGCAGCAGCAAGCAGAAAAAGCAGAAAAATCCTACACTGGAATCATGCACCCAGTAGCAAGTCTACATGAACATCATAGGCAGCTATTCCTATACTGGAATCATGCACCCAGCAGCAACTGGAATCATGCACCCAGCAGCAAGTCTACATTAACATCATATCTACACTATGCTGGCAGTTAAAGCAAGTAACATGAGTTCACTCAAAGTTGCAAGTTTGGGGGTCGTAGTGCAGATCCAACTCAGAAACATAATTTCGAGCAGTTATGCATCATTTACAACAGACAATATTGTGCAAGTCATCAATTCTGCAAAGGATAGTGTTTATACCTCTGTGGGATGGCTGGCTTCGAATTTTTGCAGAGACCAGTGCGTGGTATCGATCTGCTCCGATTTGCAAGTTTGGGGGTAGTCCTCACACAGATACACATATATGCACGGGTTAGACCTTGCTCAAACCATCAATTCTGAAATGACAATTACAATATTTGAGGAAGACTCTACCTTTAGCCTCTCAGATTTCCGCTATTTCCACCATGGATCGGTTCCTCCAGATGCAAGGATGAGTGTTTATACCTTTCCGATTCATAGATCGAACCCTTCGAGATCTCCCATGCATTTTCCCAATGGATCTAACCCTTGAGCCTCCTTTCCCCTTGGATCTCTCAGAGACCCGAGTGTCCTCCCATGGATGAAAACAAGTGGGTGTTAGTTCTCTGAAAAAAAAAAAAAAAAAAAAAAAAGAGACAAAAAAAAGGAGCTACGTGCAGACCTGGGTATTGTTGCCAATGGTGTAGATCTTCAAGCTGCTACAGCGTCCACCCATCTTTGCCACAGTCAGTATTTGGTGAACAAGTGAGAGCTTTCTTATTCGCCGAGGTCAGCGACAGAGAGAAGGGGATGTTTTGAGTTTTGACCATAAAAAAAATTGGAAAGGAAATGGATCTAACACAGAGAGAAGCTTGGGTTCTACAACCAATATTATTTTTCTTCTGCAAAGGAGATGGGAATGGACAGAAGAGAGCTATTTGGTTCTGGGCTCGAGGCTAGTGGAAGGGGATCCAGCGAGGACAAGGATCCCATGCGAGTTCCCTAATAGCTAGGTTTTTCAAATGACAAATTCCGCTGCTCCTCCAGGTTATATTGTAGCTGTTGCTATGGCTTGACAAAAGCGTGGGCGTGTACGAGTTGGTCAGCGCGCCTCCACAAACTCGCAGCTGCCAGGTCCTGCTCTCGAATCTCAGAGGTGTCTAGTTCCGCTGCTCCTCCAGGTTTTATTGTTTTTCTCTTTTGCTTTCCTAGTTTTTAATTTATTTTCTTAGGATACTTTCTTTATCTTTGTTTTTCGTTCTCCATTTTCTAGGATTTAGTCGTTTTTTTTCTTCCGTTTATTTTCCACACCTTGAGGACAAAGTGTGATTCAAGTTTGGGGGTGGGAAAGTAAATTTTTAATTTTTAATTTTTGGAGTTTTTGAGTTGTGTCTAGAATTTTCGTTTTTAAGTTAATTTCCATAGATTATTTTAAACGTTAGAACAAATGGACATGGTGAAGATTAATCCCACATTAGAGTCTTTTCTATTTATTGTTGCTTAGACACTAATTCATGAATTATGCTTTGAAATTTGCACATCACACCAACATGGTTTGTGGAGAGTGAGATTGAAATACTTATTTTTTGTCTAAGTGTGTTTTAATTTTTGTTCTATATAAAATAAAGTTAGTATGTGTTATAAAGTAATAATTGTCTCACCCAAGGCTTTGCCTAGTAACCGGGCCAGTCCTGCCTAATCAGCAGTGATTCTCGAGTCAAACGGTAGAGTTTTGGCATGGGGTAGAGTGGTTAGTTGGTTTCGTAGCCTTTTCAACTCGAGTTAATAAGTCCTTAGGGGTGTTCTACACCTAGTGCCTTAAAGCCTTGGTGGTTTGGGAGTCATTGACCTAAAGCTCGCTACATGGGTTGGATCGAAAGCTTAAGGGAACCAACATTGCACGACCACTACTGTTACTGAAAAAAAAACAAAAAAAAAAAAACAAAAAACAAAAAAAAAAAGAGAATGATTCCATAAATATGTGAAGTATGAATAAAAGGGATGAGAGGTAAGGGTTTTAGTCGAGTCTCTTTAACTATGATGGTTCACTTTACACCAAAGGAAGTTTGTGAATTCCTTTCTAATTGATTCTAAATAGCTTAGACTCTGTGGTGGGATTAGTTGGATCTATTGAAGAGATGTTCTAGTTTTTAAAATTTGCTATGGATTGCAACTTGAAAGTGGAAGTTTTGACTTGGTTAAGTGTTAGTCAGGTGTCAAGTCTGTTAAGTTTTTATTTTTGTTTGAGTCTTGTTTTGCTTGAGGACAAGCAAAAAGCTAAGTTTGGGGGTATTTTGATGGGCATATTTTATATCATATATTTAATCCCATTCTTAGTATATTTTGGTTGATATTTTGGAAGAATTTTGATACTTTGAATTATATTTCCAATATAGGACTTTCGACTTTCTCTGGAGAAAAACATAAACAAATGGATGAATTTTGGAGTAATTCCAGTTGGAGGACGTTCGTGAGTCACTTAGCTTGATTGTATCAAAATTTCAGACTTTTCTACCAAGCGGTTATTTTCTGGCGATAAAATAAAGGAGCAATGCGCGGTGCTGGAATAGTGACGTGTTGGGCCTTTATTACGTTTTTGGAGCCCAAGATGACCTCGGATGGGTTCGTGGCCTTCTGGAGAAGTGTTCAGAACGTTTTTATCTTTAAAACGAGCTATCTTGGGCCTGATTTGGAGGAGATTTGAGCCTAAAACGTGGCTGGGCAGATTGTTGGCAGATTCTCCTAGTCCAATTTGGACTTTATTTCATAGTTTTATTTTATTTTAATCTAGTTTCCTTATGGAGATTGGGCAGCTAGGTTTTAGGAGGTATTTAAGTTATTTTTCACAACAATTTGAGGACTTCTCTTTTGGCTTTTGGACAGAGACTTTTGCTAGGGTTTTTGAAGAACTTCTACTTCCAGGTGTTTTTATTCTTATTCATTCGAATGATATTTTCTTGGATTTTAGTTATGAGTATGCGTAACTAATTCCTTTTGCTAGGGCGAGGCCATAAGCCTTAGCATGAATATGTAATTTTATTAATTTGCTTATGAATGGATGCATGTTTGCTTTGAGTTATTAATCACTGTGTTTAAAACTATCTATCTATTTTAATGACTGATCACCATTAGGATATTTAGACAAGTAATTTGATGCAATTTCTGTTGGAACATCACCCTGAAATTGAGGAGGGCTTCTTGTGATTAGTAATTGTAAGTTCACTTAAGGCGAACATCACGCTCTTAAGGGTTGCATGGTTTTTCAAAGGGTTTTCACAAAGCTTAATGAGTCTTGCATGTTTATATTTGATCTGAACATCACAGACGGATTGCATGTTAGATATACGTTTTCGCTTGAACATCACAAGGAAAATATGCATTAGGAAAACCTAACCTTCAAAGCATATATGTGGAAATTCATAAGTAACTGATAGAATTGCATAGGATTGTGACGGCGACGGCTAAACCCTAGTTTCTCTCTATATTGTTAATTTTAAAAAACGTTTTTATTCTCTGCTATTATTACCTCTCAACTTTCAGATTTCTTTTATTGTCGAGTTAATCTTTTCAAAATCATAAATTTCAGATCTTTGATAAAATCTATTTTAGTTATTAATTAAGAGTTAGTTTAATTACAAATTAGTCAAACAATCTTTGGGGACAACGACCTTGCATGAGCATCTATACTACAATATCCTTGTATTCTTGCAAGTATTTTAAGTGATTTTAACCCTGTTTGCGCAGGTACTAAAAATCCTATCAGTATGACCCAAAATGACGCATGTGGAACAATAAATTGCCCACCTCCTTCGGGTTTTCTGGGTGTTTGTCACTGTATGAGCATCCATCCACATTGAGCACTTCAAGAGACTTCAAATTACAAATTTCGCTTGGAAGACCCAAGAGATTTTCACAATTGCCTACATCCAGAAAAGTAAGGCCAACAAGACGTCCAATTGATGAAGGTAATTTCTCAATGGGCGTCCCACTCAAATTAAGCATTGACAAATTTTTCATTTGTCCTGAAAATTCGGGAATCTTTTTCAGTTTTGAGCAACCTTGAACACTGAAATATATAAGAGAATCCATTTCTACCTCCCTTGGAAGACTCCTAACACTTTCGCATTCATCTAGAATTAAATCTGTAAGCCATTTGAGAAATGCAATGGACGGGTGAATCTGAACTAAATTCTCACACCCTCAAAGATTCAACACCTGGAGTTTTGGAATGCCAGTGAAATTTGGGGTTGTTGCCAAGTTTCGAGAGCAACTAAGGTCCATGTATTTCAAATTGGGCAAGTCCTGTACAATAATACATGAAAAATAGTAGAATATATAATTAGCAACCAGAAAACTTAAACTTTTACTCTCTTTTTTCAAAAAATTCATAAGATGGCATATGGTCAGTAATCTTACAACTCCTTTATCCCATAGCCCAACTAGTTTGCCGCCCCGCATCTCAAGTGAAACAAGTTTATTCGGTTGAAATTTTGATGGGAGATAATTGGAAGGATACTGATTCCATTTCATAATTCTTAAGGAATTAGGAAGAATTCTGGGGATTGAGGAAATGATCACATTATCAACTTCAAGAAATTTCAGGTTAATCGTCTTAGAGAATGCTTCACAATTCCAATCTGCCTTTTCAAGTTCTGCCATGCTTAAGGCAATGCCTTGAATTTTGTTAGTTGCCTGTAATAAAGAAAAGAAAAGGAAAATTTAATTTCAAATGTAAGTCTAATATTGAGTTAAAAAGAAATCATATTTCTTTTGTAAAAAAAACATATAAAAATTGGTACTTTCTACATAACTTCTTACCGTATTGTTTATCAATACATGAATGATGTCATTACGATGACACAATCGACTGCGTCCACCAGGCTCTTCAGGAGACTCTTGATGAACAATTTGAAATGCCATTTCTTGTATCAAATCATGCATCCCAACAATTTTCACTTTGTTTGAAATATCAATAGTCAAGAGCGATTTCTCAACCAGAGCATTTATCCCACCACAACGGTCACAACTGTCTAGTATTCCAATCCCCTTAAGGAAAAATGTAACATCAAGAAATATATTCTTGTTCATCTCATCTAGTCTATCAAAACTGATTTTGAGCAAATTGAAAATTTCTGTCTCTGGAATTTTCCGTAGCTTATCCAATTCATTTTTCCATTCATCTCTATCTCTCTTATACATAGAGCATCCCAAAATTTTAAGAGCTAATGGAAGGCCTCCTGCATAATTTACAAAGCACTTGGACAATTCCCAAAAACCTTCCTCAGGCTCAAATTTTTGAAAGGCGTTCAGACTAAAGAGCTCAAGAGCCTCATCATCACCTAATCCCTCTACCCTATATGATATCTCCATATCATGCTTTTTAACCAACCGTTCATCTCTAGTTGTAATAATGATTATACTCCCCTTACCAAACCAATCCTTTTCCTTAGCAAATTTCTCTAGTTGGCTTGATGCATTCACATCATCAAGAATGAGAAGAACCTTTTTATTACATAAGCAACTCTTAATCAAATAGGCCCCCCACTGTTCATCCCAAACTTGAGTAATTTGTTCCTTCAAAATCGGGGAAAGCAGCTGTTTTTGTAGATCAACAAGACGATTACCTTCAGAAGCCTCTCTAACATTAGCAAGAAAGCAGCTAACTTCAAAATGAATAGAAATGCTTTCATGAACAAGCCTAGCAATGGTTGTCTTGCCAATGCCTCCCATCCCCCATATCCCTACAAAGCGAACATCATCTGTAGGATCTAAAAGCAAATCCATTTGCTCACGTGTAAACTTAATTCCCACTAACTCTGTGGAATCTAACAATTTGAATGTGCGATGCACTTTCCCCCACACCCATTCAACAATCTTTTCAATGAGCTTTCTTTCACACCTACAAGGAAGAACAATGATTAAGTCAAAAGTATAAGCCATAGATATAACAAGGTCTATAGGTACATCAAAGTGAAAATTGGCTTACGAAAAACCCAAGTATATATGGAGAAGTTGCTTACTGAATCTCATTTGAATCCAACCCAGCTAAATTGGCAACTTCTGTTAAAGCAGCTCTCCAGCGCTCCACCTTTTCAATGTCTTCCCCAAACCTTTTCTCATGCTCAGCGAACGCCCCTGCAAAACTGCCGCTTTGTTTTCGCACATCGGAGGGATCCACATTATAAAACACAGGCAGAACTGTGCCGTTGGATTTCATGCATTGGAGAATCTTTGTCAGTTCATCCAAGCACCATGAAGAAGAAGCATAGTTTGGCGAGAGAACAACGATTGCAAGCCTTGATTCTTGGATTGCTTTTAAGAGCTCAGAAGAAATAGTTGTCCCTCTTTCAAGCTCTGGATCATCCATGAATGTTTTGATGCACTTGTTCTGCAATTCGTGGTATAAATGGGATAAAATGCCATTTCGAGTGTCTACACCCCTGAAACTCAAAAACACATCGTAGTTCCATTGAGGAGGAGCCGACTGATCAGCTGAAGGAAGAAAGGCAGAGGCTCTTTGGGTGCTCAACGCCATTAGAAATCTGCTGCTTCTGCTGTAAACACTACTCAATGAAACAAGAACTTCACTAATTAAATATTCAAAAATCCAAACACTCTACTGAATAAATACGAAGATGATCATAAATGGCTTGAAAAATGAAAAAGATTGAAATTGAAATTTGGTAAATGAAAAATTAATAAACCAGAGGAAAATTACTTGCGTTGAAGGCATATAATGCAGCAGAACAAGTTTCAGAGCAACTGGGTAAATTTAGATAGTCAAACATGGTGTTAATTTGGATCATCTAAGCAAACATGTCAATTTGGACCAATTTCAACATTAAAACAAAAATACGATGTCATCTCAAATAATGGGTGAACTAAAAAACTCAAATGCTTTATCTTAATGTTACCTGAACAAAGCAATTATGAAATGGAGACAAAGCCAGGGAGAATTGGTAAGACCAACAATAAGAAGCTAACAGCCTCAGAAAAGAGACAGAGAAAGAAAGAGAGAGAGTAGTGGCACTGGCGAGGCGAGCACACGGTTTCTCTTGGGTCAATGATCGGGCCAATTATTTATTTTTATTCTTGGTGTGGTGATAATTTTTTATTTATTTATTTATTTTATTTTATTCTTGGTGTGAGAAAAGGCAATTACTTGATATTTCCCTCAGATCAATCAATAATATAATTTTTTTGTTAAAGCATTTGAATAGACCGTCTGTCTGTCAATATGAAGTAAGCATTGACTCAAAATTCATTAATTAGTCACCTCATCTGCAAATGCTTCGCCCAAAGAGCAATATAAGAAAGGTGAAGGAAATTACCCGAACAACACCCTCCCTAGCTGACAAAACAAGAATATCTGAACAAGAAAAAGAAAGGTGCTTCTTTAATTTCTTCAATGTTCCATTTATAAGTGATCGGAGCAAAGTAAATCAACATATGATTAATCAACAAAAGACTATTTTCTTTTCTTCGGTAATAATCAACTACATACTTTAATTTCAGGCATTATATTGAGCTTCCAAAATTAAAGTTAATTACGTTGATTTAACCCAAAAAGAAAAAAAATCAACACACCAAGCACTACGCTAAGATTTATTGGATTTGTCAAGGGAAAAACAACAATTAAGCCAAAATAATATAAGGAGTACTAGGATTTCTCTCCAAAAAAAAAAAATTTAGGAGTTGTAGATGTATGGTCACCAGGTATTTCAAGGAGAAAAACAAGAATTTACCCAATTAATAGAACACAACTAGAGGCACAATGGCATCAAAGGTAAAATTTACAATCTTAAGGGGTGGATATTCAAAATTGAACTTCATTCCAATTGTTATCCTGCGTAGCGTAGAAACTACTTTTTAGTGTATTTAAATTGTTCTGAAATGTTGTCCCTTTACATTGTTCTAGTCTTCCCGTTCTACTTCTTTAGAGCATCTCCAAGGGAGTTAAATGTAAAATGTTAAATTTGAATTTGATGGCTTATGTGGCAATTTGACACTTTGAAAAAAATTGAACTCAACCCGAAATGCCAAATATCATATTATTTTATTATATTTTTAAAAGCAAATGGGCCCATATGATGCATAAGGTTTAGGGGTGGGCACGGTATGGGATGACACGGGATGGAGGTCATCCCGGTGTCAATCCCGAATAGGAGAATCAGGACGGTATGACACGGGATGGGGGATTTTCAAAACACGTTCAAACCATACTGGCCCCAACCAGGACCGGTATGGTTCGGTATCAAAACTGATACTGTTCACCTTAGGCTAAAATTTGAATGTTTTTTCTTCAGTTTTTGCAGCTGCCAAATAACTTCAGTTTTTGCAATAGCTGCCAAATCAATCAAATACACAATGTTTTCATCATACTAAAAAGTAAAAACCTGTTCAAACTTCAAGTTCAAGATCAAGCCTAACAAACAAAACTTCAATTTCAATCAATACCATTCCAAATTGCCAAGCTCCATATGCACATCACATGCTAGTAACTAATACATATCCTATTTTTTTGCCCATAAATACATATCATTTTGATCAAAACATCAAGCTTTTTTTTTGGTTCTGTTGAATGAAAGAACATTTTAATTGATCAAAATAAAGGGAAAGCTCAATGATCATTTACCTATTAGAAAATTTTGAACTAATTATATGATTTAGATCCGAAGTTAAACCGTAAATTGAAATCACATATTTATATTTGTGACTCTTTTTTTGCAGATTTTTATATTTAATAGAATCGAAATTCGACATATGAAGAGACAGCTCCAAATTTGTTTGCTATATATGAATTCTTGTAAGTTATTATTAATAAAGAAGGTTATTAATGGATACTCTTATTTTTTAGAAGGATATTCTTTTCTTTTCCTTGGAATTATTTCAATAGAGATGAGGAAAAGTTAGTTATTATTTAAAAAAAATTAGGGGAGACTAACATAGGGCATTATGACTTTTGTGGAAAAATATTTCAGATAGTCTGGTAAAATATAGGCACTTACAGATAAATGAATGTTATAGCTGATTGTATGGCTAACTGGAGATTTAACTTGGATTTGGGGGTTTGTCATTTGGATGAGGCCCCTGCTTGGGTTAGCTCTTTCTTGGAGGATGATTTATTAGGAGTTGTTAGGTCTCGCATGATCTGTACTAGTTAGTTTTTGTTTCTTTTTGCAGTTCGTCCCCCCTATCTCATCAAAAAAAAGAAAAAAGAAAAAAAAGAGGGCTACCCTTTTTTAAAATTAAAATATATTACATGTATTTTAAACTTATTCACCCCATAAAAGCTTAGTAGCTCACCCAATGTAGCCTAATAACCCATTGTCCACTCAACTCTATAGGTCTAATCATCTTATTTTTAATTTGTTTGCTCAATTAAGAAATATAATCTCTTAATAAACACTCATGATTTTAACTCTCTACTATTTTATCATAATGTATGCTTTTATTTCTAGAATAAGAAAATAACTTTAGCTAGCCCACCCATTGAAAAATTCTTGGTTATGCCCTTCAATATAGGACTAGTCTTGCTCATATGCAAATGAGACTTTTGCACCCACACACCCTCATTTTCGGTTATGCGCAATTATAGCATGTTTTCATTGTTAAGGACATCATAGTAATATTACACAATATGATATGCCTTGTTTTTGTTTTCAATTTCTTTTGGTGATGTATGTAAATAGTGAGGATGATATGTCCGTAACTAGGGGTCATCATTTGGCTCGCAGCCTGTGGGCCAAAGTGGGTAGCCTAGCCCGATAGTTAGGCGTTAGGCCCATTCAATCTGGCCCGTTCTAAGGTTCGGTAGGATTTGGGTTAAAGTTTTGAAATTTTCAGCCCGCTCTCAGCCTGGCTCGACAAGGCCCATCCATGGTCTAACCCGGTCTGAGTAGGCCCGCTCATTACTCCATTTACTTAGTTTACATGTAAATAAGAAAGTGCCCCCCATTTGGATTCAATTAAAAATAGTAGAAAATCAAATCCCCAACAAATCAAAATATGGAAATCTAGTTTTTTTTTTTTTTTTGGTCTGAAGAAAATCTAGTTTAGTATAAGATACAGTTTATACCAATATTGATACCTCAATAAGTCAATGTATATTTTATACTAAAATCTCATAAAATTGTGTTTGATTATTTAAGATAAACATTGCTAAAATATGAATATGGGTTTGAATATATTAGGTTAGGTTTTATTCTTCTCCATAAGGAGATATATATATAAGAGTTTACATGAGTGCTTTACAAGGAATTAGATACAGTAAAGGATTAGGAAAGTATCTCCTAATTATACAATGATTTGACAACTATATAAAATAGGAAAGTAAATCCCTTAATTAATCAAGGAAATAAATCTCCTTGATTAATTAGGAGACTCACTTTCACACTCCTCCTCAAGTTGGTGCATATACGTCACCAATGCCCAACTTGATAAGTGAGTCATGAAATACTCTGCCACAAACAACTTTGGTTAAGATATCTGCCAGTTGATCTTCTGATTTTACGAATGGTAGGCGGATGATCTTCTTCTCAATTTTTTCTTTGATAAAATGTCCATCCACCTCAACATGTTTGGTTCGATCATGTTGAACTAGATTATGGGCAATATCAATGGCTGACTTGTTATCACAATGTAACTCCATTGGCTTTTCTGGCTTCAAACCCAATTCTATCAATAGCCTTCTGATCCATAGTAATTAACAAACTCTGTGAGCCATTCCTCTATACTCTGCTTCAGCACTAGTCCAAGAAACCACATTTTGTTTTTTACTCCACCAAGTGACTAGGTTACCTCCCACAAAAGTGAAGTAACCTGAAGTAGAGCGTCTATCAGTAATGGAGCCAGCCCAATCAGCATCTGTATATCCAACAACTTCGAGATCTCTATTTTTTGAGAACATTAATCCTTTCCCAGGGGCTGACTTTAAGTACCTTAAGATCCGATCAACTGCATTCCTATGAGATACACTAGGTGAATGCATAAACTAACTAACCACACTCACAGCATATGCAATATCTGGTCTTGTGTGGGCTAAATATTATTGAGGCCCAAAAAAATCCAAGGTTGGGCCCAAATGAATTCCCGGCCCAGTACGACACTTTATTAAGGAAAGACCTGATTTGGAGCGCCAAAAGTTCGTCATACATGCTCGCACGAGCCACAGTCCACGTACCATGCCAAATAAATGATCCTTCATGCTAAAAAAAAAAAACAAGATGAGCCTATAAAATGCCCTAGCTCTATGAGCTCATGCTAATTATCCCGTCAAGCATCATATCCCTTTCCAAAGGCGATAAAATTCAAGCACGCCAATCGACATGCCATGCCAAGCGGAACATCATTGTTTTACACCTAGCCACGTACAAGCTTAAGTGGGCCCAAGCCACACAAATACCTGGGGTTTGCTGAGTGAGTTGTGGTATGGATGGTTACGAGCATTCATGAGGCCCATTGATGAGCCAAGAAGTGGAAGTTTTGGGCTGCCTGGGAGCCTCAAAACTCAAGCCCATTTCTTGAGCCCAAATATATGGGTGAGCATAAAAGAGAGAATGTTAGCCCACTACCTTAGACAAATAGCCCATTACTTTAGGAAGTTGGCCCATCCCCTTAGTAGGCTTACCTGTCACCTTAAGAAAGCCCAAGCAAACCAAGAAAATATCTACAAGCCTTCAGCACATGGCTGGAGACAAAAACAACGACAAAAACCAAAGCTATCCATAGGTGTGAGCTGCTGGGAGGCTCCAGCACGTGTCCAAAGACAAACCCAACGCAAGCCATCAAAAAAACCAAGGGATACTTGAGCAAAGCACCCTTCAGACCAGTGTACATACCCATTTCTTTTCCCCCCATCAGATCTAGCCATGGAAGAGGGGAGAAAAGAAGGAAGGAAGATGGCTGAAAATGGGAGTCCTCCACTGAGGCAATTGCAGGAAGAGCATTGAGCTCCCAAAAATCCTTGATTTCATAAGATTGGGCAGAGGGGATTTTTACCAGGAGAGGATAAGTCAAAGGTAGGGAGGAGAACCCATTAGGGTTTCTTGGGAAAGGTTAGTTCTCAGCGGCTATAACAAGGCCTCTTCTACCCAACAAAGGGGAACCACATCCAGAGAGCAAGCGTTTTCTCTCTTCTTTGAAAATCTGCAATTTTGTGCCCAATTCCTCCATTTCCTCCCATTTTCGCTCCTGTTAGACTGTTCCAAAGTTTGACAGAGCTCTCGTCGAGCTGCCGGAAACTGCTCAACACACCCATTATATCCCCATCTCTCTCTCTTCAATAAATCCTTCCAAAATACCTTCTCCCTTTCCTTAGAACCCCTGTTTCTCATAGGAACTCACAGCTCTCTCTCTCTTTAATGCTAAACTCATGATTGCTTTGCTCCCATGCCACAAGCCTCTCATGCCAAGCTAAAGAAAATCTATCTGTAAGTTGTTGTCATTTTCGTTGGTGAAGGTAACCAAGGTGTTTCCTAAGGCTTCACTACCCTTTCGAAACATTCTTGGGGCTTGATCTTCGAACTCAGACACAAGGGGGTAATAATTTCACTCTTTCGCTCCTTACGGCAGCCCAGCCCATCAGTAGCTGCCGGAACGAAAAAGCCCCCACAAATATATCAACCTTCCACAAAGGTGTCGGTACTGTTCCTTATTGGTTGGTTCTTGATCCATATCTTCACACAATTTGTGATTCATCTCAATGAGTGTGTCAGCAGGCTTACATCCAAGCATTCCTGTTTCAGTGAGTAGATCTAATACATACTTCCTTTGGGATAGAAATATACCAGTTGTGGACCTTGCTACTTCAATTCCGAGAAAGTACTTCAGATAACCTAAATTCTTCATCTCAAAGTCCTGAGACAAATACTTATTCAGTTTCAGTTGCTCTTCTATGTCATTTCCAGTTACGACTATGTCATCCACATAAACAATCAATGCAGTAAGTCTTCTTCCATCACGCTTCAAGAACAAAGTGTGATCCGCATTACTCTGTATATATCCAAAATTCTTCATGGATTTAATGAATCTGCCAAACCATGCTCTGGGAGATTGATTTAACTCATACAATGACTTTCTGAGCTTGCAAACTTGATTCTCCTTGTCTCGAGCTAAGTTACATTCTGGTGGTAAGTCCATATATACTTCTTCTTCCAAGTCTCCATGTAAGAATGCATTTTTTACATCAAATTGATGTAATGGCCAATCGAGATTTGCTGCTAGAGACAAAAGGACTCTGATAGTTTTAATCTTGGCTACTGGGGCAAAGCTCTCTTAGTAGTCTATCCCATATCTTTGTGTGTACCCCTTCGCCACCAATCTAGCTTTATATCTTTCAATGGATCCATCTGCTTTGAGTTTCACAGTATAAATCCCTCTGCATCCCACTGTCTTCTTTCCATTAGGTAATGACATGAGTTCCCATGTGCCATTCTTCTGGAGAGCTCGCATTTCTTCATTCATGGCTTCTTTCCATTTGGGGTCTTCTAGTGCTTCAATTACAATGTTGGGGACAGATATGTCGGCCAACTGATTCACAAAGTGTACTCGTGACTATGATAATCTGTTGAGAGATACATAATTGTTGATGGAATTGTTGATGGAATATTTCCCTTTTGCATTAAGATCTGCTTCGTAGTAGACTAGAGGTTTGCCACGGTTCTTCTTGTTTGGAATCTGATATGCTGGCTCTGTGCCTTCTGAAATCAAATCATTTTGGGATATTTCATTAATGTTATCAGTTTCAAGAAAAGATGTTACCTGAATGACGTCCTCGGTAGGTGATTGGTATGGTACTGGAGCTGAAGAATTCTCCGGAGCGGGCAAAAACTCCTCAATTTTCTCCTCCTGAGTTTGGGCGTATGCAGATTTCTGAGGAGCGACCGGTCGCTTCCAAGCTGCGGCCGGTCATTTTCGGGCAGATTCATATGTGATCGGTCGTCTTCAATCTGCGACTGGTCGTTTTCAGGCAGCGTCGTTGGCGACAAGTTGCTTTCAACCTGGGATCGGTCACTTTCAGGCAGAGTCTCTTGCGACCGGTCGTTTTCAGGTAGAGACGAATATGAAGGAAAAAATTCTGAAATTTGAGAAGCGTTGGCATCGCGATGCTCCTCCTGTACGGCTGAAAAATATATATCTTGTTCCTGGAACACAACATCCATAGAAGTATAGAATTTTTGACTAGGAGAATGGTAACACCGGTACCCTTTCTGATGAGGGCCGTAACCAATGAAAACACACTTTTTGGCGCGGGGATCCAATTTGTTGCGTTGGTGATCATGTAAGTGGACAAAGGCCACACAGCCAAAAATCTGTGGTTCCAGGTTTTTGGTAGGAGCTATTTGGAGATGGTGGTGGAGTGTTTGAAGGGGGGTTTGGAAATTTAGGATACTAGAGGGAATCCGATTGATGAGGTATGCTGTAGAGATGACGGCTTCACCCCAAAAAGATCGTGGCATATTTGCACCAAAGAGAGAGGCATGAACTATTTCCAATAAATGTATGTTCTTTCTTTCAGCCACCCCATTCTGTTGGGGAGTGTAAGGACATGAGCGTTGATGTATGATGCCATGATCTTGTAAGAACTGGGTAAGATCATAGTTGAGAAATTCTCCGCCATTGTCGGAACGAAGAACCTGAATTCTGGTATGAAATTGTGTCTCCACCATTTGATAGAACTGTTGAAACTTGGAACTGACTTCCCCTTTTGTTGTGAGAAGGGAAACACAGGTCATGCGTGTGCAATCATCAATAAACGTGACAAACCATCTAGCTCCCCTTGGAGTGGTAATTTTAGCAGGGCCCCAAACATCAGAATGAACAAGAGAAAAAGGAACCAAACTTTTATGTGAACTTAAGGGAAAAGGAACACGATGGCTCTTAGCTAGTTCACAAATGTCACACTTAAAACTGGAAATATCTAAATTGGAAAATAAGGAAGGGAATAACTTCTGTAAATATCCAAACGAAGCATGTCCAAGACTGCGATGCCATAACCATACTTCGAAAGTTTGCTTCTCAACACTCACACCCCCAATTTTGTAAGCTTGACTGAGGCTGGCTTCACTGTCAGATGCCAAGTCCAGATAGTAGAGTTTGCCCCTCCTAGTACCACAACCAATCGTCTTGCTACTGAGAATGTCCTGAAAAACACAATGAGTAGGCTAAAAGGTTACAGTGCAATTCAAAACCATAGTAATTTGGGCAACAGACAAGAGATTATGATGTAAGGATGGAACAATCAACACAGAATCCAAAGTGAGGGAGTCAGAGAGAGAGAGGGGGTACCATTGGCATTAGACACCACCGATTGAGAAGACGGTGTATGATGGGTAATTTGACCAGGATCAAAGGTCATGTGGTCAGTGGCTCCGGTGTCAATGACCCATGTGTGTTTCTTTGAAGAACTATGCAAAACATAACCTTGGGTACCTGTGGTGGCAATTTGGGAGGCGGTGGCCGTCCCTGAGATTTTGAGGGCCCTGTGCGAAACTTAAATTGGGGCCTCACATAATCTAATAGGAAAATACTATAAAAATATTTTCATCAATTGTAGCATGTGATTCTTTAACAATGAATCTATCAGGAGCTCCTCTTTGAGATTGAGTCAATTCCTCGATTTTTCTTTTTCTAAGCCGTTTTGTATATCCAGAAACGTATTTTCTAGTAGGTGGCATGTTTAGATTACAAAGAAAAATTCCAAAACCCTATAACCTGGAAGAAAACCCCAACAAGAAATAGATAAATATTTCTACAAACTATATTCTCATATAACCAATCATCAACATGAAAATAATTTAATAAAATAAGTCATGTAATATATAGAATAGATTGAAATTTAGATACATACCTGAATTTGAATTGAGATTGAATCTGACTATTTGATTTTGAGATTATGAATTTAGGAATTAGGGTTTTCTCTCTTTGGTATTGAAATTCCTGAAATTGAAATAATAACAAAAATTGTCAAAGGATTGAAAAAAGAACCAAAGAGAGATTGATGAATAATGATGATTACTTACCAGAAAATCAAAGTTTAAGAGAAAGAAGAAGTTATAAAGTTTTTTTCGTTTTGTTTTGAATGAAGAAAGTACTTTTCTTGGAGGAGAAAACCTTTTTTAATTTTATTTTTAAGAACGATAGTTAGGGGGATATATATACTCCTCCTGTGGTGTGGTTAAGCTTCGATGTTTCCTGTTTTTAAAAGGCTTTCTGTTTTATTTTATTATTATTTTTTAAAAACTTTAATTATGTAAAGTTTGAATGCAAAAATAATATAAAAGAAGGCCAAAAGATCGACCACACGGAGAATTGAACTCTGGTACTATTGTTAAAGAGATACGCGCTCCAGCCAACTCCCCTAGACACGCTGTTATGCAAATATCCAGACGCTATACTACATATACGATGCCTACAATAATATATATAATATAAAGAATTTTTTTTTCGGGGGCCCTGTGAGGTGGCGCCACTTGCACCACCCCATGGCCGCCCCTGGATGAGACGATATCCATGGCAGCGGAAGGATTTAAGAATAAGAGAAAAAAAATATGTGTTTAGGGTGTTGTGATAAGAGTATATGAGGATTTGGGTATGAAGATCTGAATTTGAATCTGTAAATATGAGGAATTTGATTTAGGGTTTGTGTTTGAGGAAATTTGATATGAGGATTTAGGGTTTGTGTTTGAAGGAATTTGATATCAGGATTTAGGGTTTGTGTTTGAAGAACTTTGATATGAGGATTTAGAGACAACCGAAGATCGATTGCTCTGATACCATGCTAAAATATGAATATGGGTTTGAATATAATAAGTTAGGTTTTATTCTTCTTCATAATGAGGTATATATAAGAGTTTACATGAGTGCTTTACAAGGAATTAGATACAGTAAAGGATTAGGAAAGTGCCTCCTAATTATACAATGATTTGACAACTATATAAAATAGGAAAGTAAATCCCTTAATTAATCAAGTAAATAAATCTCCTTGATTAATTAGGAGACTCACTTTAACAAACATTAGTATTTCAAAAATCCATTTTTCATAATTAGTCATATTTTGTGTTTGAGTGTGGTTGAAAAATTCACATCAATTAATTACAACCCGTAAGAATGCTTTCAACAATATAATATTGTCATTGGTTTTGAGCCACAACATATTCAAATATTTGGTCCATGCGGCACTCAGCATGCAATAGGCACAAGTTAGTAGGCTCTGACCACTGTGGTTTTACACAACATTGGGAAACTCCCAGACCAATTCATTGAAATTGCTCTCTGAATGGAATGAGTACTTTGAGTTTACTTTTCTGGAAGGGGCAATGTTTGCATGGCATGGCAGAATTCATTCATATATATATATATATATATATATATAGAAAACTTAAACAAATAGCAATAGGCCAATTGATGGCCTTTGAGTCATCTTCAGCAAATTCTCACGCCATTTATGTTCTGCACATATATATGCAGACCATAAATGGCGTGGGAATTTGCTGAAGATGACTCAAAGGCCATCAACTGGCCTATTGCCATTTGTTTAAGTTTTATATATATATATATATATATGCAGACCATGGCTATATATGTGAGAGAAAAAATGCATTAAAATCTGAAAACGATTCAAAGGCCATCAATTGGCCTATTGTTATCAGTCTAAATTTAAATATGATAAAGAATTTGGCATGTTATAGTGAGTTACCTGTTGATGGATTAATTGGCTATGGAGGAGCTCACGCACAGGGTTGGCTATGGGGAAGTTGGAGTTGAGCATATGCAATTGATGAATGGGGCATAGGAATTCTCTGCAAAAGAAGAGAAAAGATGCTAAACAAGGTGAAGGGTTGCAACTTGATCAAACCCTTTTTTAATATAAAACTAAGTATATAATATGTGGTGAGAAAGTGTCGGGAAGATGGGGGGAAGATGGGCTAAAGCTTTGCTTTAGTATTTGCAAATGATTAGAGTCACTTTTTATATATTGATATATATATATATATATATGTATATTTATGTCTGCCGCGCAAATCTCACGCCCTGGGGTTCCGGGCCGAGGGGATTCGCGTTAACACGCGGTTTCCTGCTTTTGGACGAGGTGCGTTTGTGCGCGGGCGTGCCAGCACGGTCTACCGTGCGTCGGGATGTTTGAAGTGGGTGAGTGTGTTTTGGATGGTGCGCCTGTCTGGACTCGTCTTCTAATCAAACGATTGTAGCCGAGAGAGGAACTAGTCTCGGCTGTAAGGTTCACGGCCTGAACTACAAGGCCGTTGAGTGGTGGTGTTTGGTGGGTTTTGGGGCGGTGCTCCGGCGCGCTACTCAATGAGCGGCGGTCGTATGATATATGGGGTGAGTGAGCGAACAACAAGGGTGGTGCTCCGGCGCCTTGAAAACCAAGGGTCGTTTGATATATTGATGAATGGATTTTCCTTACAAACTAACACTACTCCTAGAAAAGCAAGTAAAGATATTGAAAGTGCATTACAGGAAAATATAAGTTGCTCCGTGGGAGGCTTTTGTTTGGTGTTTGAACCCTTTGAAAGTAGTCCTGAGTCTTGTATTTATAGGCAGAGCTCCTGGAGGGATAATCGAGGCTGAAAATCTGCATGGTGGAGCCTGATTATGCCAAGTGGGTAGTCTAATCGACATTTGGGATCGTGAAGTATGGTGGTGTGACTCCATGAATCCCGGTGAATCTCGGCCGCCGCCCTGATCGTGGGTTCTGCGCTTCTGGCCGTGGAGACGCATTTATTGCTCTGATAGCCAATTACCTAATCTCTCAAGCTGCAAAGAGCTTCGTGAGAATGTTGGCGTCTAATCACTCTGATCTCTATCACCAAATCCTGACTCCAATCACTTCCCACCTTCCCTCGTGCATTAAATGCTCATTGTTGGCCAGTGGGTTTGCTGCAATAAACAGAGACCTTGCTTCATTAAATGGAGCGTGGGACCCTGCTGTCACGTGATGATCTGACTTTAATGCCTTTCGCCGTGACCTTGCTCGGTCTCGGCCTCGGCCTGTAACCTTGGCCGAGATAACCATGCCTTGGTGATTTTTCTCGTTTCTCTGGAACGCCAAACACCCTGACAAAAACGCTGCGTTTCAGCTTGAGGCCGAGAAGAGAAGTTCCCCCGGCCAATTTATGGCCGTGATTTATTAGGCACAAACAATTTACACATATATATATATGTCATGATTGGTATAATTAGACCCACCCACCCACGGTTTGAATTATTTGGCCAACAGAAACTATCTTATGTGTGTGTTAAAAATCCTCCGTTGAGCCAAAGATCCTCGGACTACATAAAAAAATCCTCCGTTGAGCCAAAGATCCGCGGTTGAGTGGAAAAATCCTCTGTTGAGCCAAAGATCCTCGGATTATATAAAAATCCTCCGTTGAGCCAAAAATCCGCTGCCTAACTAAAAGATCCGCTGCCTGCCCAACTACAAGATCCTCGGTTGGATGGAAAGATCCATTGGAGGAAACTGGCTCAATTGAAAGATACAAGGAATTGAAGAAAAGCAACCGGTCGTCTAGTTTCTGCTGTGCTATTTTGTCCACATGTTTTTAGCCTCTCTCTTCGGGTTCCTTGGGTGTTTTTCCATGCAGGGCTTTTGTTTTAAGTTGCTTTTGATTGGCCAAGGAGAGAACAACCTGCAGGAAACATGGAAGCCTAATTTGAGGACTTGTTTCGAGATGTTCTCATCTTTGGTCGAAGATATAGCTAAGCTAAGATAGAGGCAAGAGTGCAGCTGTGAGAGAGAGGTGAAGTAGCTGGAAACTAGTGAGTGCATGAAATACCAAGGGTAGATTGAGTTCTCCAAGGTGTTTGAGCAAGGGTGTGAGAGAAACAAATTGTCAAGATATCGGGCAGTTCACGCCTAGAGCTCCGGAAGGCATTAACATTGGGGAGGATTTTCAAGACAGAATCAGTTGTGAACATTTAATGGCCAAACCCTGTAATTTGGAAGAAGCTCTATAAATTGGTCGTCAGAAGAAGAGAAGAGGACCTCCGACTGAACACACAAAATCTATCTTTTTATCCTGTACTTTTCAATTCATAATTTAGGATTTCATTTTTCAAGTTCTTCAAATTATCCAAGTTCTTCGTTTTTCTAGTGTAAGCTCACTTTCTTTCAATTGTCTTTACATTCAAGTTTAATTCAAGTCTTTATCGCTTTAATCTATTTTATCGCATTTACATTTCTGTCATTTCATTTACTGCGTTTACATTTCTCGCACTTAGATTTTTGTCATTTCGTTTACTGCATTTACATTCATTGCACTTATCACAAAAATCCTAAAAATAGTCATACAAAGCTCAATCACCCTTGATCTCAAGGAAGAAAAAGAACCTAGGCCAAGAGGAGGTTCCTTGCTTGGCCGATCAATTGTTTGATTAAAAGTCAGAAGCGCAAACACACTCACACGATCTTTCCATCCAAGCCATCAATTGGCTTGGTGGTGGCACGCCTACGCATCTCAAGAGAAGAAGGACCAAAAACTCCTTCCGTCGGCCTACCCGGCCGAAAAGAGGGAAACATAATTTGGCACGCCCAGTGGGACTACTAAAAAAAATTGTATGGTTGTAAACACTAGGAGGAATCCTAGAAGAGATCAAGAATTTGAAGAGTCTAGACTTCATTCGGAATCAGAGTCGAGCATGGCTGGTTCACTTCCTACGAACTCTCAGCCACAAGATGTTCCAAACAATCAGTAAGGCCAAAATGGCCTCGGCCGAAATGCGGCCGTCAATCTCGACCACATGCTGGTTGAAGATGTTGTGGAAGTCACTGGAGGACCAGTCTTGAGGCCAAGTCCAGCCACATCGTTGGAAATCCAACAACTCTTCCGTACAATAGAGACGTCGAGCAATCAAAGAATGCAAGAGGCGGCTCAAACGATTGCTCAAACCGTTGCTCAAACAGTAGCTCAAACCATGGCTCAAACCATGGCCACTCAGACTGCTCAGATCAATGAGAGGTTTGATCGATTGCTAGGCCAACAAAATGGCCAAAATGGAAATCAGGCGGCAAATGGAGTGCTAGTGGCAGGGCTTCAAGTGGAGGCCCAACCAAACATCTTTGGGGCGAATCCGCCTCAACCGAATGCACCGGCTGGGGGCAACCCAGCCCCAGCGGCCAATGTTCTACCGATGGGTAATAACCCATATGCGGCGGCCAATCAATTCCAAGGACTCCCGCAGTACAACCAATTCCGCCCACAAGTTCACCAGGGGGCAGGGGTCAATTTCGCTGGGCATCATATAAATCAATTCGCCGGAGTCGGTGGATGGAATAATCTTGGTGGGAATAATCCATTACTAGGAAATCAAGCAATCGACCGAGGAGCGGTCGAGCAGATGATCCAAGATATGGTGCCCCATGCTAGAAGAATTGGTAGACCCGTCTACCGGAGGCCATATCCTGAGCATTTTGATCAAGAGGAATTTCCACGAGGATTCAAAGTTCCAGATTTTGCATTATTTTCAGGAGATGGACTCCAGTCGACCGTGGAGCATATTGGTCAATTTACTGCTCAATGTGCCGAAATCGGACATCGCGAGGTCTTGAAATTAAGGCTATTCCCGAGCACCCTCACGGGGGCTGCTTTTTCATGGTATGTCAAACTTCCTCAGAACTCTGTTCCAAATTGGCAGACCATGGAGCAAGTCTTCCACGAACAATTTTATCGGCCGGAGCCAGATGTGTCAATGGCCGACTTGGCCAAGATGCGCCAAGGACCAAACGAGTCAGTCCAAGAATACTTGGGGAAATTCAGAGAAGCAAGGGCTAGATGTACGGTCAACATGCCTGAACATGAGTTTGCAAAGTTGGCTCAAGGTGGGTTGTTGCTCGACCTCCGGAAGAAGTTTGAGGGTATTGAGTTTCGTGATATTTATGACCTCCTACTTCAGGTGGATCGATACGAAGCTCTTTTAAAGGAGGAACAACAAAAGAATCGGCCGATATCTCGCCCGACTTTCTATAGAGATCTACCAAAACCTTCCACATCTAGAACCACGGCTGTCCACGCGGTGGAGGTCGAAAATATGGACTCGAATGAGGCGGATGATGAAGTCTTCCTAGAAGAGGAAGAAGAATCGAACCACGCGTATGCAAGGCTTTGTCCAAAGCCTCCAAGGATCAGAGGCCGACAACGGTCCAGATTTCTAAGTTTAGCGGAACTTCTCAAAAGGGAGTCGGAACCAAGTCCTATACCTTTGACATTTCGAAAGCCGAACTAATCTTCGACCAACTTCTAAAAGAAAAGATGATAAAATTGCCAAATGGTCATGATATTCCATCGGCTAATGAACTTAGGAACAAGACTTTTTGCAAATGGCATAATGTATGGTCTCACGCGACTAAGAATTGCCTTGTTTTTCGGAATGTCGTGCAGGATCTCATTGATCGAAAGATCTTGAAATTTCCAGAGAAAGCTACAATGGGTGTTGATCAGAATCCATTCCCAAATGCTCAGGCCAACATGGTGAATGCTAACTTCCCAAGGCCAGATCAACCTCGACCAAGATTAGACTTGGGTGGCTCCAGAAAAGCAGCAGCTGAGAGGAGAGCAAGGGAGAACCAGACGGATCCTAAGGCAAAGGGTAAGGCCAAAATGTACTCAGAAGTGACAAATGCTCTAGATGAGAAAATTCCAATTATGGAAGAACCTCCCAAGGCTATTGTGCTATGCAGCCGTTGTCAATGTGAGATCTCATTGGAGGTAGTTCTACCAAAACCCAAGGAGCCAGCTAGGGAACCGACTAAGGAGACAATCAAGGATCAAGCCCAGACAGGTAGACCAAAAAGTGCTGGGAGAAATATGATCAAAAGTTCGGCCGAGAATTACGGCCCATATAGCCCAAGTGGCACGATGGAGATGAGACCGAATAAACGACCATTACATGAGTACCAAGATAGGTACGAGAGGCCGCGATATCTGCCCAAGAGAAGAAATCATCAAATGCCACTAAAGTATGAAGATGTTGATCCGCTGAACCCAAGCCAAGATAAAAATAGAAGCATGTGGGTTTCAGTGGGAGAAGGAAAGAGTCGAGATGTAGCCTATGTATCAAGACCTCACCCATCTGATGGTACTGGTGTCCCAACTTTCAAGATGCCAAACACCAAGGCTGGACAATGGTATAGGAGTAGAGGTTCGAAGTTGGCTCCAATACCCTTGAGCAAAACTCAAACAAGAAGGGCTCATAGACAATATGCCGCCACTTGTAAAGCAGAGTTTGAGTGGGCGGACGAGAGGCAAGCCCAACTTAACCGATTGGTCGACCTTCGAGAGAAGCTTCGACTAGAAGAGTTGGAGTTCGCCAAAGCTGATGTCGTGGCTTCGTTAGAGGCAGCAGCGGCCAAGGGGATGAAAATACATCGACAATTGGTGAATGGTCAAGTTGTGGTGATAGCCTTAGATGAGCCGATGTTGGAGTTGGGGGCTCATTTGACCAGAGCTTTTGAAGCAAACAATCTCAAGGCGGAATCTAGCAAGCCAATGAAGGTGTTGGACGACGGGCCATCAAGAGTTGAGAGATTTAAAAAGAATCAGCCCAGGGCCAATCCTTCGACCTCAAAGAGGCAAACACCAATTAAAGTGGTATCACCACCCGTGGTCAAGGAGAAAAAATAAAATAACCATGAAATGGTCGAGGATGTCAGAGGAAAACCCCAGACGACAGAAGATAAGCTGACGGCGGAGGAGGACCAAGTCATGGTCGATGTCCAAACATCCGTAGTGGAAGAAAAGGCCGAACCAACGGCCGACGTAGAGACCGAAGAGACTTCAGAAAACTTAGGGGGCGCTTTGGCCAATGATGAAGAACTTTATGGGGAGAATGAAGAGTATGGTGATGACGAGTATTTTGAAGACCTCCCAGAAGAAGCTATGGAGAAACTAGCTAATGAGTGTAGGGAAGAGATTACCAAGTTGGAAAGTGAATTGAAGACAAGTAAGACCAAGGTGAGGTTTGGGGACTTCGACGAGGTCGACGCTATGGTGGTCACACTTCCACTATTTTTCGAAGCTCAGCCAGGTCAACCAAACTCCATGGATGGAGATGTTTTTGACAAAGTCGAGTCCATGGTTCAGATGGGAGAACCAAAGGAAATCGAGGTAATTCGGGAGACTCCGAAGGCAGAGGTAGCTCAACCTCAAATTGTGATGTCGAGTGCGGAGAAGAAAATGCCACAGAAAGTGTGCTTTGAAATGCCCACCAAGAAGATGTCTTCCCATCTTAAACCTTTATACGTAAGTGCTCACTTTGATGGGGTCCCGGTGAGCAAAGTTCTAGTTGATACGGGCGCCACAGTGAATATCCTCCCAGCCTCGGTAATGAGGAAATTGAAGAAAAATTCAGAAGAACTAATTCCAACTGAGACAACGGTCAGTGGCTTTGTGGGAGACACCACAATATCAAAAGGAATCATCCCACTCCAAGTCAGAGTAGGGGAAAAGATCAGGGCAACAGCTTTCTTTGTGGTGGAAACAACTGCTCATTTCACCGCGTTGTTAGGTCAAGATTGGATCCATGGAAATATGTGTGTCCCTTCCTCGCTCCATCAGACTCTACAGTTCTGGCACGAGGATGGGAGCGTGGAATTGGTCCAGGCCGACTCACGGCCTTTTATGGCTTCAGCCAACGCGGTGGAGGCCAGGTTTTACGATGATGATCTTGGTCCTCTTTACTTTACAGGGTCAGATAGGAACGGCCGACCTATGGGAGTCTCGGCCCAAAAGTTGATAGACTTGGGGGCACACGATGCTCAAGCAGATGGGGAGCGCCCCACGATGTCTGATTTTTTCTCTCTCAATGAGTGATACAACCACGAAGGAAGAAAATAGAGCCACGGTGGAAGACACCTTGAGACGGCTATATGGTTTTTGGGCCGAGAGAGCGGCCGAGCATGGGTCCACTGCTCATCTGGTGGAATTCCTCCACGAAGGCCCTGAGGATGATGCACTTGAAATCGAGGAAGTAGAGTTGGCACCAAGTGCGATGGATGATTCGAAGGCGGAAGTCCAAGATCCTTTGTTGGAAATCAACCTGGGGACGAAAGACAGCCATCGACCAATCTACATCAGTGGTCTGATGGAGCCAGAACTTCAGGCCAAGATGGAAGAGCTTTTAAGAGAGTTCAAGGATTGCTTTGCTTGGGATTACACTGAGATGCCTGGACTAAGTCGTGACTTGGTCTAGCACCGTCTGCCAACAACGGAGGATTTCAAGCCCTTCAAGCAGCCACCTCGCCGAATGTCGGCGGAAGTAGAATTACAGGTCAAGGAAGAAATTGTAAGGCTTGTTAAAGCCAAATTTATTAGGCCAGCAAGATATGTGGAATGGCTTTCTAATATTGTACCTGTAAAGAAGAAAACGGGAGCAATAAGAATTTGTGTTGATTTTCGTAACCTTAATCTCGCAACTCCCAAAGATGAATATCTCATGCCTATGGCGGACCTCTTAGTTGATGGGGCGGCCAAGCACGAGATTTTATCATTCATGGATGGACACTCTGGCTATAACCAAATTTTCATAGCCGAAGAAGATATTCATAAGACAGCCTTTAGATGTCCAGGTTCCATTGGAACCTTCGAGTATGTGGTGATGCCCTTCGGCCTAAAGAATGCCGGAGCCACATATCAACGGGCAATGAATGCCATCTTCCATGACATGATCGGTCGAAACTTAGAAGTTTATATTGATGATGTGGTTGTGAAGTTGGAGTCGAGACCAGGCCATTTGAATGACCTTCGGTTAGCCTTCGAGAGAATGTGAAAACAGCAATTGAAGATGAACCCAAAGAAATGTGCCTTTGGGGTTTCCGCCGAAAATTTCCTGGGATTTTTGGTACATCAAAGGGGGATCGAAATTGATAAAAATAAGGCTAAGGCCATCATTGAGGCGCCGCCCCCAAAAAACAAGAAAGGATTGCAGAGCTTGCTAGGCCAAATAAACTTCCTCCGGAGGTTTATAGCTAACTCCGCCGGGAAAGTCGAGCCTTTTTCATCTTTGCTTAAACTCAAGGATGAGGAGAAATTTCGATGGGAAGAAGTTCACCAAAAGGCATTTTATTCCATCAAAGAGTATTTAACCAAGCCACCGGTGCTAATCCCGCCGAAGCGAGGCCGACCTTTGAAGTTATATATATCGGCCGCAGAAAATTCCATCGGAAGTCTTTTGGCCCAAGACAACGATGAGAAAAAGGAGCAAGCAGTGTACTACCTAAGCCGAATTTTAACGGACACCGAGAGAAAGTATTCACCGGTGGAGAAACTTTGTTTAGCCTTATACTTCACCGCAACCAAGTTAAGGCACTATATGTTGCCTTCTGTGGTGCATATAATCGCCAAGACTGATTTGATCAAGTACATGCTCACTCGGCCAATCATTAGAGGGCGGATTGGAAAATGGACGATGGCATTGGCAGAATTCACCTTCCAATACGTACCTCAGCAGGCCGTCAAGGGGCAAGCCTTAGCTGATTTCTTGGCCTCTCACCCTTGTGTTGAAATAGAAGATATGGACTTCTTCAAAGTCGACATGATAAGTTTATTCCCATGGCGTCTCTATTTCGACGGATCTCGAACATCAAATATGGGGGGAGCAGGTGTCATCATTGAATCACCCCAAGGATTCCGAACTCGTTATTCATTTCAATTAGACTTTGATTGTACCAACAATCAGGCCGAATATGAGGCCTTGATCATTGGGTTGGAGATTTTGAGAGAACTTGGAATAAATAATGTGTCAATCATGGGGGATTCAATGTTGGTTCTGAAACAACTATCCGGCGACTATAAGGTAACTAGCCAAGCATTGCTTGGCTATCATGCCTTGGCCAGCCAACTAATAGAAGGTTTTGATGAAGTGAGACTCACTCACCTACCAAGGGAGCACAACTCACAGGCCAATGCAATGGCCCAATTGGCCTCTGGAGTTCAGATTTCTGAAGGGCTTTCTGAGGAGTTATTCAAAGTTGAAAAACGATCGTTGCCCTCAGTTTTTGAAAGAGGAATACCAATGGAGGTGATGGTGTTGACTGTAACTCCAGATGACTGGAGACACGACATCGTGGAATATCTAAAATGTCCAAGTGATCTGCATTGCCGGCAGGTTCGGCAAAGGGCCATAAGTTATGTGCTCAGGGATGAAGAACTTTTTCGTATTGGCTCTAACGACTTACTCATGAAATGTCTGGGAAAGATTGATCAGATGGTGGTTATGACTGAGGTTCATGAAGGAATATGCGGAGCTCATCAAGCAAGCATCAAGATGAGATGGTTGCTAAGGAGGCATGGGTATTATTGGCCAACCATCTTGAAGGATTGCATTGATTACGCCAAAGGATGCCAAGGTTGTCAAAGGCATGGTCCAGTTCAACATGTTCCGGCCGGACCCATGAATCCTATTGTGAAGGCTTGGCCTTTCAAGGGTTGGGCGATGGATGTGATTCGCCAAATCCACCCGAAATCATCTAAGGGTCACAAGTTCATTTTAGTGGCCGCGAACTTCTTTACAAAATGGGTAGAGGCTGTACCACTCAAGCAAGTTACCCAAGCTGAGGTAATAGAGTTTATTGAGAAGTCTATCATCCATCGATTCGGATTACCAGAGTCTATCATGACTGACCGAGGAACGGCTTTTGTGGGAGAAGCTGTCAAAGCAGCCGCAAAAAATTGGGGAGTTAGGATGGTTCAGTCCACCCCATACAATCCTCAGTCAAATGGTCAAGCTGAGGCCAGCAACAAAGTAATAAAAGGGATTTTGGAAAAAATGATTGAGAAAAATCCTAAAGAATGGTATTCTCTCCTCTCCAATACCCTTTGGGCATATAGGACCTCTAAAAGGTCCGGCACGGGGACGACACCATTCGCACTCACATACGGCCATGATGCCATCTTACCTCTCGAGATTTCTGTTAAATCTTTAAGGGTGGCTCGCCACGCTGAATGGAGTGAGGATGAGTATAATCAGGCGATGGCTCAAGAGCTAGATGATCTCGACGAAGTCCGACTTGAGGCTTTGGATAAATTAAAAGCCCAAAAAGAAAAGGTGGCCAGGGCGTATGATAAGAAGACTAAGGCCAAAAGTTTCGGAGTTGGAGATTTAGTATGGAAGACTATTCTCCCATTAGGAACGAGAGATCGTAGTTTTGGTAAATGGTCTCCAACCTGGGAAGGACCTTTCCTCATCAATCAAGTTTTAGGAAAAGGAGCATATAGGTTGAGTTATGAGAATGGTCGTCTTCATGATTCACCCATCAATGGCCGTTTTTTGAAAAAATATTACCCTACTTCTTGGGAGATGAAGGGGACATGATCCATCTTGGTCATGTTAAGGACGAGAAAATGTGTATGACAAATGAAAAGATTTTCCAAGAAACATCATATAACATTCATTACAAAATAGAGTCATCTCACGATAGGCCGAACAACGGTCAAAGAGTTCATCAAATTACATAAACCAGTGAAATAAGGCATGACAATAAACACAAGTCTAGCTAAGCATAAAACAGGCCAACTAGTGGCCTAACATAAATCTAAGCATTAGGGAAAAAGTCACGGAGGGATCCCGTGAAGTTCTCCCACGCTCAGTTCCCGTCTGCTATGATGGCTAGCAAGCTCATCTCGTCTTCCCCGAACCACCTAGCAACTTCTGAATCTTGTTGGAGTTGAGCCTGAAGCGATCTATGATTCTGAACATCTTCGGAAACCTGAGTAATGATAGCGTCCCTTGTCTCCTCAAGTTGCTCAATGTGCTTTTGGATTTGCTCAACTTGATCCTGGAGTTGCTTAATTTTGTCACGAGATCGTTCCACCTCTCCATCAATACTCAGAACTTCTTGCTGCTTCTTTCAGCCCAACTCAACCCTCCGCATAATAACGGCGCTGGCCGAAGAAACCTTATGTTTCAGGGCTCGACCTGCCTCTAGTTCCGCTTGGGCGATAGAATAGCGGACAATTTTCTTTTCTACCTCTTCGAAGAGATGAGTGATTGCTCTAGTTGTGATTCGACCAGGAAAAAAGCCAGAAGCAGCCAAATTATCAAGGGAAGTTTTGAGTCTAGCTCGCTCAGTCTCGTCAGCAAAAGAAGTATAATCTCGATCCAGGTAGGCTCGAACTAAAGCTTCAGCTCCAGGATCTCGTAACATCCCAAAAGTTAAGGATGAGGTAGCTGGTCGGATTGAAACATCATTTTTGGAAGTTGAGGCAGCCCATTGATCCAGATAGGCAAAGATATCCTCGACGGCCTACAAAACATATATATATATATATATATAGATAAAGGTGGTTCATAAGAATGCAAAATCATCAGAGGACAAGTGGAGTGGTGTCGAGACTAACCTGAGGAGGTCGACCTTCTGTCCCCGTCTCCATGAAATAATCAGTTGGGTCTCTTTGTGGGGTTGAGATTGAATTCAAAGAAGCTGGAAGTTCTATCTCAATAGCCGGTTGAGCGGCTGGGGCGTTGCCAAATCCAAGCCCTGTACCCTGAATGACCGAGGATTTTGGTGAAAGGTTCATGAGAAATTGTAAAAATAAATAAAATAAAATAAAAATTTACAAATTCAAGGTTACCTGAGTGGCCTCATGATAGGCCCCAGTAGTGCAGTGTCCAAATGTTAGGGCGGCCCCGCATACACCTTCCATGTTGTCGATAGCTACCTCATTCTAAAAATACCACGGAATGTAAGAATGAGGCAAAGTATAAAAAGCCCAACTGATAAAAGGAAACTTACCACAACTCCATGACTAGAAGTCGTAGTCAGCCCACTGAGATCAAGCTCAAGCGTGGAAGCGTGAGAATCCTATATTAAACTACAAGTTAAGGAACTTGCTAAAAAATTAAATAGGAAACACGAGATAAGAGATGAACTCACTGGAGCAATTGAAGAGGAAACAGCTGATTGAGCAATCGCAGTCGAATGAAATTGGTTGGGTAGTTCCACCAACCTTATTGAGTTTTCAACACCCAAGCCTGTAAGGTGTGGGTTCTTTCTGGTTTTTCGCGGCCGAGCGAGTGAAATATTGTCGGCTGGTGGAAACTCAATATCATGGTTGGAGAGGTGCCCATCTTCTGCTACCCCTGAAAGATGTAAGAGGTATAATAAATAAACAAATAAAGGGCTAAAGTTCAACAGAAATCAGCTTACCACTGTCAGAAGAGAGTGCCCTCTTCCCGCCTTGATTGGAACTGGAGTCGGCAAGAGCTATCGACCCCATCTCTTTGGCTCCAGCTGCAAAAGATACAAAGTATCGATAAGACTTATAGTCAATATAAAAGAAGTGGAGTGAAGATTAAAAGTTTACCTTTCTTCCACTGGTTGTAGGAGGATGAACAGGGACAACCTCGGAAGATCCCCGCAATATCAGCTTTGAAGGGTTGCGAGAACCAGGTGGATGACATCCTCTCCCACCAGGACTTGAAGAAATCAGTAAAACCAAATTGAGGGTCCCTAGTTGGAAAGACAAAAGGTGCGGCTAACTCGCGATTATCAATCACCAAGGAAATCACCTCATCCTTTTTCTTGAAAGATACTCTCCACGAGGAGAAATGGTTGAGAGAGTCAATCATGGGAGCTGGAACGCCCTGGATAAAACCTAATTGGCGGCCAACAGCGGCAGGGTAGTAGATCTCACAACCGCAAGGATATTGGTTCCCTTCGCCTACCACAAGACCATAAGGAAGGTCTCGGTTGACGAGAATACTAGCCCAAAGCTCTTGCCGTTCTTTTCTGTTCTCCAAAGTAGCTGGGGTGGCAAGATCCATGGCCAAATAGCTTGGGTAACGACGATCAAGACAGATGGAAAAATCATTAGGTGACCTTTCTGAACATTCATAGAAGAAGTCGAAGCAATCCTTGACGTGATGCTTCTGTAGAGGAAGTTGAGCTATTGGCAAGCCTAGAAGTGTGTCACTCTGGAATGTGACCTCAGATGGTCCCAATTCCGGAAAATAAATATGGAGCCATAATTGAAAAAGCCATATTGGGCCCGAAACATGGCATGACACGGGTTTAGGCGACACCATTTGGTGAAGGCCTCTATAGAGATATGCCAGGAAGATGGGACCCAAGGCCACTATTTCGCCATTTGCAAGAGTTTCGGCCAAAGATTGAACTTCTTGGGTAATTTGGCCAGACTTCGAACAAGTCAAGAACTTGCACAACCACATCTGTAGAAAGGCCACATGTTTCTCATAAGATACCCCATTCCTCGGAGCTCCGGATGAGGACTTGGCAAAGCGAAAATAAGTTTCGACCCAGTTGCTGAAATATTTGTTGGTCTTACAATAGGATAGCTTTGAAATAGATTTTGGAAGGTCAGCTGCTGAATAGTCCTTTCCATGTGGTAGGAGGCCGGCAATCGCGGCTAAATCAAGTAAAGTAGGAGTCATCATCCCGAACCGGAGCCTCATGCAGTTGGTGGAGCATGGCCAAAAGCATAAACTTGCTATGAGGAGGGAGCGGTCACAAGGAAAAGTCCCGGTGGCGCACAGAACTAAGGCATCATAAATCCCAATCTTATGCCAGAAGGTTTTCAGTTTTGGCTCCAGAGCTTTGAACCAATCATACCAATCTCTTTTGGGATCGCCGCCCAGATTATTTTTCTTTACCTTGGACTTTGTTCCAGCAGTGGTGACGGCATTGGGAATAGGCACGTATGGCCAACCTTTGATAGGTCGAATGCCCTCCCAAGTCTTCGACCATTCGAATTCCATTTTGTAGGGTGGCTGGTCGTCATGTTGTTCAGCCCAAATCGCCACCACATCATCCGGCGGTTGAAGTAAGTAAAGAGGGCCCAAAACAAATAGGTTTTCCTGGTGTCGGATGGCAAATGATTCCTTGGGTTGGTTTTGACTTTCATCCATGGCTTTCTTCAATTTGGCCAAATGAGATGTGATTGGGTCTGGCGCCATAATCCTCCTACAAACATCAAGAATACCTGGATCAGAAAACATATGATGGCAAACGCAAAAAATTGCCAAGAACACTAGAATTACTCGGGTTTTCAGAAGTTTTGACTGGGAATTAAATGTTTGAAGGCAAACTGGTATGTATAATACCTTGGGTTTCCTAAGTTAGGAGCTAAAGAGTTCTCACAAGATTGATGGATAGTGCCTCCCTAGAATCTAACTCAATTCAAGATAAAGACATGCCAGAGATTGGCATAAATCCATGAAGACCAACATCTAATTCCTGACTTTCGATTCCTTTCCCCTTTTGTCAACTAAAGGCTAAGAAATCGAGGGGGCAATGTTTGAGTGTGGATGAAAAATTCACATCAATTAATTACAACCCGTAAGAATGCTTTCAACAATATAATATTGTCATTGGTTTTGAGCCACAACATATTCAAATATTTGGTCCATGCGGCACTCAGCATGCAAAAGGCACAAGTTAGTAGGCTCTAACCACTGTGGTTTTACACAACATTGGGAAACTCCCAGACCAATTCATTGAAATTGCTCTCTGAATGGAATGAGTACTTTGAGTTTACTTTTCTGGAAGGGGCAATGTTTGCATGTCATGGCAGAATTCATTCATATATATATATATATATATATATATATATATATGCAGACCATAAATGGCGTGGGAATTTGCTGAAGATGACTCAAAGGCCATCAACTGGCCTATTGCCATTTGTTTAAGTTTTATATATATATATACATATATATATATATATATATATATATATATATATATGTGCAGAACATTAATGGCGTGAGAATTTGCTGAAGATGACTCAAAGGCCATCAATTGGCCTATTGCTATTTGTTTAAGTTTTCTATATATATATATATATATGCAGACCATGGCTATATATGTGAGAGGAAAAAATGCATTAAAATCTGAAAACGATTCAAAGGCCATCAATTGGCCTATTGTTATCAGTCTAAATTTAAATATGATAAAGAATTTGGCATGTTATAGTGAGTTACCTGTTGATGGATTAATTGGCTATGGAGGAGCTCACGCACAGGGTTGGCTATGGGGAAGTTGGAGTTGAGCATATGCAATTGATGAATGGGGCGTAGGAATTCTCTGCAAAAGAAGAGAAAAGATGCTAAACAAGGTGAAGGGTTGCAACTTGATCAAACCCTTTTTTAATATAAAACTAAGTATATAATATGTGGCGAGAAAGTGTCGGGAAGATGGGGGGAAGATGGGCTAAAGCTTTCCTTTAGTGTTTGCATGATTAGAGTCACTTTTTATATATTGATATATATATATATATATATATATATATATATATATATATGTATATTTACATATATATATATATGTCATGATTGGTATAATTAGACCCACCCACCCACGGTTTGAATTATTTGGCCAACAGAAACTATCTTATGTGTGTGTTAAAAATCCTCCGTTGAGCCAAAGATCCTCGGACTACATAAAAAAATCCTCCGTTGAGCCAAAGATCCGCGGTTGAGTGGAAAAATCCTCTGTTGAGCCAAAGATCCTCGGATTATATAAAAATCCTCCGTTGAGCCAAAAATCCGCCGCCTAACTAAAAAATCCGCGGCCTAACTAAAAGATCCGCGGCCTGCCCAACTACAAGATCCTCGGTTGGATGGAAAGATCCATTGGAGGAAACTGGCTCAATTGAAAGATACAAGGAATTGAAGAAAAGCAACCGGTCGTCTAGTTTCTGCTGTGCTATTTTGTCCACATGTTTTTAGCCTCTCTCTTTGGGTTCCTTGGGTGTTTTTCCATGCAGGGCTTTTGTTTTAAGTTGCTTTTGATTGGCCAAGGAGAGAACAACCTGCAGGAAACATGGAAGCCTAATTTGAGGACTTGTTTCGAGATGTTCTCATCTTTGGTCGAAGATATAGCTAAGCTAAGATAGAGGCAAGAGTGCAGCTGTGAGAGAGAGGTGAAGTAGCTGGAAACTAGTGAGTGCATGAAATACCAAGGGTAGATTGAGTTCTCCAAGGTGTTTGAGCAAGGGTGTGAGAGAAACAAATTGTCAAGATATCGGGCAATTCACGCCTAGAGCTCCGGAAGGCATTAACATTGGGGAGGATTTTCAAGACAGAATCAGTTGTGAACATTTAATGGCCAAACCCTGTAATTTGGAAGAAGCTCTATAAATTGGTCGTCAGAAGAAGAGAAGAGGACCTCTGACTGAACACACAAAATCTATCTTTTTATCCTGTACTTTTCAATTCATAATCTAGGATTTCATTTTTCAAGTTCTTCAGATTATCCAAGTTCTTCGTTTTTCTAGTGTAAGCTCACTTTCTTTCAATTGTCTTTACATTCAAGTTTAATTCAAGTCTTTATCGCTTTAATCTATTTTATCGCATTTACATTTCTGTCATTTCATTTACTGCGTTTACATTTCTCGCACTTAGATTTTTGTCATTTCGTTTACTGCATTTACATTCATTGCACTTATCACAAAAATCCTAAAAATAGTCATACAAAGCTCAATCACCCTTGATCTCAAGGAAGAAAAAGAACCTAGGCCAAGAGGAGGTTCCTTGCTTGGCCGATCAATTGTTTGATTAAAAGTCAGAAGTGCAAACACACTCACACGATCTTTCCATCCAAGCCATCAAGTGGCTTGGTGGTGGCACGCCTACGCATCTCAAGAGAAGAAGGACCAAAAACTCCTTCCGTCGGTCTACCCGGCCGAAAAGAGGGAAACATTTTGATAGAAAACTATTTTCCAAGTATGATATGTAGTAATTGCTGTTATTATTTTTTGGACGATTATAATGACTAAAATCTTTTATAACCGAACTAGAAAGAATGACAATTCATACATATGCCCATACTATCAACATAATTTTGTCATTTTAATAAAATATCTTATAATCTACAATATTGATAAATGATTAACGATTGCCAAGAAAAAAAAAAAAGAGGCATAAAGCAAGATAAAAAAGACTCTGTTTGTTTTAACAGAACTAGCTTCTTCACAACACAAGAGGCCTTTTTCAATCACGCCCAAGAGTGTAGACGAAAAAATCTTTTTAGTTTTTGTAATTTTTCTAGGTGTTTGTAAAGCTTATTTTGATCACGAGTATTAAATATCACAAACACTTCTATTAAAAAAATCACAAAAGCGAAATAGAGTATTTTGGTGGTAAAGCCGCTTATTTCCAATCAGACTATTTTTGAGAAATCTACAGATATTGTTGTGGGCGTTGACCTCTTTATTCTTCGCGGGGCCTCCGCTCTTCGTCTCCAAAGCACAAAATCTACAGATAGCACAACACAAAACTCGGCACGGAAAGGAAATCAAAACCCAGAAACAAAGATGGACGACAAAGAAGATACCAACAGAGTCGGCGAAATCGAGGAATCAGACCCGAAATCCGACAGGTCATCCCGGAATCCGAATCCGAATCTGAAAAGCGCGAGGACGAAGGTTCCAGAAGGTGAGGTCTACTTGTATCGGCGAGGCAAAGGCCCGATCGACACGTTCAGGACGAGCCTCGGGTGTTGGGACCAGAACTAGTTGGAGGTCCGAGACATTCTCGACAAGTACGGCTTCAAATCGCTTTACGCTTTCAATACCGGGTCGGGTCGCGGCGTTCCAATCCGGTTTAACCCCAGGAACGGCAGGTCTATGCTGGCTTATAAAGATGGATCTACGTTTCACATTGACGGAGAGCCCAAGGTACTTCATTTCTATATCTTTTTTATTTTTTTATTTTTTATGAAAACCGAATTTGTGAAATTAATCGAAGTAAGTTTATGTTTGGTTGCCTAGAAAATTTGGTCGCATTGGGTAGAAATAAATGTAAATTTAATGTGGTCATAAGAGATACTGAATTTGAGTGTGAGATAGAATAGACAGAGAAGTGTTTGACATTTAATGCGGAATTTTTCATATTGAGAATGCTTTGTTAAGGCAGTTTATATTTTCATGGTTTGCAGCCATGATATTCCAACAATATGAAATAAAAGAACTAGGCTGCAGGTCACTCTCAATTAGCAATAGGGTAGTTCCTCCATACAATCAGAACCTCTAAAGCAAGATATATTATAGCAATTTACTTCGTTGAATTTGAGCCATCAATTTCCATGCTTATTTTCTGTTCTTTTGTTTACATGACATTGTGTGTGCAGCCTAAGAATGGATGTGATTTTGACTATTGAGTTCACCTAAAGAACTTGCCAGATTCATCTTATAGGTTTTGATCATTTATATGATAGACACTGAGTTTTTACAACCACATATTCCTAAACAGTAGGATTTCACAGCATTTTTCTTGAAGAATTCTTTTTCATTTGTTGGAAAATTTGGCATCAAAGTAATAATTTGATCTTTCAAAATAAGACTCCATCCCTTAATCAAGCCATTAGTCATATTAAATTTCTCTTCAGTATAAAGTATTAAGTAATGACATTCAATTGGTTAAGAGCATTTATCCATACACGAGAGGTCTTAGGTTCGATTTCCACTCCCTCAATATCACTTGTACCAACAAAAAAAAAAATGCACAAAGTATTGTCCTCCAATTTGGTTAGGTAAATAATAACCTAATAGCTGTATTTAATCTAAAGAGGACGCTTGAAGTTCAAATTCTCTTTGCACACATGATGACATACAATAACAGTCTGAGGTTTAGGTTGAGATATAAAGGGTTATGTATGCCTATTTCAGCTTAGAAATATAAAAGAAAATTTAATGGAAAGGCCCAAAAGACATAACCAAAATTTGAAGTAATTTTGGATATTTCCATAGGAAATCCAGAGATACTGAAGAGAAGAGATTAGAGGCGAAGTTGAACAAGCATGAGAAACAGCTGAGAGAAAGGGAGATGCATTTGAACTGAAGATTTGCTGAATTAAACTTAAATATTGTATAACAAACATGAAAACAAAAGCTAAAGGAAGAACCAAAGATAGTAGCTCAAGACCACATAAGTAACTCTTACCCAAAAGTTAATTTAAAGATTCCATGAAGCAGTACCTCATAGTGAGACAATCCAAAATGGGTTCCTACAGTTTGGGTTTTCTTGGCGTTCGTCTGACAAAAACAGGACCACTTTCCTAAAAGTCAAAATGGCAAAAGTTCCCGTAAAGAACCTGCCGGATTCATCTTATAGGTTTTGATCATTTATATCATAGACAGAGTTTTACAAATAGGATTTCACAGCATTGTTACGGTGGGTACTTCGCCCATTTTTCGTTTTTACGGTCAGAAACTGTTGCTATTAGCACAGCACCACAGAAAGTCGTGCACCACATACTTTCTTATGTGTTTTTTGTCTATTTCATGAGCAGTCTGTCAGGATCTCCTGTATCTTTTGTCTTTCCACCCTCGCATTTCCTTCTAAAAGGCAAATAATTTGATTTTCTCCCATGTAAAGGAATGCTCTGCAGGTGGACTGTTTACAATTTATTTGCCACAGGATTCTTTGATATGCATTATGTTGCAGTGACACGTGATGTGTCTTTTGGTGCTAGTTTTCCTACTTAATTCTTCTCTAAATGCAGGATTCCTTGATCCAACCGGTGACAAAAATCTTGCTTGGAGTAGCTGTTATAACCGTCTTGATAACCTTGGTTTTGAGAGATCCTCCACAGTGGGTCCAAAAATTAAACATTTCTGGCTTGAATTTTCCTCCTTGGATCATTGCTCTGGTGGTAATAGTTTTTACTCAGATGAGGAAGAGAACCGGAGATTTGCTGAAAAAGTATGGTTGGTGAAAGGCGCCATTGATGCTTTCCCTTGTAAGGCTTTTTTGTTTCTCAAATTTTGTTAAAAAGAATTTGATTCAATATCAACTGAATTTTGATGATGAAGCAAGTGACGCTCGCCTGGACGTCGTCATAACTGTAATTGGCGACGAGCTGCACTGAAAGACAAATTGATTAGCAACAAACTTAAATTGGGTCTGAAATACCAAACCTCGGAAACAACATTCCTAAGATCATCTTATTGCAACATTAAGATTCAAAACAATGGATTGATAAATGGGTGATTATCAACGGATGCATTATATAAAATACATCCAGACGGTAAATTAACTGGTTTATAAATAGTTACATTATTTGTCAATTTTTTTTCGGCTCTGCTTAATTACACTGGATTTTTCAATTAACTGGTTTATAACTTCTGGTTTGAATTACATTGGATGTTTGTTCGGCCCTCAGTTGTGCTTAATTGGGTTGTTCCTTTTAAGAACGTATCTATAGCTCACAATACATCTTAATTTTTTGTGACTTTAATATACACTATAGCATATGTAGTAATGTCAGTTTTCTTATAGCTCTGGAATAATGTCAGTCTTCTTATAGCTCAAGAATGATTTCCCTAGCGTGAAAATGTCATCCTCTGCTTTCGTGGAAATGTGAGTACATACATTTTGACTAGATTGACACCTACTACTCATTCATAAATCATGTGGTACCTCATAAATCCAGTTCTCCAAATATTTTAATAACGAAAGTTATTATAGTTTGTTTATTTCAAGATACAAGTAGCACTGCCCAATTCTACTCAACATATTGACCATGGTGAAAAATTATTGTCTCAGATGGCGCTCACTTAAACGATGGTTTAATGAAGCTCTTAGAATTCCAGTCTATTACATAAGGTAATTTAAAACTCATATATGCTAAATAAGAGAAAATTGCATAATTGAAGGAGATTGCACAAACTATCAAGGAGATGAAGTGAAGCAGACAAGGTAGGAATCCTGACAAAGCAATTGATCGGTTTTAGATACGATCAATCTCAATGCTAAGCTTTTGATTGAAAATTCTTGTTGGCTTATTCCATCCTACACACAACAGAAGTGAGCAGTTGAATCAAACCATTATAACAAAGCTAGGTCTAATGAGCTTGTAGCTTTTGATCAGCTCCAAATCCTGTATCAAGACCCCAAATTTGAGTTGACTACTTTTGATCAGCTAGGTCTAATAAAAAACAATTAAGCCTATCTGAACATACTTATTGATTGCTGAAAGTAATTACTTATTGATTTGCAGTATGTTAACAGATACTTTGTTCAAATGCATAAAATATGCAGCTCTTGCATACATGTATATACTACATGAGTTGATTAATGCTCTGTAGCAGTTTAAACAGAAATGTATTCACGAAACAATAAGTGATGAATCTAATTGTAAATGTCTAGCTAGAAAAGATAGTGATGGGGGATAGATGATGGGAACTTACTAATATCAATTGTGAGAAGACTATCATTAGTCTTTCGAGTATTTAAGTGCAGACATTTGAGGAGAAGGTGTTTTTGACAAAGGTTGCAAAAATTTAGCTGCTCTTTTAAGAATCACAGTTTTTATTAAACTTTTCAACAATAGCGAAAAATAAGAGGGTGCAAATTAAAGTGGTTAAGCTCCAAATCAAAGGTCCCATGCGCCCCCATTGTTTGCTATTGTTGAAAGATTTGATAAAAACTGCAGTTGTTAAAAAGAGGGAAAAAATCTTTACAAGATTTGTTAAAAACCATTTGGAAAGAGCATAGCTTTTGCGGTGGAGAGAATTTTGGTGAGAGCTTCCACGTGCCCTTGCACTTGCATCTGCTGAATTGTGAGGAGAAGTAGCTTTTGTGCTGATGTTGATGGAGTGGTTCATCATCATGATTTGATTGGGTTCTTCGAAGTCTTCATCTTGCATCAAACGAAACCCACACTTCTTTATACCCGACCAATATATTCTTTCCGTTTTTTCTGATGTCCAAAGTAGATAAAAAGTTTCGAATGAAATCTTCAACTTGTGGTTTACATGAAAACCAAAACAAGATACCCAAAGGTGAGGTGACACAAGCTGGCCTCTTTGAACTCTAATCTCACGGCCTAAGTGACTGTTGAGGTGCGATTCAATTATAAATTCATGAGAGGTATATTTGGGTATATTTGGGTAATCTTCTTCAATGACAGCACATAAAGCAATCCAAGTCCACCCGGTAACATGTATAGGTGGTAGCTCCACAATTAAGGAATCTCCTACACTTTGATAATTGAACCATCCTGGAATTCTACTTCCAGGTGTTATAATTTGGAAATCGAGACGTTCCTGTACCATGTATAGGTTAGTAACTTGTTTATTATTATTATAGCAAACAACCAGAGACAGAGAGACAGAGAGAGAACCTGATACATAGCAATCCTGAGCATTCCGACTAATTGACTACCATTGCAGCCTTCATTCTCAACCAATCCAAAGCAATTCACACAACTCAACTCAATAGAATGGGAGCTTCTGCCAAACTTTGGCAACATTTTTAAGGAAGTGCAATCGTCTGTGTATATTCTAACATACCACCAGGAGCGATTCTCATCCAATCCAAAGCGGAGATGGGGCAATTGTTGAAGCCTTTGGCACCCGTTCACCCAAAATCTACTAAGCTGAGAAAGACATCCAATGCTTGAAGGAAGGCTAACAAAATTGTTTCTACTAAGGTTTAATTTTGTTAAAGAGGACAAGCAGCCAATATTAACGGGAATATCCCCTTCACAAAGACCACAATCACTCAGTTCCAATTTCTTCAAAGACCATAAACCATCTAGCGAACCCAACACAAAAGCTGGTCTTTGGAGGCCCCACCAAAACCTTGATTTATTAGGCAGTGATCCATAGGCCAAGCGACAATCTCCAACCAAGCGTGACCCTGTATTAGGAATATAGATCACTGAAAGGTCCCTCTCCGAATATTTTCTTGGGCGTTTGTCACTACATGAGCATCCATCTGCATAGAGCACTTCAAGAGACTTCAAATTACAAATTTCGCTCGGAAGACCCAAGAGATTTTCACAATTGCTTACATCCAGAAAAGTAAGGCCAACAAGACATCCAATTGATGAAGGTAATTTCTCAATGGGCGTCCCACTCAAAAAAAGCTTTGACAAATTTTCCATTTGTGCTGAAAATTCTGGAATCTTTTTCAGTTTTGAGCAACCATTAACACTAACATATATAAGAGAATCCATTTCTACCTCCCTTGGAAGACTCTTAACACTTTTGCAGCCTTCTAGTATTAAAGTTGTAAGCCATTTGAGAAATGCAATGGACGGGTGAATGTGAACTAAATTCTCACACCCTTTAAGATTCAACACCTGGAGTTTTGGAATGCTAGTGAAATTTGGGGTTGTTGCCAAGTTTCGAGACCAACTAAGGTCCATGTATTTCAAATTGGGCAAGTCCTGTACAATATTAAATGAAAAATAGTAGAATATATAATTAGCAATCGAAAAAATTAAATTTTCTTCAAAAAATTCGTAATATAGCATATGGTCAGTAATCTTACAATTCTTTCATCCCAAAGCCCAACTAGTTTGCTGCACCGCATCTTAAGTGAAACAAGTTTATACGATTGAAAATCTGATGGGAGAAATTTTGAAGGAAAATAATTCCATTTCATAATTCTTAAGCAATTAGGAAGAATTCTGGGGATTGAGGAAATGATCACATTATCAACTTCAAGAAATTTCAGGTTAATCATCTTAGAGAATGCTTCACAATTCCAATCCGCCTTTTCAAGTTCTGTCATGCTTAAGGCGATGCCTTGAATTTTGTTAGTTGCCTGTAATAAAGAATAGAAAAGGAAATGTTAATTCCACATGTAAGTCTAATATTGAGTTAAAAAGAAATCATATTTCTTAAAAACAACAAATTAAAATTGGTATTTTCTACATAACTTCTTACCGTATTGTTTGTCAATACATGAATGATGTTATTGCGATGACACAATCGACTGCGTCCACCGGGCTCTTCAGGAGACTCTTGACGAACAATTTCAAATGCCATTTCTTGTATCAAATCATGCATCCCAACAATGTTAACGTTGTTTGAAATATCAATGGTTAAGAGCGACTTCTCAACCAGAGCATTTATCCCACCACAACGGTCACAACTGTCTAGTATTTCAATTACTTCCTTCTTGTCCTTCCCCTTGAGGAAAAATGCAACATCAAGAAATATATTCTTGTTCATCGCATCTAGTCTATCAAAACTGATTTTGAGCAAATCGAAAATTTCTGTCTCGGGAATTTGCCGTAGCTTATCCAATTCACTTTTCCATTCATCTTGATCTCTCTTATACACAGAGCATCCCAAAATTTTAAGAGCTAATGGAAGGCCTCCAGCATAATTTACAAAGCACTTGGACAATTCCCAAAAACCTTCCTCAGGCTCAAATTTTTTAAAGGCGTTCCGACTAAAGAGCTCAAGAGCCTCATCATCACCTAATCCCTCTACCTTATATGATATCTCCATATCATGCTTTTTAACCAACCGTTCATCTCTAGTTGTAATGATGATTATACTCCCCTTACCAAACCAATCCTTTTCCTTAGCAAATTTCTCTAGTTGGCTTGATTCATTCACATCATCAAGAATGAGAAGAACCTTTTTATTACATAAGCAATTCTTAATGAAATAGGTCCCCCAGTCTTCATTCAAAACTTGAGTAATTTGTTCTTTCAAGATCGGGGAAAGCAGCTGTTTTTGTAGATCAACAAGACGATTACGTTCAGAAGCCTCTCTAACATTAGTAAGAAAGCAGCTAGCTTCAAAATGAATAGAAATGCTTTCATAAACAAGCCTAGCAATGGTTGTCTTGCCAATGCCTCCCATCCCCCATATCCCTACAAAGCGAACATCATCTGTAGGATCTAAAAGCAAATCCATTTGCTCACGTGTAAACTTAATTCCCACTAACTCTGTGGAATCTAACAATTTGAATGTGCGATGCACTTTCCCCCACACCCATTCAACAATCTTTTCAATGAGCTTTCTTTCACACCTACAAGGAAGAAAAATGATTAAGTCAAAAGTATAAGCCATAGATATAAACCAAGTATATATGGAGAAGTTGCTTACTGAATCTTATTTGAATCCAACCCAGATAAATCGGCAACTTCTGTTAAAGCAGCTCTCCAGCGCTCCACCTTTTCTATGTCTTCCCCAAACCTTTTCTCATGCTCAGCGAACGCCCCTGCAAAACTGCCGCTTTGTTTTCGCACATCGGAGGGATCCACATTATAAAACACAGGCAGAACTGTGCCATTGGATTTCATGCATTGAAGAATCTTTGTAAGTTCATCCAAGCACCAGGAAGAAGAAGCATAGTTTGGCGAGAGAACAACGATTGCAAGCCTTGATTCTTGGATTGCTTTGGGGAGTTCTGAAGAAATGGATGTCCCTCTTTCAAGCTTTGGATCATCCTTGAATGTTTTAATGCCCCTATGCTGCAGTTCGTGGTATAAATGGGACACAAAGCTATTTCGAGTGTCTACACCCCTGAAACTCAAAAACACATCGTAGTTCCATTGAGGAGGAGCCGACTGATCAGCTGAAGGATCAGAGGCTCTTCGGGTGCTCAACGCCATTGGAAATCTGCTGCTTCTGCTGTAAACACTACTCAATGAAACAAGAACTTCGCTAATTTATTCAAAAATCCAAACACTCAACTGAAGAAATACGAAGATGATCATAAATGACTTGAAGAATGAAAAAGATTGAAATTGAAATTTGGTAAATGAAAATTTAATAAACTAGAGGAAAATTACAGCAGAACAAGTTTCAGAGCATCGGGGGAAATTTAGATAGTCAAACATGGATTTTGTCATGGTGTTAATTTGGATCATCTAAGCAAACATGTCAATTTGGACCATGTTAACAAAAGATATCTAACAATAGAACATTACTTCCAATTCAGCAGAGAGAAATTCAACATATTATTTAGCACAGCTCATAAGGAACAAAAAAGACCAATTTCAACTTTAAAACAAAAATATCATGTCATCTCAAATAATGGGTTGGCATTAAAAAGCCTCATCACTAACTACACCGGTCAACTAAAAACTGCAAATGCTTTATCTTAATGTTACCTGAACAAAGCAATTATATGAAAATGGAGACGAAGCAAGGCAGCAGCTTCAGCTTAATGTTACAACGCCAGAGAATTGGTAAGACAACCATCACAAGACCAGCAAGCCAACAAGAAACTCACAAAAAATACAAGATCAGCAAGAAGCAAAGATAACAGCCTCAGAAAAGAGATTTTTATACGCGTCAGGCCAATTTTATTTTATTTTTTTATACGCGTCAGGCCAATTATTTGAATGGTTGCTTTTCTTGGTAAACTGTGGTGAGATTTTTTAATTTTTATTTTTTGGGGTCACACGATAGAGAAAAACTATGGTATGGAAGGAAAAGGCAACTTTTTTTTTTTTTTTTTTTTTTGTCAATAAAAAGGCAATTACTTTATTTTAATATCAATGATAAACTTGAACAACACATTCAAAGATATCAACAAGATAGCGAAAGTACCATAACACATCAAACTAACACGTTAAAAACAAAACTAAAACGGACAAAAGCCGTATTAAAACTACTAAGGACCCAAACTACTAATTCATATCACCACAATTAACTGTAAGGCCAAACAAAACCCACATATCAACATAATCGAAACCCTAAATCAACCCATGAGCCTAAACGAATCCTACCACCACCACCTAAAGAAGCGTCGTCGTGGCCACACCCAGAATCTCATCCATAACAAATCTGGGAAAAATATGGAGTACACATGAGTCGTCTCCTTGGCCACGTGGCAGCTTCGTCATGTGTGACATTTAGGAAGATTAGATGGTTTGGTATTCTCACATTAGAAACTTGAAACATATTTGTTTGTGACATGGAAAAGGAAAAGTAGTCTTACGATGGTGGATACTTGATTTAATTTGATGATCCGCTAACAGTTTCAATCATTTTGTTGAGTGTTTGTCCCCAAATAGAAAGTACAAATAAATAATAAGACCAGTTTCAATAATGAATGCTCTGCAAGTGACTGTTTTACAATTTATTTGCCACATATGCATATGTTGCATTGACATGTGATATGTCTTTTGGTGTTAGTTTTGCTACTGAATTATTCTCTAAATGCAGGATTCCTTTATCCAACTGGTGACAAAAATCTTGCTTAGATGTTATAACCGTCCTGCTAACCTCGGTTTTAAGCATATGCAGTAATGTCAATCTTCTTATAGCTCCAAAATGATTTCCCTAGCGTAGTGAACAGATGGAAACCCACAAGAAAAATGTAGCAACAGATGGAAAAAAAGAGAGGGGAAAGAAAAATAATGGAAGAGAGAGAGAGAGAGAGAGAACCGCGTAGTGAACACGGTCTCTTTCTCTTTACAGCCACACGTCGTCTGCAATGGGATGGGGCCGGGCATTATATGAGATTTAATTTGAGGAGAACATGATTTCTCTTCACCGTCACCCAGCTTTACCAAAGAATCGTCCTAAAAATAATTCATAACCAATTTCTGCATACAAAAAGACAAGCAAATGAAGAAGCATGGAAAAATACCAAAGAAAGACTTGAACACACCCTCCACACAAGAGAAACGACGACACTTTCCACCCGAAGGAAGGAACATACAATTTCATGAACGTTCCCTTTCTGAAATGTGTTTTTTCTTTACCTTTACTTTTATCACCTTCTTTGAAAAATTGGGATCACTAAAATGAACGGAATACAGTGGTAATAAAAAAAAAGCCGGGCTGCATAGCAGTAGAGGAAACCACATCGGTAGATCAAAGAGGAAGAAACTTAAGATATTAAAAGGTAAAGCATGGGAAAGGGATGTGGCAAATTTTAAAATGAAACTAGTGGAAGAAAAAGAGGTGCGGGAACCCAAAAAAGAGAGAAAATAATGCTGTGATTGAAGGGCAGATAAATAAAAGAAAGATAGAGATGAGAAGATTGCGCAAAAGTAAAGGAGACCACCGAAAGGTAGTGGAGAGGGGATAAAGATCAGAAAAGGAGGCATATTGTGCAAAACAAGACAATAAAAAATTACCAAAAGAAAAATTACGTAGCACAAGACCAGCAAGCCAACCAGAAACTTACAAAGAAAAAATATCTCAAGATCAGCCAAGAAACCAACAAGAAGCAGCAAAGCTAACAGCCTCAGGAAAGAGATACAGAGAGAGACAGAGAGAGAGATAGTGGCGAGCAGAGAGAGAGAGGAGAGAGTAAAGTTCGAAACCGTGTAGTTACAGTAGTGAGAGCACACGGTTTCTTTTGCTTTTCAATGAAGAGGAAGGAGTTTCGGCCAATTATTTCAATAGTTGCTTTCTTGGTAAATCGATCAATCAATAATATCGACATTTTAAAGCATCCCTTAAAATTTACAATGTTAAACCTTTTAAGGAAGGATCTTCCCTTTCGGCAAATTATTATTTTTTTTGTCAAACCTTTTGGCAAATTTACAATGTTATCCTTCTGTCATAACTTTATTGAATCCCTTAATCATATTATGCAAGATTGTAATTAGGCACAACAATTCTGGTCCATTTGACAAGATTTTGGCATGAAATCCCCACCTACTAATGTAGAGGATCATGTCCCAATGGCATTAGGTTTCACCTTCTTTTCTTGAAGGATTCTTTACCATATGTTGCGAAATTTGGCATCATATTAATTATTTGATCTTTCAAAATAACACTAAGGGCCTTAGTCATATTAAATTTCTTCTCAGTATAATCTATTAAATAATGACCTTACAGTTGGTCAAGAGCATTATCCCTACACAAGAGCTTTTACGTTCAATTTCCCTTCCACCAATATCACTTATATAAAAAAATAAAAATAAAAATCACAAAATATTGTCCTCCAATTTGGTTAGGTAAATAATAATCTTATAGTTGTATTTAATCTAAAGAGGACGCTTGAAGTTCAAATTCTCTTCATAGTGGCGCAACTCATACATTCTGTTTCCCTCTTTTCGGCCATGTAGGCCGATTGAAGGAGTTTTTGGTCCTTCTTCTTTTGGATGCGGGGCGTGCCACCACCAAGCCCCGAATTTGGGCTTGAATGGAATGTGAGTAGATGGATGTGTTGCGCTTCTAACTTCTGATCAAACGATTGATCGGCCAAGCAAGGAACCTCCTCTTGGCCTAGGCTCGAGGATGGTTAGGTTTCGTACGGATGTTTTTGTGTTTTTTAGGGTTTTAAGTAAAAATAATGCAATTAAACTAAACGTGCGTATAAACGTGAAGACAAGAATTAAAGTGCGATAAAGTAAATCAAAGCGATAAATAAAGCAAGAACGAATTAAAAGCGATAAGAACGATAAAATAAACAAACTTGAAATTAAACTTAATTGAAGTGCGAAGACAATAAAATGTAAAGGAATCGAAATAAACTTGAACTTAAATGACAAGAAAGATATAAACTTACACTAGAAAAATGAAGAACTCACTACACTAGGTGCTTGAAAAATAAAATCCTAAGTCTAGGAAAAGAAAAGTGCGAGACGAAAGATAGGTTTGTCTGTTTGATGTTGTGTGTCTCTGTCTTCACTTGGTGAGGTTTATATAGGGCATTCATCAGCCCATGGGCTGGCAAATGTCAACTCTTCTTAAAAATCTTTCCTATCGAAGCCCTCCTAAATCCGTGGGATTGCATTGATTGGGATATTCTGACATGCTTGATTCTTCCTTGCTTTGGAACACTCGGAGTTACTATCAAATTCCTTGGTTTCTTTCCTTGTGAGGTCTCCCTCACGTGCACATAATCCTCCAAAAATCTGGGCTTGAATTGGTAGCTTAAAATTGGGCATCCGATTTTATTACAATTTATATATATATAACAATTAGTTTTAACCTTTCAGCCCAGCTAGCAAACCTTCACAGACTCCAACCGCCACTTGCATTCATTCATTCTATATTCCAATTCTCGACCGCCAAGGTTCCAAAACTTCAACCCAAAGACTCGGCCGCATATTTATAAAAGTTTTGGCCGTGCCCAAACATATGTCATAGCCCCAGCCACTTTCGAGCCCAGCCAGCCACATTTATTTGAATCCATATATATATATATATATATATATATATATAAACTCCAATTAAAAAAAACCCTAGTGCCCAACTCGCAAAGGACCCAAACTTTTCAGCCGCTCCATCCTACATCTCCAAACCAAAACACCCGGCCGTGCTCCATTCGGACAAACCCCGGCCGCATTTTCCAACTCAGCCCAGCCGTGATACTCCAGCCGCCCGGTCGCAACAACCAATCAACATCCGGCCGAGATCTCTAATAATCCCGGCCGCGAACTCCTCCGGTCCTAGCCTCCAAAACATGGCCGATATCTCCAGCTTCATTCAAACAGCCCGGCTGTATCGCTGCCCAATTTTATGATTGAAAATCCAGCCGCATCTTCTAAACTCCAAGAACCCGGCCGCTCTTGCCTCAGCCATATCCCGGTCGTGACTTCGTGCCAACTTCCAAATATCCGGCCGTAACACTTCAGCTACCTTCGAATTTTCCGGCCGCTTGCATTCTCAGAAGCTGCCCAGCTTGGGTGAATTTTCCACCCCCAAACACATTCATACGAAGTTTTGCACACTTGATGACTTACGATAACAGTCTGAGGTTTAGTTTGAGATATAAAGGGGTATGCCAATTTCAGCTTATAAATATAAAAGAAAATTTGCTGGAAAGACCCAAAAGAAGAAAAAACCAAAATGTGAAGTAATTTTGCACAAGCATGAGAAACAGCTGAGAGAAAGGGAGATGACAATGCATTTGAGCTGAAGATTTGCTGAATTAAACTCGAATATTGTATAATAAACATGGAAAATCCACATACTTGGGACACAAGAAAGCAAAAGCTAAAGGAAGAACCAAAGATAGTAGCTTAAGACCACATAAGTAACTCTTACCCAAAAGTTAATTTAAAGATTCCATGAAGTTGATTCTCACAAGTCAAAACTAGAAGCATCAATTCCGTTTCGAAAGTTGAAGCAATAACTCATAATGAGACAATCCAAAATGGGGTTCCTACAGTTTGAGGTTTCTTGGAGTTCATCTGACAAAAACAGGACTACTTTCCACAAAGTCAAAATGGCAAAAGTCAAAGCATGGTAAACAGAAATAACTTAGTATACAGCGTGTACAAACAATGGCTATGAATCGGGAGCATAAAAAATGAAAATTTTAGGCAGCCCAGCATTAGAGGTGAATTGCTCAAATAAATTCAGCATGCACAACCCCCTCTTTGATCAGACTCTGAAACAGCCTCTGGGATGCCTTGGAAATATCTGCAAGTAAAAAGGAAATGGAAATGATAAAACATCATGTTTAAATGGGTCATAAATGTATCTCATAGCAAGCTCCAGAATATGAAAATAACAGCATGCAGCAATAATAGCAGAAAGACAGAAACATTCTAGATGGAAATGTTGGCATATTACCATGGGTCCAGCCCATGATGGAAATGGTCCAGTCAAAAGGAGACTTGTTACGTGGTGTTTGGAATATGGTAGAGGTTTCTGGAGTTGCATATGCTTTCGGTGCAACATTATGATGAAGGGACAAAATGATAGTGTTTTTGTAATGATGGAAGACATCATGATGCTCTCTTTGGGAAGTCCTTTGACCAGCTATCATTATGGCTCTTTGCATGCACGTGGGCTATTTTTGGAGTTGGTTTTCAGCCATTTCATTTGGCTATATAAGGAAGCATGCGGCAGAGAGTGTGTTGTGCTGAAGAGTTAGAGAGAGTTGGAGAAGCCGAGAGCAAGAGAGAGAAGTGAGAGAACACCATCCAAACAGCCATTAGTATTCCACTCCAATTCTGTGAGAGTGAGAGTTAATTGTGTACCACTCTCAGTGTGTGAGTGAGGTAAAAACAGGAGAGTATAGTGTGGTGTCATTGTACTTTCTCTGTGTGTATCATCAAGCCCTGGGCATTGGCTTGGTAAGATCTTTCTTGTTGTACCCATTATTTGTTATAGTGGAAGAAGTTTATATTGCTGCCCCGTGGACGTAGGCATTGCCGAACCACGTTAATTTCCGGTGTTCTTTATTTTTCTGCTTTTATTTGTTGTTTGAGTTGTGAAGAATTCCATTCTAGCACTAACCGATCCTAACAGGAAAAGCAGGGGCGTTGTAGTGTGATGGAAAGTTTCAGACACCTAGGGCGATGAAAATTTGGGGACCCTGTAAGGTTATGGATAAGGTTTTGAGATCTTTAGAGGTGAATGATTCATGTTCGCTACTTATCTAATTCTTAACTCTAAACTGTTATAACAGCATCCTAGAAGATCAAAGATCAAATGCCCATCCTCTGATGAGACTGGTGAAACCAGGCTTTATCCACACTTACCAGTATTCTCACCCTAGAAGATCTCAAATTAAGTTTTAAGGAGAATACTTCACTATGTTTATCGACTGTGCACAAATGATTCCAAAAAACAGCTGATTCTCATTCTCTGAATCTGGAGTAGCTAATGAAACTAAGTACATTCTAAAAACAGTAAAATAGAACCACAGACATCAATTAACACTAGCTCCCACCTCCTCTGCAAAGGCTTCGCCTAAAGAGCAATATAACTCTGCACAAATCACAGCCCAACCCAGTTTTGTTAGGGCAATTTGCAGTGATCACAGTGGGTTCCCCAACCTTCTCTGCCTTGCTAATTACCACACAACATCCTGGAAAGCTCAGCGGCAATAGAGAAAGTGTGAGCCAAAACGCACTGCATGCCAAAGTCAATAAAATTTCCTATCCATGGACTCACTGCAACCTTCTCTGCCTTCCTTGACAAATTAAAGACTATAGTGTAAATATGATCAAGTTTTCTACTTGACAAATTAAAGTTAAGTATTTTTTTTTTTGGGTCAAATTAAAGTTAAGTATAAACAACCCATAAGAGGAAAGGTTTACTACAAGCAAAATGTGACATCAATAAATGCAATTAGAACGATATTTTGACCAAAATTTAAGACACTCAAACTCAAGTAAATCCAAAACTCAGTAAATCGATATTTGAGAAAAGGATTTTGCCTGTTATCCCATGTGTTTATCTGCTACCAAAAGCAAAACGTAGTCAGAAATACAAATCCATAAGCCCAAATTTGAGTTGACTACTTTTGATCAGCTAGGTCTAATAAAAAACAATTCAATCTATCTTAACGTACTTATTGATTACTAATGTAATTACTTATTAATTTCCAGTATGTTAACAGGTACTTTGTTCAAATGCATAAAATATCCAGGTCTTGCATACATGTATATACTACATGAGTTGATTAATGCTCTGCAGTAGTTTAAACAGAAATGTATTCATGACAAAAGCAAATGAAGAGAGAGAGAGAGAGAGAGAGAGAGAGAGAGAGAGGAATTGTCATCCACAAAACAATAAGTGATAAATCTAATGGTAAATGTATGGCTAGAAAAGATAGTAATGGGAACTTACTAATATCAACTGTGAGAAGACCGTCATTAGCTTTTCAAGTATTTATGCGCAGACATATGAGGAGGGAGGCAACAAAGGTCGCAAAAATTTAGCTGCTCTTTTAAGAATCACAGTTTTTATTGAACTTTTCAACAATAGAAAAAAATAAGAGGGTGCAAGGCCTAAGTAGGAAATCAAAGTGGTTACCCACCAAATCAAAAGTCCTATGCACCCCCATTGTTCGCTATTGTTGAAAGATTTCATAAAAACTGCAGTTGTTAAAAAGAGGGAGAAAATCTTTACAAGTTTTGTTAAAAACCATTTGGAAAGAGCATAGCTTTTGCGGCAGAGAGATTTTTGGTGAGAGCTTGCACTTGCATCAGCTGAATTGTGAGGAGAAGTAGCTTTTGTGCTGATGTTGATGGAGTGGTTCATCATCATGATTTGATTGAGTTCTTCCAAGTTTTGCTTGTGCACCAAACGGAACCCACACTTCTTTATACAAGCTTTGGACTGAGTGGGGGACGAAATAATTGTGCTTGAGCACCAATAAGGATTCAGATAAAAAGTTTGGAATGAAATCTTCGTCTGACTGCATTCTTTGTTGAATACACAATGAGATACCCAAAGGTGAGGTGACACAAGATGGCCTCTTTTAATGGAGCTACTACGCACAAGGACACCTTCAACTGAGCGCCATTCAATTCCAAAAGAAGTAGGAATAGGCCAACCAGGTGGATTTGGGGGTTCTTCAAAGACAACACATAAAGCAATCCAAATCGGCGTGGTACATGGAGGTAGCTCCATAATTAAGGAATCTCCTACACTTTGATTATTGAACCACTCTGGAATTCTACTTCCAGGTGTTACAATTTCGAAAGCGGGAATATTCCAACGAGGTACCTGTACCATGTATAGGTTAGTAACTTGATTATTTATTTATTATTATAGCAAACAAAGAGAGACAGAGAGACAGAGAGAGAACCTGAAGGAATCTCCAATCCAGACCAATCCAGAGCATTCTAAGTATTATACTATCATCGTAGCCATCATTCTCAACCAATCCAGAGCAATTCAAACAACACAACGTAACATACCTTCTTCCGTTTTTTATGCTCAACTTTGGCAACATTTTTAAGGAAATGCAATCGTCTGTGTGTATTTTAATATCGGGGAAGTCTTCATTATCAACTAATCCAAAGCGGAGATGGGGCAATTGTTGAAGCCTTTCGCACCCATTCACCCAAAATGACACAAGCTTAGGAAGACATCCAATGCTTGCAGGAAGGCTAACAAAATTGTTTCGACTAAGGTTTAATTCTTTTAAAGAGGACAAGCAGCCAATATCAATGGGAATATCCCCTTCACAAAGCCCACAATCACTCAGATCCAATTCCTTCAAAGACCACAAACCATGTAGCGAACCCAACACAAAAGCCTTTCTTTGGAGGCCCCACCAAAACCTTGATTTATTACGCACTGATCTACATTTCAACTTTCGCCCATATCCAAAGGAGCATGACTCTAAATAAGTAGGCATAGAGATCCATAAATGGCCCATCTCCCACAAGTTTTCTTGGCGTTTGTAACTGTATGAGCATCCATCCGCATAGAGCTGTTTAAGAGAGTTCAAATTACAAATTTCGCTCGGAAGACCCAAGAGATTTTCACAATTGCTTACATCCAGAAACGTAAGGCCAACAAGACCTCCAATTGATGAAGGTAATTTCTCAATGGGGGTCCCACTCAAATTAAGCAGTGACAAATTTTCCATTTGTCCTGAAAATTCTGGAATCTTTTTCAGTTCTGAGCAATCCTCAACACCGAAATATATTAGAGAATCCATTTCTACCTCCCTTGGAAGACTCTTAACACTTTTGCATCCATCTAGAATTAAATCTGTAAGCCATTTGAGAAATGCAATGGACGGGTGAATCTCAACTAAATTCTCACACCCTAAAAGATTCAACACCTTGAGTTTTGGAATGCCAGTGAAATTTGGGGTTGTTGCCAAGCTTCGAGACCATCTAAGGTCCATGTATTTCAAATTGGGCAAGTCCTGTACAATTTTACATGAAAAATAGTAGAATATATAATTAGCAACCAGAAAACTTAAACTTTTACTCTCCTTTTTCAAAAAATTCGTAAGATGGCATATGGTTAGTAATCTTACAATTCTTTCATCCCATAGCCCAACTAGTTTGCTGCCCTGCATCTCAAGTGAAACAAGGTTATTCGGTTGAAAATTTGATGGGAGATATTTGGAAGAATACCAATTCCACTTCATAATTCTTAAGCAATTAGGAAGAATTCTGGGGATTGACATTGGGGAAATGATCACATTATCAACTTCAAGAAATTTCAAGTTAATCATCTTAGAGAATGCTTCACAATTCCAATCTGCCTTTTCAAGTTCTGTCATGCTTAAGGCGATGCCTTGAATTTTGTTAGTTGCCTGTAATAAAGAATAGAAAAGGAAAAGTTAATTCCACATGTAAGTCTAATATTGAGTTAAAAAGAAATCATATTTCTTTGAAAAAACAAATAAAAATTGGTATTTTTTACATAACTTCTTACCGTATTGTTTATCAATACATGAATGATGTCATTACGATGACACAATCGACTGCGCCAACCGGGCTCTTCAGGAGACTCTTGACGCACAATTTCAAATGCCATTTCTTGTATCAAATCATGCATCCCAACAATGTTGTTGTCGTTTGAAATATCAATGGTTAGGAGCGACTTCTCAACCAGAGCATTTATCCCACCACAACGGTCACAACTGTCTAGTATTCCAATTACTTTATTCTTGCCCATCCCCTTAAGGAAAAATGCAACATCAAGAAATATATTCTTGTTCATCTCTCATCTAGTCTATCAAAACTGATTTTGAGCAAATCAAAAATTTCTGTCTCAGGAATTTTCCGTAGCTTATCCAATTCATTTTTCCATTCATCTCGATCTCTCTTATACATAGAGCATCCCAAAATTTTAAGAGCTAATGGAAGGCCTCCAGCATAATTTACAAAGCACTTGGACAATTCCCAAAAACCTTCCTCAGGCTCAAATTTTTTAAAGGCGTTCAGACTAAAGAGCTCAAGAGCCTCATCATCACCTAATCCCTTTACCTTATATGATATCTCCATATCATGCTTTTTAACCAACCGTTCATCTCTAGTTGTAATGATGATTATACTCCCCTTACCAAACCAATCCTTTTCCTTAGCAAATTTCTCTAGTTGGCTTGATGCATTCACATCATCAAGAATGAGAAGAACCTTTTTATTACATAAGCAAGTCTTAATGAAATAGGTCCCCCACTCTTCATCCCAAACTTGAGTAATTTGTTCTTTCAAGATCGGGGAAAGCAGCTGTTTTTGTAGATCAACAAGACGATTACGTTCAGAAGCCTCTCTAACATTAGTAAGAAAGCAGCTAACTTCAAAATGAATAGAAATGCTTTCATAAACAAGCTTAGCAATGGTTGTCTTGCCAATGCCTCCCATCCCCCATATCCCTACAAAGCGAACATCATCTGTAGGATCTAAAAGCAAATCCATTTGCTCACGTGTAAACTTAATTCCCACTAACTCTGTGGAATCTAACAATTTGAATGTGCGATGCACTTTCCTCCACACCCATTCAACAATCTTTTCAATAAGCTTTCTTTCACACCTACAAGGAAGAACAATGATTAAGTCAAAAGTATAAGCCATAGATATATGGAAAACCCAAGTATATATGGAGAAGTTGCATGCTTACTCATTCTTTGAATCCAACCCAGATAAATTGGCAACTTCTTTTAAAGCAGCTCTCCAACGCTTCACCTTTTCTATGTCTTCCCTAAATCTTTTCTCATGCTCAGCGAACGCGCCTGCAAAATTGCCGCTTTGTTTTCGCACATCGGAGGGATCCACATTAAAAAACACAGGCAGAACTGTGCCGTTGGATTTCATGCATTGGAGAATCTTTGTAAGTTCACCCAAGCACCAGGAAGAATAAGCATAGTTTAGCGAGAGAACAACGATTGCAAGCCTTGATTCTTGGATTGCTTTGGGGAGCTCTGAAGAAATGGTTGTCCCTCTTTCAAGCTTTGGATCATCCTTGAATGTTTTAATGCCCCTGTGCTGCAATTCGTGGTATAAATGGGACACAAAGTTATTTCGAGTGTCTACACCCCTGAAACTCAAAAACACATCGTAGTTCCATCGAGGAGGAGCCGACTGATCAGCTGAAGGATGAAAAGCAGAGGCTCTTTGGGTGCTCAACGCCATTTGCAATCTGCTGCTGCGGCTGCAAACACTACTCAATGAAACAAGAACTTCGCTAACTAAATATTCAAAAATCCAAACACTCAACTGAATAAATACGAAGATGATCATAAATCGCTTGAAAAATGAAAAAGATTGAAATTGAAATTTGGTAAATGAAAATTTAATATACCAGAGGAAAATTACGGCGTTGAAGGCATATAATGCAGCAGAAAAAGTTTCAGAGCAACTGGGTAAATTTAGATAGTCAAACATGGTGTTAATTTGGATCATCTAAGCAAACATGTCAATTTGGACCATGTCTACTTCCAATTCAGCAGAGAGAAATTCAACATTAAACGACCAATTTCAACATTAAAACAAAAATATGATGTCATCTCAAATAATGGGTGAACTAAAAAACTCAAATGCTTTATATTAATGTTACCTGAACAAAGCATTTATGAAATGGAGACAAAGCCAGAGAGAATTGGTAAGACCAACAATTAGAAGCTAACAGCCTCAGAAAAGAGACAGAGAAAGAAAGAGAGAGAGTAGTGGCACTGGCGAGGCGAGCACACGGTTTCTCTTGGGTCAATGATCGGGCCAATTATTTATTTTTATTCTTGGTGTGGTGATAATTTTTTATTTATTTATTTATTTTATTTTATTCTTGGTGTGAGAAAAGGCAATTACTTGATATTTCCCTCAGATCAATCAATAATATAATTTTTTGTTAAAGCATTTGAATAGACTCAAAATTCATTAATTAGTCACCTCATCTGCAAATGCTTTGCCCAAAGAGCAATATAACTCTGCAAAAATCACAGCCCAACCCAGTTTTGTTAGGGCCATTTGCAGTGATCACAGTGGGTTCCCCAACCCTCTCTGCCTTGCTAATTACCACCACAACATCCTGGAAAGCTCAGCGGCAACATTCTCTGCGTTCCTTTTTTTCCTCTCTGTGTTTTCCTAAGAGACTATAGTGCAAATATGATCAAGTTTTCTACTTGACAAATTAAAATCTGTACAAGTACTTCCTATCTCTTAGCTTGAGCCTTCAAATATAAATATGAATTTAACAACTTCATATCTCTGTTTTACACAAGAAAAAAAGGTAACAACAGCTTTGGTGGTCCAAAATGGATTAAAATCTGTAAAAAAATCCTTCTTATCTTTTAGCTGGAAAGGGAAGAATAAATTAAACTAGAGTTGTTGTCAAATTATTAAACAAAGATCTTTGTTTTACACAAGAGATTCGGGTCAAAGAAAAAGAAGGGTGAAGGAAATTACCCGAACAACACCCTCCCTAGCTGACAAAACAAGAATATCTGAACTAGAAACAGCTCCAGGGCACTCCCTCTCCAGTGCTTCTTTAATTTCTTCAACGTACCTAAAGTTTCTCATCCCAAAGCTCAGGGTCTGAAAAATAGCCAAAAAAGAAAAGAATTAAAACAGGGGAATAAGTACTGATCTATTGGATAAAACCCAATTCGGTTCCATATAGGTTTCAAAAACAAACAAAACAAAAAAACTGAAGGGTTTTTAGGTCAAATGGTCCTTAAATTTTGACCCAATTCGCATTTTGGTCTCTCGATTTCCAAAATTGTTCCCGTGTTCATTCAACTTCACTTTCGTTAAGACAAATAGTCCTGCCGTCAATTTTGTTATATTTTATGTTAAATACATAGGCAAAATAGTATTTTTGTATTATTCTTATTTTTCACCATCTGAATAATACAAAAATATCATTTTGCCCCTACATTTAACAAAAAAGGTTAATAAAAATACCATTTTGCGACTTAGACATTGAGAATAAATAGCTTATTGAGAATGCTATAGTTCATAAGTTGTGTCAATAAAAACCAAGCCATTATAACAAAGTTAGGTCTAATAAGCCATTATAACTAGTTTTCATCCCCTCGAGTTGATAAAAAACATTGCAACAAGCTTTGCTTAGAGGATGTGGTGTTCCCTCCGTTTGTTTCTATTTGCTTCCTGCTTGCTTTCCAATGAATTATCGTCAGAAAAAAAGAAAAAAAGACCCCATATTTGAGTTGGCTACAGGTACAGGGCACAATTGGCTGGCTTCAACAACAGTCTTGTTATTAAAAACTACATATATGTAATTGAATGCAGACAAAAAAAATATTACAACGTGTTCCATTTATGAGTGATTGGAGCAAAGTAAATCAACATATGATTAATTAGCAAAAGACTATTTTCTTTTCTTCGGTAATAATCAACTATAGACTTTAATTTCAGGCATTATATTGAGCTTCCAAAATTAAAGTTAATTACGTTGATTTAACCCAAAAGGAAAAAATCAAAATACTCTCAACCTTTTTCTCTTCCTGTTTTTAAATTTTAAGTCAACTTCCTCTGTTTCCTCCTCTGTTTCTTGTTTTTTCTTTTATAAATTAAATACATTTGACACCAAAAAAATAAATATTTAATTTAACATATAACGCTACATTATTAAACATTCAAAATGCATAAATCATTCACACAAATTACAATTAAACTAGTGCACCCAAACGGATCCTTATAACAAAGTGATGAATCTAATAATAAATGTATGGTTAGAAAATAGAGTGCTGGGACACAATGACAGTCTTACGCAAAAGTTATAACGAAAAAAATACAGTTGATTGGATCCAACCTATTTTTAAAATAAACAACTCGCACACACTCCCTTTTCAAAAAAAAAAAAAATCAACACACCAAGCACTATGCTCAGATTTATTGGATTTGTCAAGAGAAAAACAAAAATTAAGCCAAAATAATAGAGATTTTCTATTTAAACCCCACACTTCTCTTAGTTCACCCCATGTTCTAAGTTCACCCCATCTTTTAATTTAAATTTTCACAATTTCTAAGAAAACCCACTATCTTCCCAAACTACCCTTAAATACACCCCAAACTGAAAAAATAAGAAATAAAAGAGATTTTCTATTTAAACCCCACAATTTTCTTTGTTCCCAACAAAAAAAACACAAACGAATAGAACCCTAAACCCGAAATTTAATACTTTCTAAAGAAAAAGAACAACTTTACCTCTCTCCAAGAACTGTAAATGGAATTCCAACACTTGGGTATTGTTGAGTTGATAATCAACAAGCATTTCCATCAACTCCCATGCATATTTAAAGAGGTAGGCTCGTCAATTTTCTATGTCTTTAAAAGAGAAAAGTAATCTGACAATAGGGTGTAGAGGAGTTTGTATTTTTCTAAAACATGATATGAAGAGTGGTGGGGTGTGTGGGGTGTGGGGTGTGTGTATAGATGTACTAGGGTTCATTATTAAGTTGGATAACCTTTTTTGTCTTTTTACACAATAATAAAACTTACAGCTTAATAATTTAAGTATTGGGGTGAACAAAGAGAAGTGCGGGGTTTAAATAGAAAATCTCAAATAATATTAGGTGTACTAGGATTTCTATCCCAAAAAAAAAAATGTAGGAGTTGTAGATTTATGGTCGCGAGGTATTTCAAGGAGAAAAACAAGAATTTACCCAATTAAGAGCATCCACAATGGGCTCCCTATAATTTAATGCTGCTTTGTTTTATGCATATTTTAAACGTTTAATTAATACTAACTATGTTTATATTATTTTTTAATAGAGATGGACCAATTATATTGAATCAAAAAATAATTATAGTATTTATGACTCCCTAAAGTAGGGAGGATGATTGTAGTTCAAATTTTATAGAGAGCTCCTAAAATAGCTTTTGTGTGTTGTTAGCTATATTTTAACTAAAAAATAGAGAGCGTGATTGTAGATGCTCTAACACAACACAACTAGAGGTGAAATGGCAGCAAAGGTAAAATTTACAATCTTAAGGGGTGGATACTCAAAATTGAACTTCATTCCAATTGTTATCCTGCATAGGCGTAGCAACTAGTTTTTATTGTATTTAAATTGTTCTGAAATGTTGTCCCTTTACATTGTTCTAGCCTTCCCATTATTTAATCTTTGCATCTTTCCCATAATGTATTTATTTAATAGCCTAGCTTTGATTCTTATAATTGGCCTCCAACCCCTCCCCCTTAAGATGTGTCCTTGATTCATAAAAAATGAGGCTCGGGGATGGGAAATCATATTTTTCGTCATATTTTGAGAGTTTAAATAACTTTTCTTTTTCTTTTTTCATGGATTTTGAACCTTGTGTTAAACATTCACGAAATCATGATGGTTGATCGTTTCACTGATGGAACATGATATATTAATGATAAATTAGAGATGTGTTAATGAACTTGTTCTTAAATTTTTCATTATAAAAAAAAAAAACTTGCTTCTTAAATTTAAATTGGAATGGCCAGCATTAAGGTTCCCTTCGTATCTTTATTAGGGTCTATTTGGCACACCTCCTTGGATTGGACTAGCTTGGACTGGCTTAAATAACCCCCCTAACCCACGTTTGGTGCAGCGCTTAAGTTAAATGAGGCTATACAATCCGGGCCTATGAAAAACACTTCGCTCGTTCGCACAAAATAGAGAGCTCCGTGGAGGTGCCGCTAAATAACGAAGTTGTTGTTTTGGACGATCGAGTCTGCCATTATCCAATGTTGCTCTGCCCTTCTCTTTTCTCTTCAACGTTGCTCTGGCCTTTTCCGTTTTGCTTTGTTTTCCTCTGTCAGACCACCACCATCAGACCCATAACGAGCCACCACAGAACCAATTGAATCATCATCATCACCCAATCAGTCAATCAAACCATCATTACCACCCATAACCAACCACCACATACCCAGGTCAACCACCATCACCACCCAATCGAACCACAACAACTATTATTTAATGGAACCAGAGAGAGAGGTTGATTCAATTGGATCTGTGGCAACATGAAGAGAGAGTGAAAAGAAGGGAAGGAAGAAGAAAAGAGAAAGGAACTGTCACGACCCGACTCCCCTAGCACGATATTGTCCGCTTTGGGCCCCCCTCTCTACCCTCACGGTTTTGTTTCTGGAAGCTCACGAGCAACTTCCCAGTGGGTCACCCATCCTGGGATTGCTCTAGCCCCAACTCGCTTAACTTCGGAGTTCCCATCACTCCGAAGCCAGTGAGCTCCCAAAAGGCCTCGCGCTAGGAAGAGAAGTGCCCACACATTTAAGCACTTCACCTTTCCCTCCCCGAGCGATGTGGGATTGCTCACCGTTCTTGTTTTCCCAAGACATGGGTCTTACAGGAACGAATAGTAAGAAAGAAACAAAGAAACAAGAAACGGCCTGGGAAGAAGAAAAGAGGAAGGAAGAGGGAAAAAAGAAATGGGCTAGGAAAGAAAAGGAAGAAGAAAAGACACGAGGAAGAAGAAAGAAAAAAGAGAATAAGGAGAAAAGAAAAATAATAAAAAAAAAGATAAGATATTTTTAGTCTTTAAAAAATATTAGAATTTTATTTATTTACTTTTTATTTATTTTTAGGTCCAAAATCCTTAATTAAAATTAAATATTAAACTAATTATTTTTTAGTCCGACACAACACCAAACATAGGTCTTCATTATTTTTACAATCCAGCTTCTTAGTCGACGCAGCACCAAACATAAGTCGGTACTTAATCTAGCTTAGTCCAATCCGAGCTAATCTAAGACAATCCTAAAATTTAGTCCAGTCCATAACAGTCCATCGTACCAAACGACCCCTTAAGTCTTATTTCTTTGTGTATGGTAGATGTGTCAAACAGGTCGGGCCATCTTAGAAGTTATACATACTATTCCACATCATTGTGCTTCCCTTTTTCTCTCAATAACACGTTTTTTATTCAGAAATATGGAAACTAATTGATTATACTGACGTAGCATTAGATTTATGGTATTTGAAATTTTTTTTTACATGTCTTTTCTGCCACCAGTTGCTGTAAGCTAATTGCTTGTAAAAGTACCAGCAAGTACTATTATATTTTTGAAAGACAAGTACTAATTTATTTTCCAGTGTAGTATCGTCACTCCTATCATAGTAACTAATACATATCTTTTTTTTTTTTCCCATAAATACAAATCATTTTGATCAAAATATCAAGCTTCTTTTTTTTGGTTCTGTTGAATGGAAGAACATTTTAATTGATCAAAATAAAGGGAAAGCTCAATGATCAGATCCGAAGTTAAACCGTAAATTGAAATCGCATACTTATATTTGTGACTCTTTTTGCAGATTTTTATATTTTAATAGAATCAAAATTCGATATATGAAGAGACACCTCCAAATTTGTTTGCTGAATGAATTCTTGTAAGTTATTATTAATAAAGAATGTTATTAATGGATACTCTTATTTTTTAGAAGGATATTCTTTTCCTTTCATTGGAATTATTTCAATAGAGATGAGTAAAAGTTAGTTATTATTTTAAAAAAATTAGGGGAGACTAACATATCATGGATCCTAGACATTCTCTAGTCAGTTGGTTGACCAATGAAAATTTAGCGTGAAAATTATTACTAAGTCAAGGTACATTTTGACAAGCCATCTTGAAAGGAAATGACTTGTCGTAGCTACTGCATTAAACACATGTTTTAGCGATTGGAAGTGTAACACTAATAACTGAAATGGGGTAGTGTCATCCTGAATTGCAAAAAACTGAGCAGCTTGATAACTAGAGCAGTTTCCTTGCTGGAAAATATCCATTTAGCATGAGCAGTTTGATAACTAGATTGTCTGGAATTTTGGGTACTTGAATTTTGTGTATGTCTTGTGCATTGATTAATACTTTATGCACAGAGAAACAAAATAATATTTATATATCAGACGATTATAATAACTAAAATCTTTTGTAATCGAACTAGAAAAAATGACAATTCATACATATTTACATACTATCAACGTAATTTCGTCATTTTAATAAAATATCTTATAATCTACAATATTGATAAATGATTAACGATTGCCACCAAAAAAAAAAAAAAAAAAAAAAAAAGGAAGAAAAAGAAAGAGACAGGCATAAGCATGATAAAAAAATATTGTGTTTAACAGAGAATCAGCTTCTTCACAACACGAGGCCTTTTTCAATCACGCTCAAGAGTCTAGACTTCAAAATCTTTTTTATTTTTTGTAATTTTTCTAGGTGTTTGTAAAGCTGATTTTAATCACGAGTATTAAATATCACAAAAACTTCTATTAAAAAAATCACAAAAGCGAAATAGAGTATTTTGGTGGTAAAGTCGCTTATTTCCAATCAGCACCAAAGCGAACCTAAGAATGGATGTGTTTGCAGCCTAAGAATGGATGTGTTTGCAGCCATGATATTCCAACAATATGAAATAAAAGAACTAGGCTGCAGGTCACTCTCAATTAGCAATAGGGTAGTTCCTCCATACAATCAGAACCTCTAAAGCAAGATATATAATAGCAATTTACTTCGTTGAATTTGAGCCATCAATTTCCATGCTTATTTTCTGTTCTTTTGTTTACATGACATTGTGTTTGCAGCCTAAGAATGGATGTGATTTTGACTATTGAGTTCACCTAAAGAACTTGCCAGGTTTTGATCATTTATATGATAGACACTGAGTTTTACAACCACATATTCCTAAACAGTAGGATTTCACAGCATTTTTCTTGAAGAATTCTTTATCATTTGTTAGAAAAATTTGGCATCAAAGTAATAATTTGATTTTTCAAAATAAGACTCCGCCCCTTAATCAAGCCATTAGTCATATTAAATTTCTATTCAGTATAAGGTATTAAGTAATGACATTCAGTTGGTTAAGAACATTTATCCGTACACGAGAGGTCTTGGGTTCGATTTCCACTCCCTCAATATCACTTTTACAAAAAAAAGGCACAAAATACTGACCTCCAATTTGGTTAGGTAAATAATAACCTAATAGCTGTATTTAATCTAAAGAGGACGCTTGAAGTTCAAATTCTCTTTGCAAACATGATGACGTACGATAACAGTCTGAGGTTTAGGTTGAGATATAAAGGGTTATGTATGCCTATTTCAGCTTAGAAATATAAAAGAAAATTTAATGGAAAGACCCAAAAGAAATAACCAAAATTTGAAGTAATTTTGGATATTTCCATAGGAAATCCAGAGATACTGAAGAGAAGAGATTAGAGGCGAAGATGAACAAGCATGAGAAACAGCTGAGAGAAAGGGAGATGCATTTGAACTGAAGATTTGCTGAATTAAACTTAAATATTGTATAACAAACATGAAAATCCACATATTTGGGATACAAGAAAAACAAAAGCTAAAGGAAGAACCAAAGATAGTAGCTCAAGACTGCATAAGTAACTCTTACCCAAAAGTTAATTTAAAGATTCCATGAAGTTGATTCTCACAAGTCAAAACTAGAAGCATAAATTTCCTTTCGAAAGTTGAAGCGGTAACTTATAGTGAGACAATCCAAAATGGGTTCCTACAGTTTGGGGTTTCTTGGCCTTCGTCTGACAAAAACAGGACCACTTTCCTAAGAGTCAAAATGGCAAAAGTTCTCGTAAAGAACCTGCAGGATTCATCTTGAAAAATAGACACTGAGTTTTACAACCACATGTTCCTAAAAAAATAGGATTACACAGCATTGTTACGGTGGGTACTTCTCCCGGTTTTCGTTTTTATTGTCAGAAACTATTGCTATTAGCACAGCACCACAGAAGGTCGTGCAAAACATACTTATGTGTTTTTTTTGTCTATTTCATGGGCAGTCAGTCAGGATCTCCTGTATCTTTTGTCTTTCAACCCTCGCATTTCCTTCTAAAAGGCAAATAATTTGATTTTCTCCCATGTAAAGGAATGCTCTGCAGGTGAACTGTTTACAATTTATTTGCCACAAGATTCTTTGATATGCATTATGTTGCAGACATCAGAATGTTGCAGTGACATGTGATATGTCTTTTGGTGCTAGTTTTCCTACTTAATTCTTCTCTAAATGCAGGATTCCTTTATCCAACCAGTGACAAAAATCTTGCTTGGAGTAGCTGTTATAACCCCCTTGATAACCTTGGTTTTGAGAGATCCTCCACAGTGGTCCAAAAATTGAACATTTCTGGCTTGAATTTTCCTCCTTGGATCATTGCTCTGGTGGTAATAGTTTTTACTTGGATGAGGAAGAGAACCGGAGATTTGCTGAAAAAGTATGGTTGGTGAAAGGTGCCATTGATGCTTTCCCTTGTATGGCCTTTTTGTTTCTCACATTTTGTTAAAAAGAATTTGGTTCAGTATGAACTGAATTTTCATGATGAAGCAAGCGACGCTTATCTGGACGTCATCATAACTGTAATTGGCGACAAGCTGCACTGAAAGATAAATTGATTAGCAACAAACTTAAATTGGGTATGAAATACCAAACCTCGGAAACGACATTCCTAAGATCATCTTTTTGCAACTTTAAGATTCAAAACAATAGTTTGATAAATGGGTGATTATCAACCAATGCATTATATAAAATGCATCCAGACGGTAAATTAACTGGTTTATAAATAGTTACATTATTTTTCAATTTTGTTTTTTTCTATGTGTATAGTGGTATTGTGGAATATGTTTCTACTACTTGATGCCTTAAATGCCTTTAGCTTATAGGACTTAGTGGTATTTTGTTCTTAATTGTATATATAAGACAATGACATTAAAATCACTGTCAACTTTTGGATCCATAACTTCTGGTTTGTATAGTTGTCCTTTTCAGAACGTATCTATAGCTCACAATATATCTTAATGTTTTGTGACTTTAATATACACTATAGCATGAAAATGTCATCCTCTGCTTTCGTGGAAATGTGAGTGCATATGTTTTGACTAGATTGACACCTACTATTCATTCATAAATCATGTGGTACGTCATAAATCCATTTCTCCAAATATTTTAATAAAAAAAGTTATTATAGTACAACTAGCATTGCCCAATTCTAATCAACATATTGACCATGGTGAAAAATTATTGTCTTAGACGACGCTCACTTATACGATGGTTTAATGAACCTCTTAAAATTCCAGTCTATTACATAAGGTAATTTAAAACTCATATATGCTAAATAAGAGAAGACTGCATAATTGAAGGAGATTGCACAAACTATCAAGGAGATGGAGTGAAGCAGACAAGGTAGGAATCCCGACAAAGCAATTGATTGGTTTTAGATACGATCAATCTCAATGCTAAGCTTCTGATTGAAAATTCTTGTTGGCTTATTCCATCCTGCACACAACAGAAGTGAGCAGTTGAAATAGTCACATAAGTTGTGTCAATAAGAATCAAACCATTATAACAAAGCTAGGTCTAATGAGCTTGTAGCTTTTGATCAGCTCCAAATCCTGTATCAAGACCCCAAATTTGAGTTGACTACTTTTGATCAGCTAGGTCTAGTAAAAAACAATTCAGCCTATCTGAACATACTTATTCATTGCTGAAGGTAATTACTTATTGATTTGCAGTATGTTAACAGATACTTTGTTCAAATGCATAAAATATGCAGCTCTTGCATACATGTATATACTACATGAGTTGATTAATGCTCTGTAGTAGTAGTTTAAACAGAAATGCATTCATGACAAAAGCACATGATGAGAGAGAGAGGAATTGTCATCCACGAAAGAGTAAGTGATGAATCTAATTGTAAATGTCTAGCTAGAAAAGATAGTGATGGGAGATAGATGATGGGAACTTACTAATATCAATTGTGAGAAGACCGTCATTAGCCTTTCAAGTATTTATGTGCAGACATTTGAGGAGCATGCGTTTTTGACAAAGGTCGCAAAAATTTAGCTGCTCTTTTAAGAATCACAGTTTTTATTAAACTTTTCAACAATAGCGAAAAATAAGAGGGTGCAAGGCCTAAGTGGGAAATTAAAGTGGTTACGCTCCAAATCAAAAGTCCTATGCACCCCCATTGTTTGCTATTGTTGAAAGATTTGATAAAAACTGCAGTTGTTAAAAAGAGGGAAAAAATCTTTACAAGTTTTGTTAAAAACCGTTTCGAAAGAGCATAGCTTTTGCGGCAGAGAGATTTTTGGTGAGAGCTTCCACTTGCGCTTGCACTTGCATCGGCTGAATTGTGAGGAGAAGTAGCTTTTGTTAGGGGTGGGCATTGGAACCGCAAAACCGCAAAACCGAGCCGAACCAAACCGGAAAAATCCAAAAAAAACCGAGTTGACCAAAAAAGTCAAAAACCGAAAAAAATCCAAACCAAACCGGTTCAAACCGGTTCCGGTTCCGGTTTTCCACTTCACAGAACCGGTCCAATCCGAACCGGTCCAGTATAATTAATTTTATATATTTTTATATATTTATAATATATATTTTACACATGGCTCTTTTTGATTGGTTCTATATAACGTTACAATAGGCTTGCATGCACAGGATCAGCACAAAAATTATAACCCGATTAGGTTTTCATTTCTTCTTTCCTTCTCCAATTTCGTTCTCTCCTTCAGGCTTCAGCCGTCGAATCGAAACCCTTTTGACAGAGGCCCTGTGTGCGCCAAACCTGTCTCAGCCATCATCTCTCTCAGCCAAAGCTCTCTCTCAGCCTTCCTCTGTCTCATCCTCTCTAACGGAGGCTCCGGTCCAATCCCCTCTGCTCAAAACCTCCTCTCAGGCAAACCTCTCTATCAACCACGTCTCTGTCAGTTGGATAATGTTTAAGTTTCTGTTTTTTTTTTAAATTGAGGTTAATGTTTTTGATTAATTAGTTGTGCTTAGTTTGTGTTAAATACGTGCTATATATGTTGGTAAAAAAAAATTAGCATGATAATGTTTAATTGGATTGTATAATGTGTTTTGTTTCTTTTAGTTGGATTATAATGTATTATATAATATGTATGTTTGACTAATGTTTTAATGGGTTTATGTTTTTTTATGTAGCTATTATGAGTTCATCCACACTTACCAAGTGTGCTCAAGCTACTTTTCAATGTTAAGGAGGAATTTAATGAAGTTGGATTGAATTTGAGTTGTAACATATATTTGGATTGAATTTGGCTTGTATTTGGCTTGTAATTTATTTTGGAATTTATTTTGCTGAAGTTTGATTGAATTTGGGTTGTAATTTATATGTTGTTGAAGTTAGATTGAAGTTGGATTGTATTTTTGTTGAAGTTGGATTCATTTTGATGTGTTGAAAGCTTGATGGAAGCTCAAATTTTTGGTATTTTAGTATATAAATCCATTTTGGGCAGGTTTGGAAAAAATGTTAAAAATAAAACTTTAGGCCCAGCAAAAACCGGAACCGCAGGAACCGAACCGGAACCGGACAGGTCCGGATTGGTTCGGATTTCTATTTGGATTTTTGGCAGAATCGGTCCAAACCGAACCGGTTTGTAACTTCGGTTCAGGTTCCAATTTTTAGTGAAAACCGGTCCAAACCGGACCGTGCCCACGCCTAGCTTTTGTGCTAATGTTGATGGAGTGGGTCATCATCATGATTTGATTGAGTTCTTCCAAGTCTTCATTGTGCACCAAACGAAACCCACACTTCTTTATACCCGACCAATATATTCTGTCCGTTTTTTCAATGAAACCATCTGATACCCAAAGTAGATAAAAAGTTTCGAATGAAATCTTCAACTGATTCCTTTCTTTGTGGTTTACATAAAAAGGAAAACAAGATACCCAAAGGTGAGGTGACAGAAGATGGCCTCTTTTAACATTAATCTCATAGTCTAAGCCACAGGTGAGGTGACAATTAATTGTAAAATAACTAGAAAGGTCATGAGGTGGATTTGGGTGATCTTCTTCAAAAAAGACAGCACATAAAGCAATCCAAATCCACGTAGACCATGGAGGTAGCTCCACAATTAAGGAATCTTCTACACTTTGATTATTGAACCACTCTGGAATTCTACTTCCAGGTGTTATAATTTGGAATTTGGGAAAAATGAGTGCAGTTCCCTGTACCATGTCTAGGTTGGTAACTTGTTTATTATTAGCAAACAACCAGAGACAAAGAGACAGAGAGAGAACCTGAAGGACTCTCCAATCCATAGCAATCCTGAGCATTCCAAGTAATTGACTATCATTGCAGCCTTCATTCTCAACCAATCCAAAGCAATTCACACAACTCAACTTAATCCAATGTTTGCTTCCGTTTTTGTTGCCAAACTTTGGCAACGTTTTTAAGGAACTGCAATCGTCTGTGTATATTTTAACAGAGGTGGTGCCATCATTCTCATCCAATCCAAAGCGGAGATGGGGCAATTGTTGAAGCCTGTGGCACCCATTCACCCAAAATGACCTAAGCTTAGAAAGACATCCAATGCTTGCAGGAAGGCTAACAAAATTGTTTCTACTAAGGTTTAATTCTTCTAAAAAGGGCAAGCAGCAAATATCAACGGGAATATCCCCTTCACAAAGACCACAATCACTCAGATCCAATTCCTTCAAAGACCTTAAACCATCTAGCGAACCCAACACAAAAGCCGGTCTTTGGAGGCCCCACCGAAACCTTGATTTATTAGGCCGTGATCCATGGGCCAAGCGACCACGTCCAACGAAGCATGACTCTGAATTATTATTAGGCATATGGATCACTAAATGGCCCATCTCCGGATATTTTCTTGGGCGTTTGTAACTACATGAGCATCCATCTGCATAGAGCACTTCAAGAGACTTCAAATTACAAATTTCCCTCGAAAGACCCAAGAGATTTTCACAATTGCTTACATCCAGAAAAGTAAGGCCAACAAGACATCCAATTGATGAAGGTAATTTCTCAATGGGCGTCCCACTCAGAATAAGCATTGACAAATTTTCCATTTGTCTTGAAAATTCTGGAATCTTTTTCAGTTTTGAGCAACCCTCAACACTGAAATATTTAAGAGAATCCATTTCTACCTCCCTTGGAAGACTCTTGACACTTTTGCATCCATGTAGAATTAAATCTGTAAGCCATTTGAGAAATACAATGGACGGGTGAATCTGAACTAAATTCTCACACCCTTTAAGATTCAACACCTGGAGTTTTGGAATGCTAGTGAAATTTGGGGTTGTTGCCAAGTTTCGAGACCAACTAAGGTCCATGCATTTCAAATTGGGCAAGTCCTGTACAATATTACATGAAAAATAGTAGAATATATAATTAGCAACCGAAAAATTTTAACTTTTTGTTTTTTTTTCTTCAAAAAATTCGTCATATAGCATATGGTTAGTAATCTTACAGTTCTTTCATCCCACAGCCGAACTAGTTGGCTTCCCTGCATCTCAAGTGACACAAGGTTATTCGGTTGAAAATTTGATGGGAGATATCTGAAAGAATACCAATTCCATTTCACAATTCTTAAGGAATTAGGAAGAATTCTGGGGATTGAGGAAATGATCACATTATCAACTTTAAGAAATTTCAGGTTAATCATCTTAGAGAATGCTTCACAATTCCAATTTGCCTTTTCAAGTTCTCTCATGCTTAAGGTGATGCCTTGAATTTTGTTAGTTGCCTGTAACAAAGAATAGTAAAGGAAAAGTTAATTCCACATTTAAGTCTAATATTGAGTTAAAAAAAGAAATCCTATTTCTTTTAAAAAAAAAAAAAAAAAATTGGTATTTTCTACATAACTTCTTACCGTATTGTTTATCAATACATGAATGATGTCATTACGATGACACAATCGACTACGTTCACCGGGCTCTCCAGGAGACTCTTGACGAACAATTTCAAATGCCATTTCTTGTATCAAATCATGCATCCCAACAATGTTACCGTCATTAGTTAAGAGCGACTTCTCAACCAGAGCATTTATCCCACCATAACGGTCACAACTGTCTAGTATTTCAATTACTTTATTCTTTTTCTTCCCCTTGAGGAAAAATGCAACATCAAGAAATATATTCTTGTTCATCTCATCTAGTCTATCATAACTTATTTTGAGCAAATCGAAAATTTCTGCCTCAGGAATCTTCCGTAGCTTATCCAATTCATTTTTCCATTCATCTCGATCTCTCTTATAAACAGAGCATCCCAAAATTTTAAGAGCTAATGGAAGGCCTCCAGCGTAATTTACAAAGCACCTAGACAATTCCAAAAAACCTTCCTCAGGATAAATTTTTTTAATGGCGTTCCGACTAAAGAGCTCAAGAGCGTCATCATCACCTAATCCTTCTACCTTAAATGATATCTCCATATCATGCTTTTTAACCAACCGTTCATCTCTAGTTGTAATGATGATTATACTCCCCTTACCAAACCAATCCTTTTCCTTAGCAAATTTCTCTAGCTGGCTTGATGCATTCACATCATCAAGAATGAGAAGAACCTTTTTATTACATAAGCAAGTCTTAATGAAATAGGTCCCCCAGTCTTCATTCAAAACTCGAGTAATTTTTTCCTTCAAGAGCGGGGAAAGCAGCTGTTTTTGTAGATCAACAAGACGATTACCTTCAGAAGCCTCTCTAACATTAGCAAGAAAGCAGCTAACTTCAAAATGAATAGAAATGCTTTCATAAACAAGCCTAGCAGTGGTTGTCTTGCCAATGCCTCCCATCCCCCATATCCCTACAAAGCGAACATCATCGGTAGGATCTAAAAGCAAATCCATTTGCTCACGTGTAAACTTAATTCCCACTAACTCTGTGGAATCTAACAATTTGAATGTGCGATGCACTTTCCCCCACACCCATTCAACAATCTTTTCAATGAGCTTTCTTTCACACCTACAAGGAAGAACAATGACTAAGTCAAAAGTATAAGCCATAGATATAACCCAAGTATATATGGAGAAGTTGCTTACTCATTCTTTGAATCCAATCCAGATAAATTGGCAACTTCTGTTAAAGCAGCTCTCCAGCGCTTCACCTTTTCTATGTCTTCCCTAAACCTTTTCTCATGCTCAGCGAATGCGGTTGCAAAACTGCCTCTTTGTTTTCGCACATCGGAGGGATCCACATTATAAAACACAGGCAGAACTGTGCTGTTGGATTTCATGCATTGGAGAATCTTGTAAGCTCATCCAAGCACCAGGAAGAAGACGCATAATTTGGCGAGGAGAACAACAATTGCAAGCCTTGATTCTAGGATTGCTTTGAAGAGCTCAGAAGAAATAGTTGTCCCTCTTTCAAGCTCTGGATCATCCATGAATGTTTTGATGCACTTGTTCTGCAATTCGTGGTATAAATGGGATAAAAAGCTATTTCGAGTGTCTACACCCCTGAAACTCAAAAACACATCGTAGTTCTATTGAGGAGGAGCCGACTGATCAGCTGAAGGATGAACAGCAGAGGCTCTTTGGGTGCTCAACTCCATTTGCAATCTGCTGCTGCGGCTGCAAACACTCCTCAATGAAACAAGAACTTCGCTAATTAAATATTCAAAAATCCAAACACTCAACTGAATAAATACGAAGATGATCATAAATCACTTGAAAAATGAAAAAGATTGAAATTGAAATTTGGTAAATGAAAATTTAATAAACCAGAGGAAAATTACAGCAGAACAAGTTTCAGAGCAACTGGGGAAATTTAGATAGTCAAACATGGATTTGAATCATCTAAGCAAACATGTCAATTT